>OX453058.1:7290697-7890697 GCA_949699795.1 Spicauda simplicius | reverse complement strand
TTAAAGTGATTGAAGTGCTTTAAGGGCCGGCGCACATATGACGGAGCGCAGCGGAGCGCAGCGCAGCGCAGCGCAGCGCATGCCCGCGAAATTTTCTTAACGAATCACACACTAGCCGAAATTCGCGCTAATTACTGGGAGAATGCGCGCGGATGCGCGCGCGGTCGCGCTCCCGCGCTACCTTTCGCATGTGGTCGCTTCCATGCTCCTCAGAAATAAATTTCTGTTATTTAATTTTGGATATTATTTCTAAAGGGACAATGACGATAATAGTTTGACAGCAAAAAATGCGCTGCGCTGCGCTCCGTCATATGAGTGCTGGCCCTAAAACTGTAATATTTAAGTATTTAATCGAGTTCTTTAGATATTGTATTATTACTCAAATATTTTACAGCAGAAGAATCTAATTATTGGATTAACATAAAACAGTATTGATAATTATTCTTCTATTTGTGCCTTAAAGCATATATAATCATCATCATAGGATTCGTTTTTTATATTAATTTAATCTTATATTCTTATAGGTACTGTATATTTTCGATCTTATTATCACTCCTATTAAGGAAGTGTTACTCAATATCGTTCATTACTTCTATGGCGAGAATACCCAACAACAATATTTGAAGAACATCATTAACTTCCACGAGTGTCTCCGCTGTGGTCCAAACTTCGAAAACTAGTGTTGAGTTTACCTCTGAATGCTAGTCACAGAATCTCTAGGTGAAATATTGCTCGCCTAACAATACGAACATCGTGTAGTTTAGTAATATCAAATGTGAGAAGCGTTCACGAAGTTTCGTGAAGCCTTTGTGAGGATTGAAGTTCAACGTTTCGGACTTTGGAAGTATGGGAAAGATGTCTGGAATTTATGTGGTAGAATGTTAAATATAATACACATGTTTTAACACACGCTTTCCACACTCATAGCCCCACAGTAGGATTCTCCTGTGTCGTGGGTACCATGGACGCACACAAGACTAATACACAAACACCCAAACCCAGAACACGAATCTAAACTCATCTTTCAGATGTCTGGCCGGAAATCGAACCCGGGACCTATGCGCGTCAGACCGGTATGGTAACCGCTCCACCACGCGGGTCGTCAATATAATGTTACTGTAAAAACGTTTTTGAAGTGAAAACTTCTTAAGGCGCGTTGAACGATTTTTGGTACAGCGAAAATGTATGGATTGTCGACACCGACTCGCTGTGACGTCTTCTGTTAGTATTTACCAAAGTAATATGCTACAGTCAATATGCACGACGCGTTGTACCATACAGATGTTACAAAAATTCAATATACTAACAAAATAAAAACTATTTTTTTAAATATGAAAAGAAGTTATTTTTTCACTTGTGGCGGCAGTTGCCATATCTCCAGCATTATATGATAGGTAAACCGTCAGTAGTGCTAAACTTAATCCTTCTTTCTCACTAACATTATAAATGCGTTGTGACCATGCCTGTTTGAAACGTCTTCACGCCTCAATTACTTAACCGAACACGAGTTAATTCAAATGTTTACTGTTTATATACGCTAAATGTACATGCGATCAGGCTTCGTTCGTGACGAAGATCCTCTTACCACTCACCTATATTTTAATAACAACTAACCTTAGTTAATTTATTTTTATTTACAGAAAAGCGTCCGAGCGACATCCATATTTCATTTTCATCTCGAATTCGATTCTGTGTACGACGTATTTATCCTACAACATTATAAACTTTTATTTTATCCTGATTATCTTGGTTAGGACTATAGAAAAAACTTTTCCTTTTGTATTGGCATCGGTTTTTGACCGCAAACAAAGGCGCGGGTAAAATCTAGTCGGTAGATAAATAGGCAAGTTCAGTTCCGTTTTAACTTTTATTTGTTTGTCACTCGATTTACTTTTTTTCTTTGGTAAATATTGACAAGCAAGCTATTTCTCTTTTTTTATTTATGTTTATGCTTGAACTTGGCGCACTTTAAAGTTAAACCTACTATAGTTACTGTTGTTTTGTAAACGTGTGACGAATTAAAATGACCTGCATTAATGTGTGAGTTAGAATAATCCTTTTCCTCTTCCTCTCGTGCATGGGAATTGTCAAAGTATTCTGAAAGTTATTTAAGTATGAATTATGGGAATTTCGGATTATCTTTAACTATCTATATTATTATTATATTATCGTACTCTAAATCTTTTCACACAGATACGAATGAGAAAAAATTAAACAAGAAATTAATTGGATTGGATGTTTACATTTATTTTAATATCGATGATTAAGTAGCTATTCTGTTCTACGCCTATTTTTTTAGTATTTTTTAACACCGATTTTAGTAAAATCAGTACCTCCAATTTTTTTTATCAGACCCGTAATTTTTGTTATCTATAACTATTTCTTTTTTATTATCTCAAAAATATTTATTATCTTAAAACCACAATAAACTTTACGACAAACTAAACATATACAACTTATGATAGCATCTAGAACCGGTTTCTTTGTGATAAGGTTCGTTCAATATTACCAATACGTGCCTTACTGTACTTCATTTATACGTAAACACTACACTAACAATCATTTACTTTGAATTCCAACACATTGTTTTTAATTGACTTAGTATACAAGATTCTAACCGAAGCATGCTCGTTAATCGGTGGGTCGTTATCCTGAGGTCGGCGGAGCACGTGGTACACAAATAAATAGCACTGTCACTTTCAACTGAGCACAATACGAGTACTGCGGTGGCCTGGCTGGGTACTGTGGTAGCGAGCGACGGCTGCCCGCACGCAACCGAAGGTTTCGACACCGCACCGAGGGCCAACCGGCCTTGCTAAGTCTCTCTCTTTCCCACACACAGAGAACTCGCTTCCCACGTGAGACGGCATCACGTTAAGCCATTGCGACTCCGTCACTAGTGGTTGACCTTCTTGGTCTACCATTATTGCTAATAAGCTCACCTTTTGCAATCCGTTTTGAATTCATTCCTTGTGCCACTTTTGGCATATAAATCGACGGATATAGGTCGGTCTTCCTTGTAGGTTTTACTATTTAGGATTTGTTTTGTTCGGAGATCAACCGGAAAACTAACCTTTGTTTGAACATGATTGAACAAATGATTGTAAGAACAAAACGGTTTAAAACGTGGTTACGGTAGTGAGTATCCTTTATTAACCTGGATCATAAAGTATGAGCTAAATTTTAGCAAAATTCGACCAGTATTTTCGCAAAACACACATGAATTCTTACAAAGTTCAGTATTTATAATATCAATAAGATAAAGCATTGTTATTAAGAGTAACAGCAATGTAACTGTAAAACTGATATTACATAATCTGCGGCGGCAATGGTACATTGCGATTGATTGGCGAAACAGCGAATTGAAGTCTTTTATCCATCGCACAAAGAGATTTCTTTCGATAACTGCATTGCAATCATCACGAAATTCTCATTATGTTAAAAGGAATATAAAGTGATGCAATACTAATATATTAACATCCCTATACACGTGTATATTAAAACAAGTTTAGTATCCTTATCATATTTCATACTATTATAATATTATAAAGGCGAAAGTTTGCGAGTGTGTATGTTTGTTACTTCTTCACGTCTAAACGGCTGGAGCGATTTTCATAAAATTTGGTAGGGAGTTAGCTAACACTCTGGATTAACAAGTAAGCTTTATACTTTGAGAAAATATCTTATTCCCACGGGACAATCGATAAATCGATTTATTTTAACGCGGGCGAAGCTGCGGGGTTCAGTTACTGTTATAATTCAGTACTTTTTTTATTTTGTGATGTTAACTGAGTGTCGGTTTTTTGTTTTGTGACTGTCCTCTAGCAATATCAATATTAAATATATGATTCTAGTTCTATTTCAACCACTTTGCGAAACTGGGCAATGATTTGTTAAATACCATCACATCACACAATACGCCCTTAGATATTGCAAGACATTCTGTTGACCTGATAACAATGTATACAATCCAATTATCTGAAACATCGATAGCAAAGTATCTGGAACAAACTATACATAACATATAAGTAGGCTTTGAAAATATTTACATTATTTATTTGGACAAAAACCTGAAACTTCTGTGTCAAGGCTACTGACCAATGTCTCCTTCGTAACACAGTATGGTCACACACCGGTATGACGGGTATTTACTTTACATATAGATAGGTATATGAGGCATATATGTTGATATACCCTTCATCTTTTTTATGTATTTTGATTTATTTTATTAAAACTAACTACAGCGGATTCGCTCCAATTCCACTTATAATCGATTACGATAGAATAAGGATAATTGGCATATATTACAGTACTTTATGTACAGAAAAAAATAATGTCTAAAATGTACATAATTAATGCTTAAATTAATTGCGAAACCAATTCAAAAAACGTAAATAAGGAGCAAATAAACGTCCAGAATAAATAAATAAACGAATATTTCATTAGTCAATTCAGCAAACGGCCATCACTCCAATTTGATGGCAAGTTGGCAAGTGATTACATTTTGTAAATCAATTAAGAGATCACCTACAAGATTTGTTGTATAGAGTCGAATAAAGATGCGTCGAATTGCTCTTATCGATACGGTGCCTATTTACGTGCTTATTTACGATACGTAACCGCAGCTACACCACAAACTGTGATCCTACTTTGGCGTTAAGTTATGAGTATGAGCGATACTGGCTAAATGGAAACCACAACACATAAACATCAGACAGACAAGACATACACCGCACTGGAGGGACCGGGTAATCTATTACAAAAAGTTGCTTACTTTGATGGTAAGTGATCGCAGCTACCTATGGACATCAGCAACCGAGTCTATATATAACAAATGTTCGAACGTTTACACATGCGTTGCCAGTCCTAAGGACTAAGACCGTAGCCTGGAATCTCCCAGCATCTACCTACCACCTTTTAATAAAATGCGTGTACTATTTCACGGTAGGTATAAATAAGTGTGACCTCCTCCTGGTGATACCTCTTCCGCGGAACCGTACAAATTCTATTACTTTTCAAACATACGTTGATAGTAGCTGTGTTATGAGAACTACTATGATAAACCCAAACCTACAGGTACGATATTTACATGCAGCAGCTCGCCAATACTTAGTTGATGCTTTGTGGTGGTACATTTGAAAAGATATATACAGGCATATTGGTGCGGTATTATTAGCGCAAGGATCACAAAAGCGCCGTCCTTTGTAATGAAATAATACGGTACCGAGTTTTACCATACAAGTAATTTCAACGTCACTTTAATTTTGTCAAATGTATGATGTGTGTAATATATGTCTTATGATACTAAAGAAAAGCTTAGTGTAAAAGAAAGCTATTTGTCGCAGATGTGCAGTGGAGTTTGGTGCTGAGATATTTCCCGAGTACCATTTTAGGATTGTTACAAAAAGGTGCGATAAGAGCTCATCTTCAAAATCAACGATGCATTGGTGACTCTTCTGATGTAACAAGTGTCGATTGACGACGGTTACTACTTTCCATCAAATATTCTGCGAACCTCATCGTTAGTTGTAAGAAATAAAAAAGTATAAAGATTTCCAATTACTATGGGAATTTTAGTGAATAACTCGAGCACGAGAGCACTCTCCTCCGTATATGTTCGGAAGATTTCTTCAGTAACAAAAATAAGGTTACTCGCTAAATTGAACGAAGCCTCAATTGACGAGTCCATTTACCCTGATGTCATCAAAGTTTTTGTACTATTGTTTGTCGCGCTCAATCATTGTTATTTGTTGCAAGATAAAAACGTCTTTGAGATTCTAGTTTATACTTGGTACGATTTGGAACATACAAAAAACCGTAGTGTGCACACAAAAGAGTTATTAATGACTAATGCGTTTCTCGTGTAATATTCATTACATAATTTAGTTATATATGTCAATATCTTGCATTTTGGAAATATTAGGTTATTACCACGGCTTCATACGAATTTGTAATGAGTATCCTATGTCTTAATGTATGTATGTGCCAATTTTTTCCGAAATTCGACCAGTAGTTTTTATATGAAAAACTGACAAACACATATACGAGGAGTTAGGATGGATCACAAACGTTCGGATTAATAATATTCAAAAGGTGTATAGATAATTTGTTTTCTTGTCAGTAGCTAATATTTATCCTATTAAATATTATACATCAGACTAAAATTTGAGAACGAAACAAAAAAGGGTGAAATAAAATCGTTCATGTAACAGGAATTCTAAAAATAATTCTGGTTAGCACGGCTTCTCTGTAAGGAAAATCAAGACTGATGATACGAAAGTTGTTTCGCGTTCCTCAAGTTACGTAAATTATTTCAGAAAAATCGTTACCAATTCGGATGAGCGGCAGATTTTCTGATGGGAAATTAAAACTTTTCATTGCCGAGGCCAAATTCAATTTACCAATTCGTGAATTGCGCGATACCGACTTTTAAAATGCAGTCTGTTTTAGGAACTTACATCATCCATAAATATTCCTCGTTATTTTTGCTCGGTTGTCTCTGGAGAGCTCCAAATTGAGTGCCTGAAATGGACCAAACGATTTCAGTAAATGTTTGTGATGATTGCAGAAACTTCTTAAAAAATGTAAACGAGAAAATTCATTTACAGTTTGTAGAGTCAATGAAGTAATGGGTCTACTGGAATGGGTCTGTTTAATTTTTTAGGTATTATGAAACGGTGAACTATTGTAATAGTGAAGTCTCCTGTTTTTTAAATGTTTAATATACAACTTGTGTCATCAGAAATGACACGTCAAAAGAAATGAACAACTCAAACATATATATTTAATATTATTGAACACGTATAACAAAGAACCTAACATAAAAGTATAGAAATGCATTTTAGTTACATTATAGACAGTTATTATTAATTATCGAATTAAGATAAAAATATCTTCATTAAGTACCACTCTCTATAGATATTGCCGAGTTGTATTGATGTGATACACATATACATCTATGACTGCACAGAACAAGTTTACAATCTCCAACTTTATAAGGTTAAATATTTATCTACGACTTATTATTAAAACTCAAATCTGGTTCTTAAGGTCACTTTGTAATATTATACAACGTGGACGGAACTAATAGCTAGTAATGGTATTAGATATAACATGTAATATTTCGTAACAATACATTTAAGAACAGATAGTTACTAACTGAGACTAATTATTTCATTATAAGACAGTAATTAAAATGAACAAAACGTACCTGATTGATAGCTTTGTGTGCTATTAACACTGTTCTCACTCTCGGTTCTGCTCCGTGAATTAAATAGCAAATTCCACGGATTGTAATTCGCATTCTGCGATCGATTTTCGGTTTTAGACACTGTTTGTTTAGTTGTATCCATGATTGTATTGTATGAAGAGTTTATAAATCAATTATTTCAAATTATTTAAACTCTTTGGAAGCAGTATCGACGATCACACTCTCACGCACGCCAACTGATAATATAATAATATTATGACAGTCCCAAGCTAAACAGTCACGCACGCTACCCGGTAAAACGAGGCAACAAGCGTTGTTTTGATCCGAAACTGCCCGATCATTTACGGAAACGCCCGAAATTGTGTTTACTATGAAACTTGTCAGGCACAAAGTCTCAACGGTTCGCTACCGGCAAATGGAGAGGGCGACGCCGGTGACGGTTTTCTAAATATAGCATTACATAGGCGCTGTGAGCCGCAGTATAACAGTGACCACATTTAACTGCATTTGCGCTTGTCATGCAAAGAAAAAACTTAAGACTTTATTGTATTTGTTATGATGATAAACCTAGATTTTTCTCTACCCTTTATAGATACCCATGGTTAATTTTGATAATGAAATATCATCAAAATGATGCGGACAATTTATATTTATAACATTATGAAAAACAAAACTGTCAATGTCAATTGTGTTGCCGGAAGTGTCTATTTTTAATAATTATTTTATTTTATTATCACATTTATACAGTATACAGCAAAAATGAAAATTCCTTATGTAATATCGTTAAACACCCGAGAGGCATATGCAACATCACCTTTTATGAAAGCGTCGGCTGGCGAAGCCCCCCGCAAAATAGTAGCCGAGGATTTTGAATGGGATGACAATTTTACACCTGCACCGCTAACGTATTTTGCAGCCCTTGCTCTATCTAGGATATTTCAGAGAATAAACCCACTCCACAGGATTCTTCAGAAAGACGTGGATATGCTAATGGATTTGTATCCTGCAGATATTCCGCTTAAGTACAGCGTTCCCTGCATAAAGGTTGCTCTAAATATTCCATCTCATATTTATTTTCTTTCCTTTTAATCGTATCTTAACAGAACAGCACGTTTTATAATTTTGCAGGATGAACAATATTGGAAAAGATCCTATGCTACGAAGTTTCCTTCGCGAAAAGAGCTGGGCGTAAAGTTTTGGAAAGGAAAGTTTTTGTCGGCGTGTTTACAAGATTACCTCGAAAATGTGAAACCCAATATTTTTATCGTAGAAGACGCTGTTGAATTAGCATCTTTGGTACGGGGAGATGAACATTTTAATATTTTAGAAAACGTTTTTAATAATGTTGATATTTTGTTATTTTATGAATTTTAGGTGAGTCCTTATATTTACGAGTTGAGTTTAAATCAATTGCAAATGGTTCGTCAACCAACACCGCCCGTTCCGTATGAAAATTCTGTGGAAGACGTTTGCGAGTTCAGTGTTCCTAAACTGTATGATCATATACCACTTGAGCCAGTCTTGGCTAAATTATACAATCTTCAAGAAATATCTTTAGTTTTCGGCGTGAACAATTTGGAAGACAATTACCTAACTAGATATTTTGAGTTTTCTGTGGGAGACTGTGAATCTCTATGTAGAGGTCTAGAATACCTAAACCATTTAAGAGTTTTTCGTATCAATCGTAGTAACCTGGATTGCTCCAAAGTAAAGATAATTCTACAGAATCTAGTCAAAAAAGAGTGCATTGAAGAACTTGATTTTAATCATTGTATAATTGGTGATTATGGTATGAAAGCTTTGGGAGGTTTTATATATATTCACAAAAACATTAAAAGAGTGAGGATTGCTAACAATAGATTCAAAGAAGTCGGAGTGCAGGGAATTGCTTATGCATTACAAATGAACCCAGCTGCGCCAATTGAACTTATAGGTAAACACATCTTTGATAACATATTTAAATATTTAATAAATAGTTGTAGTGTCCAAGAAGATTATACTAGTGGAACCCTCCGTTTTAGGAAAATATTAACAAATTTTCTAAAACCATATGTTATCGTCTTTTTTATTCTTACATTTTATCGCAATATACTTCTTGTACCATCCTTATGTGATTCTTACAATGAATTTCGCTTCATCTTATATTTCATTTAAAGATTTTAGCTTGAATCCAATGTCCCTGGAATGTGCAACTACTTTTGCGGCAGCATTCGTCCGGTGCAAGGAAAAACCCCAAACACTGATAGTCAATTCTTGTGGATTTACCGGTGCGTCGGCTGAAAAGGTTAAGCAATTTATTAATGTCAATATTTTAGGTCATAAAGGGATTAATATGGCCCAATTTTCTTATCATGTAATTATGCGGATAAAAATCAAATTATGCGGAGAAGTTGAAAACGACAAGAAAATCGCATTATTTTAAACGAAATACAGATAAATTATATCTGGTTATTACTAAACTACACAATAAAAGTAATTACTGTTTAATGCCTTCTGAGAAAATATAAGTAAAACGGTTACAGTCAATGCATTCACAATACAAATAAGGCCTTATCGCTATTAGCGGTCTTCAACACAACATTAGAGTTTGTTTTGAGCTATTATCTCAAGTTAATTATTAGCAAAAATTTGATAAAGTAGACATGGTAGAACATATTTTATTAATGATTAGTGTTACCCAACTGTGTCATTTGTAGAATTTGATAAGGCGTTTAGCTTATGTGATATTGTTATTTAATCTCACTTCCTCAAGTGTTATACATATATTTTCATATTGTTAATATTACAAGCTTTCGATAATATTGTTCTTTCTAAAACTGGTTTATCTTTTCATTATCCATATCGTCATGGATATTTTAATCACACACAATAAATTCACACCACACAACTGCAATTTATTATCCACCCATGAGTTGATTTGGCTTGCAACTGCAGTATTAGGTTGATAGAAATTAGGTACTGCAGCAGCAACCCACAGGCATGTGAACAGAAAAAAAAATATTTTGTTGTTAGACTTCAGACATTTTTCAAAACATTTTAAAAGATGTTTAAGCAAGTAATATTAGTAATTGGTTGACAATGATTTCGATAAACAATTTTAATACGCACAATCATTCCAGAAATGTTTATGATTCTGTGTGGTTATAACAAGAGGGGAGAATCAAAATGTATATCTTAAGATATTAGCAGAATTTCCTTCCTCAAAATTTCCCCAATTCCCCCGAGGGACGAAAGGGCGGACGGAATTAAGTGAAATGATAAACCATTAATAAATATTCAAATGCCTATTATTTATACTTTTCCCAATGTAATACGTTTAAAATCGTCATCTTTAAATCTTTAAAATACTGCTGTGGTCGAGTGTTGAGGTGGTCACTCATCGTTATATCAAGTGATCATTATTTTTTTGTTCACATTTAACTTCAGGAATATAACATATCACTATCTTTGCTTTGGAATGCTTATATAAAAACAAGTTATTATAAAACCAGAATTCCCAAAAAGGAAATTCAAGCACAATAATAAAATGGCCAATTATTTCAAGGTTATTCGCGGTGATGAATGTATTTACAGTAGTTTTTCTGAAGCCCTCTTTCTGGAACAGTCAAGAAAAATTTGAATAATAAAGGTTTTAGAGATTGGATATAAAATATTGCAGATGGCAGGCCTGCTAAGTTTGAATCGTGGTTTGACAAGATTGGACATGGCCGCGAATAATTTATCAGGGGAAGCCGAGATCACGCTCATTCGAGCGCTTGAACAAAATAAGAAAGTTCTGAGAGTTGATTTGCGAAGGACCCGTAAGTATTAGTCATTGGTATTTTTAAAGAATATAGCAAATGTTATGTACTGCGTCATGTAGTCTGAGTGCTCAGAGTGGCCTAATTGAAATAAGTTTGAACGTATTAAATAAATCTGTAAATCCCGCTGCAAGATGCAGATTTTATTGGTCCTGCAACAGTGTTAATACATAAATGATATATACCCATGAAGGAAATAGATCATAAACGCATTGTCATCACTAAGTCATCACGTCATAGGTATAGATAAGTTTGTACAATATACAAACAATCAAGCCACCGCAATCAATCTGCGAAGTTATTTCTTCTGGTCTTGCGTTTCAGTTGAATTTTTACTTGTATGACGGTTAAAAGCTTGCTTAATTGAGTCATTAGGAAACTTAGCACCACTAAAGCATAATTTCAATCATTGTTGGTATCGCAGATATATCAGAAGAAACTCAAGCTAAAGTTAACGAACTGCTTGAACGTAACAAGAATCTAATCGGGCAAGAGACTGAACCGAGCGATGAAATTCCTCCGCTGTACCTCGGCGAGCCAGAGTACCTCATATGGGAGTACAACCCCAACAATCCCGACTATATCCCCGGACGATACCCAGAAAGAATACCAGAAGTATAGTCTGTAGATCTTTATACAGAATATAATTGATTCGGATTAATTCATTCCCCACGTTCGTAAAATATTACCGATTAGACATATATATATTTTTTGTTTTAATTTCTAAATAATAATATTTGAAAAAGTAAATACGAACTGTGTTTATTTAATATGACGAATATTAAATAACGAAAGAATTAACAACACGAAGCTTAGTCACGGCGAAAGTAAATTAATATAGCCATAGTTTAGGTTTACCCTGACATATATGTCACATTTTACTCGTTTTCTTGTTATCGAAGTTATACACATATTCTGCCTACTAACAGCATTTTTAAGTGCTGCGGTATTCTCATCTGATGAGGGTAATGGGGTCGTATTATCCGCGTTATTCCAATTTAGTCCGCGGGGTTTGCAACGCATCCGTCCAACCTTTGTTTTTTTTTAAGTGGGCCGCCCGGGGCAGCAACTGGATTATGCCGGACTCTTACCGGCTAAACCCCCACTGTGTTTTCTCATCGCACCGTACGGCGGGAAGACGGGCTGATGCTTTCGCACTCATCCGCGAACCCGCCGGTGGCTGGCTCCCCTTAAACAGCAAGGCGCCAAGGCCAAAAAATACAAAGGCGCGTCGTACCTCCAAGGCCCCGATCCGACGGGTGATGGACCAACCCCGAGACCACTACCGAGGAGCCATGGACATGGGCAAGCCGGCACCCGCAGAGTCTTTCACACTCTACAGGCATTGACCTCCCACACCCAGCGGCGGATTCGATCTTTGGTTCCGCCGCAAAACACTAAACGGCCGCAGAGGACAGGGAGGACCGCAATGACACACCAAATCTCATCTTCCTCTGCGGCCCCACCGCCAACGCATCAGTCGGTGCGCCCCTGTTCGATCGCAGGAGACAGCGTGCACGGCAACGACACAACGAGACACCTCTCCTCCCGTGACGTTACCTGGCTGCAGAGGCCAAAAAACTCCGTCCTCCGCAGCCTCCACGGACGCATCCAGTGCAGGCCTACCGCCAAGCCCACTTGGAGCGTCCCCTCCCTAGGATCCCTCTTGGCTTCACCGTGGTGGTTCAAGCCACGGTTACTAAGCCCCCTCACCACGACAAGGTGGAGAATAAATAGTTCGTAATATCTTAGAGAAACGTTTTTGAGTGCCGTAGTGCATGTAGTCTTGAATAGCATAGCTCCTACTCTTCCCGGGTGTCGTAAGAGACAAAAGGGACATAAATTCAGCAGATGGGCAGATCTTTCTGTGTCATTTTTACACCTTTTGCGCACACTATAACGCATACCAGACGCGGTGGTTGGCAATAAAATCCCAAAAAGACAGGTGTAGAGAAACTTTGGCCAGTAGTCTCTGGTGGCCTCGCTATTTCGAAATCACTACATTTAAAAGGCACAGGACCGGTTGAAATGACGCTGTTTAGGGCGATAGGCTGTAGTGTGTTTAATGTTTGTTCTTACCTTAAAACGACTTTGTAATGGAAACAGCTTGCAATTTATTATTAATAAATCGCTCAAATGTTAGCAAAGTACCTATTAAAAATTTGACTTGAACGTTGTTGAACTGATTTCTTCTACCAATAAGAAAATGAGCAAATATTTTAAGTGCTGTAATTTTGGGGCCTCAGAAAATAAAATTGATACTTAACTTACTTTTATGTCACTGCAGATATTACTTTCAAACTTTTATAAATAATAAAAACAAAAGTAGCTAGCTACATAAGTTATAGGTTTAACGCAGTTGGAAGCGGCAAATTTATTATAGTTTGGACCACTATAGGAAAATTTTGCAAATAATATTAACCACCATTGTCCTTAATAAATTAAACTCGGCGTATGTTTAACAAATACATATTTTATTTTTATGTTTAGTTCATTAGGTATAATACCTTAGTAATTATTTTAATGAAGTGGCAAAAATAAAAATGTGGCAATTGTATTAATTTATTATTTCTATTAATTTATGATTATAAGTAGGTACTCGATAACAAGTAACTAGTTTTGGACTTTCTTATCTTTTATGCTCAGATTTCTTAGTTTATTGAAATATACAACCAATATAAAGCACTTTATAGACTTAAAAGTCTTTGAAATTAATTTTAATAATTTTATTTGAATTAATTTACAGCTTACGCTACAATCATAGCGACAGACTTGAATTTAGTATGGTAACTATCGATATCCGGTCGATAGTAGATCTATCCACATTATAATCGATAATACCCATAGGTGATTTCGATGGTATCGATACTATCGAAGTTTCTTAGAACAATATATTTGATAGGTTCTATCTTATCGATACCAAGTATTAAAACAAATATATCAATAAGATTACTGGCAGGTTAAGAATCGAACCGCTTTCCTTAGCGAGTCAAAGCGTTAACATAAGCACTGCACTATGTGACTTTAAACAAAGTTAGGCTTTCTATATGTATCAGTTATATAACGTAGGCAGCTGTTCTAGTGGAATCGATCCAAGCCGGGAGCTGACACGATCTCTACAAGCGCTGAAGAGGCCATCTGAAGTGTCCCTTTGCTGAGCCCGCCTCTGAAATGTATAAACTTATAACACGTAATGGCCTAAGAACACAAGGATGACGACTGTCCACTTGTACAAGTTTGCACTGTGAATATTTAGTATTATACGTAACATGTACGTAACAATGTTATGAATTCTGTATATTAAGATATTTGAATAATTTATCTTTACTCTTTTTTTGTAAGATTGAAGAAGCAACCGAGCATGTAGACGATCTGTAAGCAACTTTATACAGAGTAAGGGTTATATCCGAAGTCTTACACTAACTCTAGCTAGTCTTCTCTACGATACTGTTACAACTGCTATAGCCCTGAATACTAAAGTGATAGCCTCATATGAGAGAGGGCCGGCCACCACACCCTTCCACCCAAATGCGAGAACCCCTTCACACTAGGAAGTATGTGGTACCGCCCCAGTCGAACCACATACGTTCTACCGCCTCGTAAACATAAGACTTATACAATAGTAGAAATATGAGGAACAGTATGGAAACTGCCTACAAACGTTCGAAAAGGGCACACACACACTGCTAAGGGGTTTTCGCAGTGCTTCAGTAGCGAGTGTCGCGTCAAGACGAGTGGTCACGTTGCTATTTGTTACCGCGATCTTTTTAAAAATACAACGTAATACAATGGCTCGTGTACGCTCCCGCCAAAATTTGTAAAAATTTGCGCCGTAATGGCATGTTATACGTCTATAAAAATATCTACAACTTGTATCAATATCAAACTGTTTTCCGTATTTAAAACTATAATAATAATTATCATTATGCTGGGATTGATCGACGCCGTGAGATTACCTTCTTATATTATTTATAAACTACGTCATAAATATTATAAACTATGACTACAGAGCACTAGATGCAAAAATAAAAATTGATAACAGTATTATTAAAAAAGAATATAGAGACAACCCTATTTCTTCAATAGAGTGTAGGTAATTATTTTATCAACTAGGCTTAGTTTCTATACTGTTCCATATTTGTACTGTGCTTATACATCACTAGTTGACTCGGTGAAATTCGTTCCGCCTAAAAGTAAAAAATCTAAAATTATCAGTATTTCTCTACTATACTGTATATGTATTATACACAAAAACCTTCCTCTTGAATTACTCTATCTATTAAAAAAGAGGATAAAAATCCGTCACGTAGTTTTAAAGATCTAAGCATACATAAGGACAAACAGCGAGAAGCGACTTTGTTTTATACTATGTAATGATAATGATTTCACAGAAACACACAGCACAAATACTACGCGTTGTAGGTACTTATACCTTCACAAATCCGAGTCTCATTTACCAGATCTTTTGTACACTTTTTAAAGCATTTCATGAGTATGTGTAATATTTATTAAAATGTAGGACGTGGTACTTATTCACGTCATAATTGGCACAAATGTAGTACATTATACTGGTGACTCATTTTTCTTACAATACAATTTACGTTGTTTTCGTAACAAACATTATGTGGTTGAAAAATGACGTATAATGTTTTTTAAACTAAAATATTTAGGTTAATGTGCCGAATATATTCTTGCATTGAATGGATAATTAAAATAATGTTTGTTTAATTAATTAATTATATTTTCGTGGACAATTGTAAGAGCAATTAAAATAAAGTTTGTTTATTTTTTATTTATTTAATTCTTATTTATTTCATTTTTACTTATTTAAATAGGGATTAAGTCAGCACACTTAAAAATGTCGACTATTGTCGTACGTGCATACTGTCATGAATGGCGAGCGAAGTGTTTGCTCGCGTTCGGGTACTTCCGCTTTGTTTCGTCGAGTGTCTACGCAGCTCATCGCACGGTGAGAGTAAGGGCCGGCACTCATATGACGGAGCGCAGCGCAGCGCATTTTTTGCTGTCAAACTATTATCGTCATTGTCCCTTTTGAAATAATATCCAAAATTAAATAACAGCAATTTATTTCTGAGGAGCATGGAAGCGCATGCTCGCGCATCCGCGCGCATCCGCGCGCATTCTCCCAGTAATTAGCGCGAATTTCGGCTAGTGTGTGATTCGTTAAGAAAATTTCGCGGGCATGCGCTGCGCTGCGCTCCGTCATATGTGCGCCGGCCCTAAGGGCCGGCACTCATATGACGGAGCGCAGCGCAGCGCATTTTTTGCCGTCAAACTATTATCGTCATTGTCCCTTTAGAAATAATATCCAAAATTAAATAACAGCAATTTATTTCTGAGGAGCATGGAAGCGCATGCTCGCGCATCCGCGCGCATTCGCGCGCATCCGCGCGCATTCTCCCAGTAATTAGCGCGAATTTCGGCTAGTGTGTGATTCGTTAAGAAAATTTCGCGGGCATGCGCTGCGCTGCGCTGCGCTGCGCTCCGTCATATGTGCGCCGGCCCTAAGGCTGTATCCCCAGTAGGCACTGTGTATCACTGTGCGTACGTTGCAAACTGCGTAAAGTGACGGCAAACTAGCAAACTCTTGACACTGCATTTCAAATATATGGAAGGGCGTACTAAACCGATACGTCGCAAATTCAGTACGCCACTCACAGTTTGTATACTGGGGACACAGCCTAAAAGGGATCTAATACGTAATTTGCGTTTCATGGAAATACCAAAGTGTGCAATTTGGGCAGCTTACTTAAAGCAAGTGATTATTAGATTTAATTAAGCAAATGACGTAGCATTTAAATTTGTAAACGGAATAATACATATAAATTTCGAAGAAAAGTCAGAGAAGAGACGAGCACGATAGCGTCACTTTTAAATTCAGACGTAATCCATCGTTACGTTATTAGGAATATTTTTATGTACTTAACTCAAACTGACTATTTTTTGACTTAAGTCCTTTTCTTTTTCACTATGCGTCATGTGGAACGTGATAAATAGCATGAGCGCTATGTTAAGTAATCATGTACGCCTTTAGTGTTTTGAAGGTGTGTAATGTTAAATCGTGTTTGTTTAATAAAGAGGGGTCCACTTCAGTAAACAAACACCACTAGCAACACATTTATGTTTGCCTAAAACAGCGATGACAAAAACTTCTTTGCTCTGGTTTGAAGGGTAGTAAGGGTACCTCCCTGACTACGACCTTCAAACCAGACTACTTATTAGACGGTTTCTAACTAAGTCCTTGAGAGAAGCTACGCAAATGTGGCGAACTTAACTGAATTAAGTTTATTAACTTACCTGAATTAAGTGGCAGAAAGTACCACCGCCACACCTATTTCTAGCGTGAAGCAGAAGATAAGTCTGAGGTTGATTACAGACCATCTAGTAGGCGCCTATATTATAAAAAAACTACAAGGAATATTTGACAAATATCACAATCCGTTCACCACACTTTTGAGGTCCATTGCTTGACATAGGCCTCCTCTAAATGGCGCCACTCCAATCGGTCCTACGCCCTCTGAATTCAACGGTTTCCCGCTGTTCTCTGCAGGTCATCGGTCTATAAAGCGACCTGTGCACCTTTTGCCTAAACCTGCTCGCCACTCGAGAAACTTTGTTCTTATAAAAATATCACAATATAATATAAGTAGTTAATGGTTCAGTCTGAAGGTGGTAGAACTAGTGTAGTTCGACCGGGGAAGTACCACCGCCATACCTATTTCTAGCGTGAAGCATTTCTAGCGTTTCGATGGAAGGGTGTAGTTGCCGGCACACTTTTATATGAGGCGACCATCATAGTCATCGGGAGTAGCAACGCATCTGTTATTGACTTCAGATAGAACCCATGTTCTGTATGAAGTTGATTACAGATGTCCATGGGCGGCAGTGACCACTTACCATCAGGTGGACTGCATGCTCGTTTGCTACTTCATCAAATAAAAAAAAAAAGTCTTCAGTATCTACTCTCCTTGTTACGTTACGATCATTTGATTAATGGATCTTACTTTACAGGAAAATGCCAGTACAATATATACAATTAATAAATTGGTCAATATACTATAAGGTCAGCGTAGCGCTACAGTGAATTCATTTCATATTTAACTACTTCGCTAGATTTATACTATTACGTCATATTTGGGTACTCCACATATTTGCATTTAATAATATTAAATGCAAATATTTGGAGCACCTACACACCTATTTTTAGCATGAATCATTTCTTGCGTTTCGTTGGAAGGGTGTGGTTTCCGGCACACTTTTATATGAGGCGACTATCATAGTCCTCGGGAGTAGCAACGCATCTGTGAAAAAAAATTAAAACACCCATTCAGATGGTAAGATGAATATGGTTCGACCGTGGAGGTACCACCGCTATACTTATTTGTAGAGTGAATAGTTTCTTGCGTTTGATAGAAGTATGTGGTGTCTGAATACTCAGAGTAGTAACAATTGACTTCAGATAGAACCCGTGTTTTATGTTATGTCATTACAGGGTACCAGTGACCAGTTGACCACTTAATATCAGGTCTGAATGCTAGTTAGGTATTTCAATTTGCAAAAATTCCTCACTATTGCAGTTTTAAAATATGATATCTATAAATACGTATTTATTATTCCCAATTCAAATTTATGAAATTGCACAACCTACAGTAAGATGCTGAAAGCTGACTGGTGCAATAACAGCATCGCGAACGCTTCCTCAGAAAATATTGATACTGTAATACCAATCAGAACTCGGTTCAGTTCACGACCAAATTGAATAGGTTCAGAAAATACTATAGTTTCAGAAAATCAAATTTTATATCTCCTATCTATTAGGTATTCGCGGTAGTTTCAAATATATCTACTAGACGAGACAATCTAAAATTTGGGTATGTTTAAAAAATAGTAAAGCCTTTGTGGTAATTACCATGCCCCGAAAATATGTATGTTGAAGCATCAGAAGGGTCTTGTGAAGCGGTCCGGGCTATTAATATATCCAACAAGGTTATTTCGATTCAAATCAAACTACAGTGAGCACTGAACGCTACATTAGATAAAGAGGAGGATATGGGTTAAGACGCGTGTGTCTCGGTTGGCTGCTGGGCACCGACTGCTGGCCAGCTGTCATCAAGATGACGTCGTGTAACTACTCTATTTGGATCTACCCACTCCCAATATTCGAACTACTGTATTTTGAACTACCCGCTATTATTATTTTAAATAATAACTATAGACAATAGTAACATTTGCAACAATTAATTATTTTAACCATTTAACTTTATGTCGATCGAAATGTTGTGATCTGGTCCGATGTGATATGATCTGGTCTGATGATAATGTGTTAGAGTAAAGAGAAACTCACGGCTCACTTTTATATGAGGAGACCATCTTAGTCTTCGAGAGTTGCAAGGCATTTCTGATTGACATCACGAGGTCCTGCTATATTCTGATCTGAAGAATATTGAAAGGAGCGTAAACCTCTTAGACATTGCAACGTACTTCTCAGGGGTCGCATTTGTAATACTTATTGGATGAGATACCTGTGGATTTGTAGAATGTTTTTAAATTGCAGTTACGACGAAATACCAGATCGCACCGTCATTGCCCTTGCGACCATCTGTGGGCTATACCTTTTTTAATCTGAAAGGAGACCCGTGCCCAGCTGTGGGATAGTAATACGTTAACAACCGATATTTGTATGTAATAAAAAATACTACGGAGTCCAGCTTTATACCTATCAATTTTATTCTCAGCGAAAACGTGTTATTTTCATTTTTTGCGGCATAAACGAGAAAAATTTAATGATGAAAAATCCCATTTGTCATTTTATGGTATACAAACCTTATCTAGTTAACTGCAACAGGTGCAACTTCGTTTCACAATCAGTATGCGAGCAGGCCCGGTTCACCCAGATTTTAAGTGAGTCGGGCCTCAAATAGCAATGTATCGCAATGATAAAATTTTAGGTATTTTTCCTCAGTAAGTTTTATAACACAATGACAGTGCAAGAACAGTAAACGATCATTTACTACATATATTTTCTTAGCTCTGCACCGTCAGACTACCGATGACTAACGGTTACAAATAAACATAAAATACATAAAGATATAAAAACTAATAAAAATATTGTGTATCTCCTCTAGTTAGATTAAAAGTAATTTTGAAAATATGTTAATGTTAACTAATTTATGACCAGATAAGGGACGGTGATACTTTATAACATTATGTTTCACCCTTTCACAAATGTCGATTAGAAGAAACAAATTTATTTAATAGTATTTGAGAATTTTCAACTGTAAAGGTTCTTAAAAAATTCTGTCACACTTATTTATTCGCAGCATTGGCCGACGCCCATCATCTGTAATCAATCCTATACACTCGTAAGATCAGTCTCATCTGGAGATGGCCACATACGCATGTTTTTCCCGGAGACTATGTTGCTACGTCCGAGGTTCTAACCCAGGCAAGCACCACTGATTTTTCTAAAATTATGTGCGTATTAGAAATTAATTATCACTGCTTTTCGGTGAAGAAAAATATCGTGAGGAAACCTACACACCCAAGAGTTCTTTAAAAAAAATGGTCTCATTCTGAAAGAAGATCCGTGCCCTGCAGTGGGACAACAATGGTTTGACGAGAAGTTGCTACACCTCGGATAAGTATATCATCATATTACAAAACTGTAAAATTTGTGTCTAATGAGTCAGTATGTAGACCATGAGTAAAGCCACGCAGTATCTTTCATATGTATACGAGTACATGACTCAAAAGTGAAACTCCCAAAACGCTACGCAACAAGAGTCACGTTCGCCAACGGGCTTTACATTTAAATAGAAGTACTTATATATAAAATACTTCAAAATTGTTTTTAAAAAGAAAACCTGACTGCTCAAGCTGAACAACAAAAATAAACACCACAATGATGAAATACATTGAAATAGCATTTTTAAAATACTAAGTTACTCTCGCGCCTTCGGCCGTCACGTCTAACACGGTAATGAGTGTTATATAATAATATTAATATAATTTATTGCCTCAAACAAACAAAAATAAGAACAAAAGTTTTTCAAATATAAAATTAATGTTTAATGTTTTCTTCAACCACTAAGGTTGTCTGGAAGAGATCGCTGTTTTAGTGATAAGACCGCCTGTAGTACTTTCCATTGTATCTTTTGTTCTCGTAACCTATGTTTTGGTGTACACTAAAGATTTTTTTTATTGTATTGTATTGTCACTAGACAACTGTGTTCATTTAGGTCATAAGCTATATGGTCGTACTTCATTTGAGCGAAATCCGGTAGTTTTTCATGTATGAGTAACAATTAACTTACACCTCACAAACATCACAATGTTGAATAATATAATAATAATTAAATATGTTGAATAGTATTGTAGTTACGGTTACAATGGTTGGTTTGTCCCCGCCTGTAAAACCACCCAAAGACATGGGCATATTAAACATAAACAATATACTACATACATACATTATTTATAAACACTACCCTTTTTGTGACGCATTTGAGTAATAAATGGTAACGGAGATGAAGCACAAATTGTTGAGTAATTCAATTTTTACGCACCAGATGTCGTTGGACATGCGGAATATTCAGACAGGAACACAATATAGCAGCCACCGCCACAGTTTATGAGAATAACTCCCGTCGGTATAAGTGGATTTGGCCGGATTCTTGAATACATTATGTATACTGCTCTTAGGCTGATGTATTTCTAAGGCATTTCCACTAGTTTGGGTTAGACTTATTGTGGTCAATTTTAGTATTAACATTTTTTCTTCAAAAAATCATACACTCTTTTCACAGTATAGTTCAAAGGTAACACAGGTGGTGTACACTTAGGAAAACAGACGGTAGAAAACATAATAGCGTCAGTAAAAAGCCTTCATTTATAAAATACTAACTGAACCCCGCAGCTTCGCCCGCGTATTAAAAATCGATGTATTGATTGTCCCGTGGGAGTAACATATTTCCTCACAGTAAAAAGTAGCCTATATGTTAATCCACAGTATCAGCCAACTCCCTACCAAATTTTATGAAAATCGCTCCAACTGTTTAGATGTGAAGAAGTAACAAACATAATATATGTATTCACAAACTTTAGCCTTTACAATATCAGTATGATGTAGGTACATATTTTAACGTCGTATTCAATTCGCCAACCGATTGTATTATATTATAATTAAAGTTGCACTTGCATCTACAGACATCGTACATAGCAAAGATCTTAGAAAAAATATGCTTTCGAATAAGTTGTCTGAGCGTTTTCATGTCTACCATAAAATGAACGTGTACACGCAAACAGACAAATC
This sequence comes from Spicauda simplicius, assembly GCA_949699795.1. Taxonomy (NCBI): domain Eukaryota; kingdom Metazoa; phylum Arthropoda; class Insecta; order Lepidoptera; family Hesperiidae; genus Spicauda; species Spicauda simplicius. Next base: position 7,868,358 of record OX453058.1, on the reverse strand, counting down.
GCTTAGATAAAATATTATTTTACTGGCCTAATATGGGTAATATATAAAGCAACCTTCAGAACATCCAGAGGTGACATTTGCTGTCCTGTAATACCTAAATGGTTATCAAGATTTTAGTAATCTTCAAAATTTTGCTAATGAAAAAAGGTCAATAAGATTATTTTTGCCGCCCCTTAAATCAGCCGCCCAAGGCTTCAGCCTACTCATTGAAATAAACAATATAATACGTCCATACAATTTACGAAATAATAGATGGAGTTTTACATGTCATGTTATGTACAGAAAGGGTAAACGGGAATTATTATGATCAAAATCGCTTTAATCATTATGGAACGGTTCCGTAAATACCTATCCTTTACAATTCAATTGATAGAGAAATCAAAATGATAAGGGTTATTATTTGATCCTACATTAATATAAATATTTTAACCAACATATAATTAATATGAACACGAGATGAGTTGTTAAAGTCTGAAATGCAACTCATGCTACCTATATAAAACAAAAAAGCTAGTTACAAAACTTATAATGAGTTACTTTTTAATGTTGTAGATTAAGTTTTAATTAGTACCGAAATGTGAATACATTGAATATGAAAGTTATTTATATTTATTCTAATGAAAAAAGTGATATTCAAGTTGCTTTTTTTTATATTTATTTTTAAAATAATATTTTCGTTTCTCCTGTTTTATGTATTCCATGCGAACAAAGTTTTGTCTTGATTTGAAATACAACTTATCTTTTAATTGTATCTTTTTATTTAACTTATGTTTCGATGGAAGGGTGTGGTTATCGGCATACTTTGTTATGAGGCAAACATCTTAGTCCTCCGGAGTAGCAAAACATCTGTGATTGACTTCAGATAGAACCCATGTTCTGTATTAAGTTGATTACAGATGTCCATGGGCGGCAGTGACCACTTACCATCAGGTGGACTGCATGCTCGTTTGCTACTTCAGTCAGATAAAAAGAAAATGTACATACCTATAATTTAACAATACACTAAAGTAACATTTGTTTTAGTAAGTTAACCACATATATGTAAGTTGACAAATATTGAGGTCGTTTACAAATGTCTATAGACAGACTATCCTCTTAGAATCAAGTGAATCGCACACTCATTTTCCACTGCAATTATACAGGCAACATTTATATAACTACCATGTGCATATGCTATTACATCAGGCGCTGCCGCGTTTTAGATTAAAATGCACTTCAAGTTTAAACTTAAACAACAAGCGTTTAAACTTTGTCTACTGTCCACGACGCATTATTAAGTAGATGTTTACAGATTTACATCCATCAGCCTTTTGATATCCAATGCTGGACAAAGGCGTCTTCTATCTGGGACTTATGCCAACAGTCACCGCATCTGTCATGCGTGTTGGTGACCATAATGGGTGTGATGTTACATAGATATACAGGTACATGTTGATAGAAGTATGTGGTGTCTGAATACTCAGAGTAGTAACAATTGACTTCAGATAGAACCCGTGTTTTATGTTATGTCATTACAGGGTAGTAGTGAACAGTTGCCCACTTAATATCAGGTCTGAATGCTAGTTAGGTATTTCAATTTGCAAAAATCCCTCACTATTGCAGTTCTAAAATATGATATCTATAAATACGTATTTATTATTCCCAATTCAAATTTATGAAATTGCACAACCCACAGTAAGATGCTAAAAGCTGACTGGTGCAATAACAGCATCGCGAACGTTTCCTCAGAAAATATTGAGACTGTAATACCAATCAGAACTCGGTTCAGTTCACGACCAAATTGAATAGGTTCAGAAAATACTATAGTTTCAGAAAATCAAATTTTATATCTCATATCTATTAGGTATTCGCGGTAAATTCAAATATATCTACTAGACGAGAAAATCTAAAATTTGGGTATGTTTAAAAAATAGTAAAGCCTTTGTAGTAATTACCATGCCCGAAAATATGTATGTTGAAGCATCAGAAGGGTCTTGTGAAGCGGTCCGGTCTATTCATATATCTAACACGGTTATTACGATTCAAATCAAGCACTACAGTGAGCACTGAACACTACATTAGATAAAGAGGAGGCGATAGGTTAGGACGCGTGTGTCTCGGGTTGCTGCTGGGCACCGACTGCCGGCCAGCTGTCATCACGATGACGTCGTCAAACTACTCTATTTGGATCTACCCGCTCCTAATATTCGAGCTACTCTATTCTGAGCTACCCGCTATTATTACGTTAAATAATAACTAACGACAATAGTAACATTTGCAACAATTGATTATTTTAACCATTTTATGTCGATCGAAATGTTGTGATCTGATCCGATGTGATATGATCTGGTCTGATGATGATGTGATAGAGTAAGAAAAAACTCACGGCTCACTTATATATAAGGAGACCATCTTAGTCTTCGGGAGTTGCAAGGCATTTCTGATTGACTTCACGAAGTCCTGATGAGGTTGCTTACAGATGTCCATGGGCGGCAGTGACCAATTACCTGGTGAACTGTATGCTACTTCGATCGGATAAAAAAGAAACGTAGTAATGGACTATATACAAGTGCCTCAGGGACATTTCATATCATTTCATCCTTTTTTCAACTCATGTCAGCGTGTCAGCTGCTATATTCTGATCTGAAGGATATTGAAAGGAGTGTAAACTTTCTAGACATTGCAACGTAATTCTCAGGGGTCGCATCTGTGAATTTGTAGAATGTTTTTAAATTGCAGTTACAACGAAATACCAGGTCACCGTCATCGTGCTTGCGACCATTAATGGGCTAAACCTTTTTTAATCTGAAAGTCCGTGCCCAGCTGTGGGATAGTAATACGTTAACAACTGATATTTGTATGTAATAAAAATACTACAGAGTCTAGCTTTATACCTATCAATTTTAACAACGAAAACATGTTTTTTTCATTTTTTGCGGCACAAGCGAGAAAAGTATAATGATGAAGGATCCCATTTGTCATTTTATGGTATACAAACCTTATCTAGTTAACTGCAACAGGTGTCTACTTCGTTTCACAATCAGTATGCGAGCAGGCCCGGTTCACCCAGATTTTAAGTGAGTCGGGCCTCAAAGAGCAATCGCAATGATAAAATTTTAGGTATTTTTCCTCAGTAAGTTTTATAACACAATTACAGTGCAAGAACAGTAAACGATCATTTACTACATATATTTTCTTAGTTCTGCACCGTAGACTACCGATGACTAACGGTTACAAATAAACATAAAATACATAAAGATAAAAACTAATAAAAATATTGTGTATCTCCACTAGTTAGATTAAAAGTAATTTTGAAAAAATGTTAATGTTAACTAATTTATGACCAGATAAGGGACGGTACTTTATAACATTATGTTTCACCCTTTCACAAATTTCGATTAAAATAAAGAGATTTATTTAAGAGTATTTGAAAATTTTCAACTATAAAGGTTATTCAAAAAATTCTGAAATCAATCTCACTCTCACTATTCACGAGTATTTACTCGTAAGATCATTCTCATCTAAGGTTAGCCACATATACATTGTTTTTCCTGGGGACAAAGTTGCTACGAGAGTGATAGTTATGGTTGAAACTTGCCCTCTCGATCGAGAGGTCCGAGGTTAAAACCCAGGCACACACCAATGATTTTTCTAAAGTTATGTGCGTATTAGAAATTAATTATCACTGTTTTTCGGTGAGAGAAAACATCGCGAGGAAACCTAAACACCCGAGAGTTCTTTACAAAAAGTTCTCGGAGGTGTGTGGAGTCCGCCAATTTGCACTTGGCCAGCACGGTGGTCTATGGCCTAAACTCTTACATTCTGAGAGAACCCCTACCCAGTAGTGGGACAATAATGGGTTGACGAGAAGTTACTACACATCGGATATGTATATCATCATATTACCCAACTGTAAAATTGGTATCTAATGTGTCAGTATGTAAACCTTGAGTAAAGCCACGCATCTTTCATATGTATACGAGTTTATGCCTCTAAATTGGAACTCCCAAAACGCTACGCAACAAGAGTCACGCTCGCCAACGGGCTTTACATTTAAATAGAAGTACTTATATATAAAATACTTCAAAATTGTTTTTAAAAAGAAACCTGACTGCTTAAGGTGAACAACAAAATAAACACTACAATGTTGAATTACATTGAAATAGCAATTTTAGAATACTAAGTTACTCTCGCGCCTAGGGCCGTCATGTTTAACACGGTAATGAGTGTTATATAACAATAATAATATAATTTATTGCCTCAAACAAACAAAAAATAATAACAAAAGTTTTTCAAATATAAAATTAATGTTTAATGTTTTCTTCAACAACTAAGGTTGTCTGGAAGAGATCGCTATTTTAGTGATAAGACTGCCTGTAGAACTTTCCATTGTATCTTTTGTTCTCGTAACCTATGTTTTGGTGTACAATAAAGATTTTTTTTATTGTATTTTATTGTCACTAGACTTATGTGTTCATTTAGGTCATAAGCTAAATCCGGTAGTTTTTCATATATGAGTAACAATTAATTTACGTCTCACAAATATCACAATGTTGAATAACATAATATTAATTAAATATGTTGAATAGTGTTGTAGTTACAGTTACTATGGTTGGTTTGTCCCCGCCTGTAAAACCATCCAAATATATGGGCATATGATACATAAACAATATACTACATACATACATTATTTATAACACTAACCTTTTTGTGACGCATTTGAGTAATAAATGGTAACGGAGATGAAGCACAAATTGTTGAGTAATTCAATTTTTACGCACCAGATGTCGTTGGACATGCGGAATATTCAGACAGGAACACAATATAGCAGCCACCGCCACAGTTTATGAGAATAACTCCCGTCGGTATAAGTGGATTTGGCCGGATTCTTGAATACATTATGTATACTGCTCTTAGGCTGATGTATTTCTAAGGCATTTCCACTAGTTTGGGTTAGACTTATTGTGGTCAATTTTAGTATTAACATTTTTTCTTCAAAAAATCATACACTCTTTTCACAGTATAGTTCAAAGGTAACACAGGTGGTGTACACTTAGGAAAACAGACGGTAGAAAACATAATAGCGTCAGTAAAAAGCCTTCATTTATAAAATACTAACTGAACCCCGCAGCTTCGCCCGCGTATTAAAAATCGATGTATTGATTGTCCCGTGGGAGTAACATATTTCCTCACAGTAAAAAGTAGCCTATATGTTAATCCACAGTATCAGCCAACTCCCTACCAAATTTTATGAAAATCGCTCCAACTGTTTAGATGTGAAGAAGTAACAAACATAATATATGTATTCACAAACTTTAGCCTTTACAATATCAGTATGATGTAGGTACATATTTTAACGTCGTATTCAATTCGCCAACCGATTGTATTATATTATAATTAAAGTTGCACTTGCATCTACAGACATCGTACATAGCAAAGATCTTAGAAAAAATATGCTTTCGAATAAGTTGTCTGAGCGTTTTCATGTCTACCATAAAATGAACGTGTACACGCAAACAGACAAATCGCTTAGATAAAATATTATTTTACTGGCCTAATATGGGTAATATATAAAGCAACCTTCAGAACATCCAGAGGTGACATTTGCTGTCCTGTAATACCTAAATGGTTATCAAGATTTTAGTAATCTTCAAAATTTTGCTAATGAAAAAAGGTCAATAAGATTATTTTTGCCGCCCCTTAAATCAGCCGCCCAAGGCTTCAGCCTACTCATTGAAATAAACAATATAATACGTCCATACAATTTACGAAATAATAGATGGAGTTTTACATGTCATGTTATGTACAGAAAGGGTAAACGGGAATTATTATGATCAAAATCGCTTTAATCATTATGGAACGGTTCCGTAAATACCTATCCTTTACAATTCAATTGATAGAGAAATCAAAATGATAAGGGTTATTATTTGATCCTACATTAATATAAATATTTTAAACAACATATAATTAATATGAACACGAGATGAGTTGTTAAAGTCTGAAATGCAACTCATGCTACCTATATAAAACAAAAAAGCTAGTTACAAAACTTATAATGAGTTACTTTTTAATGTTGTAGATTAAGTTTTAATTAGTACCGAAATGTGAATACATTGAATATGAAAGTTATTTATATTTATTCTAATGAAAAAAGTGATATTCAAGTTGCTTTTTTTTTATATTTATTTTTAAAATAATATTTTCGTTTCTCCTGTTTTATGTATTCCATGCGAACAAAGTTTTGTCTTGATTTGAAATACAACTTATCTTTTAATTGTATCTTTTTATTTAACTTATGTTTCGATGGAAGGGTGTGGTTATCGGCATACTTTGTTATGAGGCAAACATCTTAGTCCTCCGGAGTAGCAAAACATCTGTGATTGACTTCAGATAGAACCCATGTTCTGTATTAAGTTGATTACAGATGTCCATGGGCGGCAGTGACCACTTACCATCAGGTGGACTGCATGCTCGTTTGCTACTTCAGTCAGATAAAAAGAAAATGTACATACCTATAATTTAACAATACACTAAAGTAACATTTGTTTTAGTAAGTTAACCACATATATGTAAGTTGACAAATATTGAGGTCGTTTACAAATGTCTATAGACAGACTATCCTCTTAGAATCAAGTGAATCGCACACTCATTTTCCACTGCAATTATACAGGCAACATTTATATAACTACCATGTGCATATGCTATTACATCAGGCGCTGCCGCGTTTTAGATTAAAATGCACTTCAAGTTTAAACTTAAACAACAAGCGTTTAAACTTTGTCTACTGTCCACGACGCATTATTAAGTAGATGTTTACAGATTTACATCCATCAGCCTTTTGATATCCAATGCTGGACAAAGGCGTCTTCTATCTGGGACTTATGCCAACAGTCACCGCATCTGTCATGCGTGTTGGTGACCATAATGGGTGTGATGTTACATAGATATACAGGTACATGTTGATGTTACACAGGAAAACGTTGCTGTTTATCTCCTGGTTTTTTTTTATAACTGTTTGAAGTACCAAAAGAGCATGGACTGCATGCCTACCTGATGGTACGAATAAGTGGTCACTGCCGTCGATGGACATCTGTAAGATGTTCAAATAGAACATGGGTTCTATCTGAAGTCAGTCACAGATACGTTGCTACTCCCGGTACTACATACCAGTAGACAGTTAGTTTTACGACACTTTCATTTAATGGGATTCATTTAATATTGATCGGTTTTAATAAAATGCGATGTTTGCATTATGTTGACTTGACGCTGAAGTATCGCTGTTCATTATTAGCGTGTTATTTATGTAGCGAGATAATGCAATACTTAATTACAAGAAACATAGTCATTATAGAAATAACAGTAGTATAGTGTAGTAACCAACATTCAATGAAAAATATGTGTAACTTGCTTATTCCCGCGGCTTTGCCTGCTTCAGTCTAGTTTACTATAGTGATGAGGATCCCATGGGTTACTCTAGGTCCGTCGCCCTGTGGATGGGGGCATTGGAGGTAAGGCGCGCCTTTGTTTTCTGATGCGCCTTGCTGTTGGAGGGGGGGTTATAGGGGATGGGGAAGCTCAATGCTCCACATGGAGGCTCTGCGGGTGCGGCCAGGTATCGGCGGGTTCGCGGATGAGTGCGAAAGCGTGCCCGTGTTCCCGCCGTACGGTGCGAGGAGAAAACACAGTGGGGGTTTAAACGGTAAGAGTCCAGCATAACCTAGCTGCTACCCCGGGCGGCTGGGTATCCATGAGCATTACCCACTTAAAAAAAGGTCATGAACTATCTGTGTGCCAAATTGCAGCTAAATCTGACCAGTACTTTTTGCTTGATGGAGTTACAAACAAATACGCATCCGCACAAACTTTTACCTTTTACCTTAATATACAAGTTCAATAAAAATGCAGCGCCATAAGGTATAATTATAAATATCGAGTAGTGATGTAACGAATGTCAATGTGTGAACATTCGCGGATGCGAATGCAAATGCGAATGTCGTTTTTTTTTTCAAATGATCTTTTTCAGGTCCTTTGTTGCGAAGCTATGCAATTCAACACTCGCAAAACATTCGCACCAATTCTTCCGAATACGAATGCGAATATTCGTTGCATCACTAATATCGTGTATAGGGCCTTAAGTACCTATAGACATTTAACTCTTAATCTATCATACATAGTTTACAGACTAGATAGGTTATATAAATCCATGCACCCATGCATCCATTTATCACTGTTCCGTGCCGTACGTTGTTAACTTGTTATTCATACCTGTCGGTCCAATCTTCTCCACAGCAATTTCATGATTGAAAAGGATTATAGATCCGTGTAGGTAGGTAGCAATTTAATTTGGAGCTAGCTTTAGATTGATCTGTGTTTATGAAATGTAATGAAACAAAGACAAATTGTACTTAAATAGGTAATTTAGACTTGAATAATTTAAAAAATACTGAAATATTTATTCTAATTCACAACTGCTGACCACGTAAAACAATGTCAAAAAATAACTTATGACCTAAACTGATAAAATGTTAGGTAGAGTTGAATGATAGACTTAAAGAATTTTGAAGTAATTAAGATTAAATGTTACCTCATAAGAATGACTATGAATACATTATAAGTTGTTGAAACTTAATTATGAGTTAACATACAGTTAATCATAATATTTCTATTGTTACATATTTCCAATTTCCTAAACATTTTTTATTGCAAATGTGGGATGTCCAGGCAACGGTAACTTTTTTTATAATTAGATGGTTATGGATGTTTAAATTTCATAAGTGTCCTTTATAAAGTCTTGGGCTACAACTTTTTATGCGTCAAGGTTCAAGACTCTTCTTTTAGCTGACCTGATCTGAAGCTTATTACGAAAAACCGATTCTTCAAACAACGTTTATTATAAATGCCGTTTCCATATACTTTCTTAAGATTTGAAGGCATAAAAATTCGAAAAGAGAAAGACGTCCAAAATAATCTAAAATTATAACATAGACACGCTTGAATAGGAACCAAACCCGAATAAATCTGAATAGTCGGTATAGAAATAGTAAATTTAAACGCTTTTTTTAAACGATTTCTACACTCATAGCCCCACAGTAGGATTTTCTCCTGTGTCGTGGGTGCCATGGACACATACAAAGACGAATACACAAACACCCAGACCCATAACAGCATCTAAACTCATCATTCAGATACCTGTCTGGCCGGGAATCGAACCCGGGACCCACTGCGTGTCAGACCGGTATAGTAACCGCTGCGCCACGCGGGTCGTCAATATGCAAACAATTGTATGAAACAGTTTTAATGAAGCTCAAAGCCATCCACAAACTTTTATACGACATACTTGTATGTACTATTTATAACAACTCATGCTTTTTATAAAAGATCCGGAGTTTATTTAATTATTTCGAAAGTTTGCCGATTCATTGTTAAACATGATAAATGACTATAATACCCAAGGAAAGTTTCTAGCGAACTTTGCAGAGAGATTGTATGTTTAGAATTATTGATTATAGTAACGTATTCAGTCTTAAATAAATAGTAAATATTTTGATTTTTGTACAATATATTCAATTATCACATTGAGAGGATACAATTTTGTCGGTCCTAAGTGCCAGCCATTTAAACCATATATTTAAAAAAGATAAGATAAGATAAGGCTTTTAAAAAAGATACACGTATGTCATTGGAGGACCCTCTCAGAAAAAACTTCATTAATCTTTATGATTAAATTCTATAAGATATAAATTGAACACAAGAAAAATTTAAAGCATAAACAAATCAGTTTTAGGAAAAAAAATCATATACGTATATCCGGCCCCCGCACGATTGTAACTGTACAAACGATACTACTCCTACATGTGTGTGTGTTTGTGTGTGCATGCGAGTGTCGAGTAGAAATGGAAGCGATACAGATAGAAAAAAACACGTACGGGCATAGAGCCTTTTCCTTACGTGGCTGTTTTTATCATTCTATTATAAATCTGAGGTATTCTCAGGGCGTTATGACATGGGACTCTTCAAAAAAGGTGCGAAAAGAGCTCTTCTTCAAAGGCGGCGATGCATTGACGACTCCTCTCGTGTTGCAAGTGTCCATAGGCGACGGTGACTACTTTCCTCCAAGTAGCCTTATAGTTAGGTTTAGGTATAAAAAAATAACTCCTACCGAGACCCGTGATATAGATATTTATTACAAAGCCCCATTGTTTATAGGATCTAATTGCTTGTTAGTAAAATTCCGAGGACTCCATATCGTGAATACATTAGAGGGTGTACTTATGTAGCAAATTGGATTTTCCTAATCCGATTTACGTATAAACTCGTATTTAGTACGTACGCAAAAAACATAAGTCAATGGGACGTTTAGCTCTCAATTACTACATAAGATTTAAACGAAATATTGCTTTACTGCTTTTATGAAAAGTAAAATTAACATGGTTCGATCAGGCAAGTACCTACCAATACCACACATATTTGTAGTATGAAACGGTAACTGCTATTACCAAATTTTCTTACGTTTTTAGTGTTTACCTTGATAAAAGTATACTCTTAGCTGTACGATAGACACAATTTTTTAATAAATCCTACAGAAAAACACACTAATGTTGATACCATTTAAGACATTTCTTTCACCTCGAGAACAATTTTTCTTTCTCGCATGATTTACTTTATATTTTGCTACACTTTGTTACTATCTAGTAAAAATGTTGTAGTTTTTAATAATACTTTAGAAACTTAAGAGTACTATTTTTAAAATAATATTATTAACAAGGAACATCCAAGTTTCAAGTGCCTGCGATCAGTGGTTTAGGCTGTGCGTTGATCTGTCAGTCGGTCGTTCAGGACAAAGTATTTTATATGCATAGATTTAATTTTATTACATTTTTCGTAAAAGTGCTTTCATCTAAGCTATTTGGATGTACATTAAAAAAAACACGCTTTCTACACTCATAGCCCCACAATAGGATTTTCTCCTGTGTCGTGGGTACCATGGACACACACAAGACGAATACACAACCCCCCAGACCCAGAATATGAATCTAAACTCATCATGCAGATACCTGTCTGACCGGGAATCGATCTCGGAACCCGCTGCGCGTCAGATTGGTATGGTAAAGGTCCGCCACGCGGGTCGTTAAAAATTCGTTTTATCATAAGCTTACAGCAGGTTTAAGGTTTAGGTTTTACGTCATTGCCTTAAAGTAGTTATGTACCCACTATCAAACTATTTAATAATAGATAGTTTTTCTTGTCCACCGCGTAAATCGAAATGCAGAGTGAAAGAGTCTAATTTTCTCTATGACATTTTTTCTAACAAATACTCCTGAAATAAAATATAAGGGCCACGCGTCATCATAACGATCATAAAAGCAACACGGAGGTTATTATTTAGGGTGAGTTATAAGGGCCACTCTATAAGGTTATAGTCGATTGAATAGATTGCGGTCAGTGCTCGCAGGAACCTCCGTATATCTCGCTGGTAGCTCTTGACAGCTAATATAACACTGTAATGCGCATACTGTGTCGAGCACTTACATATTGTTGTTATGCTCTTAAACATAAACAGAAGAACGTCGAAAATAATTCTATAGATGTGGAATGTCTTTATGTTAAAAAATATTTTTTAATGAAAAGATTAAAACGTGCAGTTGGTATAAAAATATAACTAATAAAAGTTCTATAAAATTAATAAAAGTTCTTATTAATTTTATAAATAATATAACTATTTATAAAATTAATATATTAATATTAAATAATATAACTATTTATAAAATTAATAGGAGTTCTTATTAATTTTATAAATAGTTATATTTTTGTCTTTTTATTATAATTATATCTGAAGTTATCATATTTTATGTTTTTATTTTTAAGTTTTGATGAATTGACATTTTTTTTTTAATTTAATTTAGATTTTCACATTTCTTAGTAAATTGTTTATTTATATTTTGATTAATATTTCTTTCAAGAGTACCAAACAGGAAAGAAGAACATCTACTGGTGACTTGGAGGAAAACCAGGAGATGCGCAGCCGCGTCTTCCTGAATATTATCAACACATTTCACATTACCTACCTACATTAGTTAATCGGACGGACTATTTATGGCGATTAAGCAAATACAGATCTGACAGCTGAGATTTATCGAACTGTCAGTCAATATTGGACACATGAGTAGTTCTCCGGATTATCTGTGGTGTGCCTAATACGCACACAAATAGAAATCAAACATGTGTGATGAGTTAAGTATTTAAATAAATTAAATTTAAGTGTTTGTGATTGAATAATTTAGTTTTAACGAGCTGTGCCTCGCAGTTTTATCTGCGTTTGAAAATGTAACATAACTTTAAATTGTAATGAATTTTAATTGACAGAGTAGATAAAGAAGAAGAAGTCAAATGTTATCCCAGGATTTGGTTTATAAATAAATAATTTAATATTTATGTTAATGCATTATTTTTGGCATATGAAAAATACATTCAAAAATTCTATGAATTGCAAAAAAATCTAATACTCATTTCTATTTCTTTAATATTCCATGTAGGTTTAATCCAATTATAAAGAACTCTAAATTAATCTAGAAGGCGGCATAATACATGGCGGCAAATAAATATATGGCGTCAATTTACCTATAAGTAGGTGTGGCGGTGGTACCACTTTGTACGAACTATTAAGCCGTTTACTATCTATTAACTATTGCTCCAGCTCCATACAGAACAGAGGTTTTACCTGTAGTTCTGATAACTTGAATTTTTATAAGTCTACTAGCTTTACAGTGCGCTCGTTGCTACGCTATCACAAAAAAAATACACCAGAAACCTTCGCGAGCTCATGAATAACAACTTTGCTAAAGGTCATCACATGATCAAATAAATATTTTACGATATATAGAGGACATACAGACAAACATTCATTTTTATAAAGAACAAGAAAGTATTATTAATTACGAAAAGGCCGTAAATGGAAATATGAATCCGATATCGAATTTCCAGATTCACAGAGTACCACGAATAAACTTATAAATACTTTGATATGAAATATCCACTTCCATATCACAAATCAATAGTATCGCAGTGCATCGGCGCGAAGATTGCTGCGATGAGTTTTCCAGTTTCATTTGTACCGCATTATTATCGTATTGTTATATTGTATCTGATATATGGTATAAGGCATAACAGGTAGCTCGTCGACGCAGGGAAGCTCGTCTATCGGTCTTCTACAGAATATATTTCCGTGAGTGCGCGCAGGAGTTGCACGATTTAATTCCACCATCCACTTTCCGTCACCGTGGCTTGAGGCGATTGTTTCTTCCCGTTGTTGTTGACATGCCACCTTGTCGCACGTCCCGTTTTGCTTCAATGTATTTCCCGAAAGGTACAATTTGGACCTCTTCAAGGCCAGAGTAAATAGGCTGTTTTTACCGCATCCTCACTTACAATCAGGTGAGATTGCGATCAAATGTCTGCCTATAAATTATAAAAAAGGTAAATTCGTACAAGCTTCCATCCATCCATCAGCCCTTTGAGGTCCACTGCTGGACATAGGCCTCCCCTAAATGACAATTCGTACAAGCTTCCACCTCCTAATAACTACTAGAGGTGGAGTGACCTATATAAATTATTTCTTAGTGGATGTTAAATTATTCATACATTGTATATGGAGATCGTATTCAAAATTGTATAACTCTTAACAAACATGTTTGCGCTGTCGTTTTTTGTCGGTTTGCGTTTTCTAATAGCAATTTTCTATTTAATGCAAGTTGTTGTATTGTACATCGTTGTATTGCAATATTATTTATTGTTTTGGTATATATTTAATAAAAGAATAAGTAGAAAAAATTAAAATGTTCATATTATTTTAGAAAATATATATTTTTTGTATCGTCACATTACATGCATGCATTGAGCGTGTGGGTGTGCTTTACTCCCATATGCCTCTCTTTGTAGATTTTGCAGGATAAAATCCTTCATAAGTAATAATTTAAGTGATCGTGTGTGTGAGTAGTAGGCAAGTTTTACTATAAGTATTAATAAAGGTTTTCCCACAACATTATGCGCGCGGTATTATTTTACTAATTAATATATTATACATACATACATACATGTTATGGCATTTTACCCCGCTTGCACCTCTGAAGTATCTGTACCACAGAAAAGGTAAAAAATAAAATGAATGTATGAATGACATACACCATGTTGCATGTTGCATTCTCAGTATGAACTCTCAAGTCACGAGTTTTAACACCAAAAGTAATAAAATAAACGTTACTATGTCATGTAAGTTCCAGACAAACTGTCAACACAACTCTTGAATTAATACATATTTAAAGTACGTGGTTACAAGTACATTTCCTTTTTATAATGGAACCGAGCTGTGTATACCTATTATTTATATCGTAGGATATTTTCTCCTTCTTATTGTCACATAATACATATTTTAACAGCACAGGAAGCGTAGTGGAAATCTAGTTTCTCATACATTTTAACTCATACTGACCTACATATTATTAGTTAGTGGCGAAATTTTAAGAATAGTTGTATTATATATTTTATTACAAAACTGTGTCTAGACGAGATAGCAATGAGACTATGGCTATAAAAAATGTTTAATGACTTTTAATAACAAAAACAACTTTTTATAGAACAGGGGTTCTTTGTGAAGTCAACCAGACATGCGTTGCTACTCCTGAGGAGCAAAGTGGTCGCCTCATATAAAAGCTGGCTACCACGCCCTTCCACCAAAACGCACGAATTGCTTTACGCTAAAAATAAGTGTGGCGGTGGTCGATTTACTTGGTAAAAAGTTTCTACCATCTTTTTAGGTGGTAGGTACTTTTTAAGTGTTAAATGCAAAAATAACACAAAAATTGGGATTTCTTCTGGATATAAAGTTGCAAGAAAGAAGTATTTCAATTAAGAAGGATACACAGATATACTTACAAATTGCCACTCGTAAACTAGACCTTTCAGTCGTGGGACTTCAGTACATATAAACGAAATGTAAATCCTGTTATTTACTATGCATGCTACCTTCTATTTCCTGGAGAATAGGTCGCACGCGTCCGCTACCTCTCGTGAATTATGTACGAGGGTGGGGTTGGTAGGCATCTCACATGGCTTAGTTTTAATCTAAGTCCAGCTGCCGTATTGCCTAGCCGAGATATATTATATAGAACTTTGTATAAGTAACTGTTCTATTGATAGTGATTTCCTTTCGATTTGCATCTATTCATACATTTCCAATTTATATAGTGCTACGATACCATTCCCTCTTTATAATTATTATATTATTACGTGAAGCAAAAACTTGTGACGCATTTTTAAGTATCATGCCGCGGACGGATTAGTTTGAAATTTTGCCCGGTTATAGTGGACGTAGAGAAGAAGTGCAGAATGTTAATATTTTTATCAAATAATGCATATATCATAGTTACATAAAATCAACTAAAAATACATTACACACGCTGCCGTGCATTTGTCACAAACACATAAGTAATAAACGAAATAGAACATTCAATGTCTTACTCTGAAAACACATAACGTCAGAAATGTCAGTGTCTTTGTCAAAATATCCGCTATAGCTTTTAAATGCGGCTTAGATAATTAAACCTCTTTTTATATTTAACGGTCGCATTCAAAATTACTTAAAAGTTATTACATTTTATTTGAATTTGAGAAATATTCGTATTACTTTGGATAATATGAAGTTTATTTTTTTGATTACGGTCGAATTTCGACCGATGCCACGGGTGACTAGTAATTATTATGCAGCACAGGAGAATGCATTTTATTTGATTGCAAATGGTAGTGACCATTTACAATCAGATAACATATCCATTATTACAGTGGTAATATTGGATGATATCTGTATTGGTTCTCATAAATGTTTAGTGCCCTCGATAAATTTGGTGTTACCTGTAGTTTGTCACAATTGCGTAGCTGTCACCGAGAACTATGATGGAATGCCTCGGATTAGCATGTTAACCCTACCACTTTTACCAGGCCTTATGGGCTATTGCCCGTATGGCAGAAAACGTGATCAATGTTTGTTTTGAAAAAAGTTTTAATAAACTCATACTAACAACTATCTAACTAACAACAACGCTAACACGATGTTATCTAAACTACTAAATTATAAACCTAAGATCAGTTTTTAAGAAAATTACCGCGGACGGTGGATTGTGAAATTTAACGCGTTTATATGTAGTTTATGTAAAGAAGGAGTACGAGATGTTAATTTTTTTTTCAAATAATGCTTAAAACATACATAAAATCAACTAAAATACACACACACTACTAAAATACACAAACACATAACGGCAAAAATGAGATCTTTTTCAAAATACCCGTCATTGTTTTTAAATTAGTCAATTGAACCTCTTTATACATTTAACGGGTGTATCATAGCACGAAAGTTAATACAATTTAATTGAATTTGAGAAATATTCGTGCTACTTTGGACAATATCAAGTTTAGTTTTTGAATTAAATTATGGTCGAATTTCGACCAATGTAATAGGTGACTAGTAAGACAGAAGTACCTAGTCTAGTCTTGTACTAGTAGTGGCAGTGGTGCCACGTATATTTCAACTACTTTGAAATATTTAAGCATAATTAAAGTAGAAAACGGCTATAAAGTAACTTACATAAAAGTTTTAAAAGCGATAGAGCTATATCTGCTTTAGATCGGAAATGTTTTGGTTTCGAGACATTGGCTTTTATGAGATCCAACTGAGATTTCCAGGTAAACAGTTTTTCTGTGATCAATTTCGTGGAGGACTTTTAAAGTACTTAGTTTAAATTACATATTATTATGACCATAGGTCACATTTCATATTATGCATACGTCGCTATTAGAAGTTGATAAAAAACAATATTGAATTTTTCTCTTCCAACGTTCATAATAACCAAATATTATATCAAATATTATTCTTATCACCTTACGTTTTTAAAAATGTACAGTATATCAAAATTGTAAATTTTAATGCAGTCGTCGCAATCTGTTTCTATAAAAATATTGGTTGTGTTTTCTCGAAATATCTCATTTAAAATTATTTTGATACAAGAAACGTGCGGAAAAGACCCTTATTTCCCTGCCCAAAGTTATTTCCGGCGTAAACAAAGCCCGTCGTTAAAATTTCACCGATTAAGTACGCGTAATGAAAATGATAGGACATTATTGTACTCGTAATAGTATGTTTTTAGGATTTTCTTATAGAATATAATTAACTTAAGTTTACAGCAGCAGAGGAAACTATACAATAGGTATCCGTTTTCTATCGATTCTTAACTCATTTTCCCTCTTTTTTTACTCCGTAGCTATTGACGAACGAACTATAATGACTAACGAAGTCTTATTGAGAGTTCTTAATTATATCGTCTATTTTCAGTATAGACAGATTTAATTCCCATTTTGCAACTAAAACAATTAAATCACATGTTGCATTAACATATTTATTATTCACACTACCTGTGCCCGAGGTTTCAACAGCTTTTTAAAAAAATAACATTAAAATTGTAATAACTGTTGATGCATTAGTTGGATTTTAATGAAATAAAGACAAAATATTACCTATGGAATATAAATAGTCATATACATTTTTTATCTTAATCCCAGGTGGTAGAATCAGTGTAGTTTGTTGTCGGCACATTTTTAAATAGGGCGACCATTTAGTCCTCGGGAGTAGCAACGCATCTGTGATAGATTTCACATAAAACCCATGGTCTATGTGAAGTTGCTTACAAATGTCTAAGGGGGCAATACCACTTACCATCAGGTGGACTACAAAGTCGGTTGCTATTTTAATCTTATAAAAAATTGTAAATTCTAAAGTTTTGTTAGTCCATTTCAAACACGCAACAAGAGAGACGGTTATTAAAAAATAGAGAAATACTTAATATTACTAGTCGCCCGTCGCATCGGCCGAAATTCGACCGTAATTAAAAATCAAATGTCATCTGACATTCTTGACGTTGTGTCTTTTCATAGTAAGACATTGAATGTTCTATTTCATTTACTAAGTACATATGTGTTTGTGACAAATGCAAGGCAGTGTGTGTAATGTGTTTTTAGTTGATTTTATGTATGAAAAATGCATTATTTGAAAAAAATATTAACATTCTGCACTCCTTCTCTACGTCCACTATAACCGTGCAAAATTTCATACTAATCCGTCCGCGGCATATTACTTAAAAGTCCGTCACAAATTTTTGCTTCACGTATTAATATAATAATTAGTTCTCAATCCTTTAAACTATCTTTGTTTGCGATGCGATGATCAGACACACAATTTTTTGTTTCATTAGTATAGATTATACGTAAGTTATCTTTAGAGATACTTGAGGCCTCCGGTGCTTTCTATGTACCTATTAAATAAGTCTTCATAAGTTAACCTTTAATGGAGTTCAAGTTACCTGAAGTTTAATCGTTTAGTACCTTAAGTAAAAATGTCGCTGAAGTTTTTATAGCCAGATTTAGAAGGAAATTTTAAGTCCATGAACAAATATTAATGAACCGGTGTTTCACAGTGTTTTATAAAGCTTACTTAGGTATTTTTATAAGGTTTACTTATTTCTTGTTAAAAAATAATCGAGCTAGTAGGAGTGAAACGTGTTCTTTATGTTGTAATAGGTATATCATATTACAGACTTAAATTAAGTATGTTAGGCGAAATTCGGATAAGCACTGTTAATTTAGGATACACACATCGGAAAAGGCTTAGCAGTACTAGACTAAAACTGTATGAGTAACATACATATTTTGTTCGAGATACTGACCACTTTTCGTCCCACTAACAAAATATATTTATTCATGTTCATATATTCACTGTAAATAACTATTGTCTAATTTAATAGACTGTACGTAGTGAAATAATGATAATTAAATATTAAGATTTTCTGATGTATAGGAAACGGTATTGCTTAGACGTTTTTAGTGTTTGTTTTGATACTGCATCGAATTGTATTGTTAATGAATAAACATTGAGTTGATAATAGTACTAATCTCTGTTTGTGACGATTAATGAATCTAATAGACTAGTAGGTAAGTGAGTCGTAGCGTGAAAGTAAATAATTATATTTCTGTTTACTTGCCATAGCAAGCATCTAATGGTGCAAAAGGTTGCACTGCGATAGACTCCCTGCACGTTAATTTGCATTCCACGCTAATCGCTTTAGACAAACGCCTTCACCGCAATAATGTTCGTAGGTGTGTCTACAAGTCGAGATCCCGGAGTCGTCCTTTTCAGCGCCGAGGACGGCCACCGGGGGGTTTTAGTGCGGTGAAAATCCCACATAACACTGCGTCGCTCCCACGGCGTCGGGTACCTTTTGAAGTTCCCCCTCGAAAAAAAAAAGGTGTGTAACAAATAAGATTAATTTAATTAATTTATGTTGTAATGTAAGAGTCCAAGCGATTAGTACTTCTGTGTTTAGAAATGAGTTTGCGACAACAGTGAACACTGTTACTTTCATAATGTTTAAAATAAACATTTGTAACAAAGCGCCAACGATCCTTAATTAAACTGAAAGGCCGGCGTTTATTGTGAATTTTACAAATGCGACAGCTTTCGCCAAAAGCTATAATTCTCTGAGGATAGGTTTTTCCATTATTGAATTTTGGATAATTGTTCAAATGTTTTTGTTATGAAGTATGTTTACGCGAATATTTAAGATTCATTCAGAGAACAATTACAAAATGCCGTACCCGATAACTTTAATGTCGTAAATTATTGTAGAAATACCAAGACACTATAAAATATTTGTACGTAATGAAAAACGTCTTTTTGTATAATTTATGTAGCATGCACTCCACTTGATAGTTATTCATCACTATCAGCCAAGGACAATTACAATCAATCTTATTCTTTATAAAAATGAATGTTTGTCTGTATGTCCTCTATAGAATCCTAAACTATTACTAACCATTTGATCGTGTGATGATCTTTAGCAAAGTTGTTTTTCATTAGCTCGCGAAGGTTTCTGGTGTATTTTTTTTTGTGACGGTGTAGCAACGCGCGCAGGGTACAGGTAGTTCCATATATAACAAGGATTCAAAAGGGTTCTAAAGTAAATCACAGGTGCGTTGCTACTTCCAAGGACTAAGATGGTTTTCCCATATAGTTAGCCGGAAACCATAACCTTCCAGCGTTTCGCTAAAGAACTGCTAGATTTAAGTAAGTGTGGCGGTAGTACTTTACATTTATACAGCGTCAGTTTATTTGAGCCCCATTTACGAAATGCGGCCCCGAGGGATTTGTAACACCCTGGTTTAAGGGATGAGTGATCACAAGAATAACTAATTTTGTTAAAGGGTTCCTTACTTTTACGTGTCCCTGTACATTTTTGGGTTCTGTTAAGTATTTTTAGTTGTTAGGTATTAGATAGCAGCGATTGTCAATATGTTGTCATGTTTTTTCTGTAGACAATTATTTTATTAGGACCATAAATTGTTTGTTCTATATAAGTACACCAATAAACCATAATATTAATAGTGTCTTTGCTAAAGTTTGTATGCGAGACCTAACACTTATTTATCTGTCAGACAAACTTAAATATTTTATGTATTCAATTAAAATGGCAAACGAGCGTCCGCGTCCACCTTATGGTAAGTGGTCATTGTAGCTCATAGAAATCTGTAACCAACTTTATATATAACAGGATTTCTAATTGAAATCAATAAAAGATATGTTGGACTGAAATGAGAAACACAAAAACTACTTCACTTTTTTTTATCTGACTGAAGTAGCAAACGAGCATGCAGTCCACCTGGTGGTAAATGGTCACTGCCGTCTATGGACATCTGTAATCAACTTCATACAGAATATGGGTTCCATCTGAAGTCAATCACAGATGCGTTCCTACTCTCGGACTATGATGGTCGCCTCATGTGCAGGTGTGCCGGCACTTCACGCTAGAAATATACTCTTATATGGCGGTGGTACCTCTCCGGTCCAACCATGCTCCAACTTACATTTGTATATATAGCCTTAGTTTATTTGAGCCCTATTTACGAATTGCGGCCCCGAGGGATTTATAACACCCTGGTTTAAGGGACGAGTGAGCACAAGAATAACTAATTTTGTTGTACACTTTGTTACTTTTACTTATATATAAAAGGGTTCTATTTAAGATCTTTATTTGTTGGGTATTAGATTGCGGTGATTGTCATTCATTCCCTGGGGCATTCGAGACAATTGATTACCACAGTTTTTTCGGTGGCCAATTATTTTATTAGGACGGTACTTTGTTTGTTCTGTGTAATATACTTAATAACATAGTAAATAGTGTATTTGCGATAGTTTAAGCGCAAGACTTAGCATAAATTGGCAATTGTTTATACCCTATTGTTGGTACCCAGAAATTGGATAGTTCCTATTCATAGTTTTCGTACATATTCGCACATCCCTATGTCCGATGCACCATCACCATTGCTGTTTTCTGGTCTGAAGGGAGTGGTAAGAAGACATACTTATCCAAGGCATTCACGGTTGGTATGACATTCTATGCCGATGTTATGACGTCGCCGCGTGGCGCTGGGCTTGCGGGCTTTGACGAAGCCCTCCTTGCCCGAGCAATTCTCTCCGTGGGTTCACTGCTCACCGGTGTTGTAGGCTGCCGTTAGCTAACGGTACAGATTTGGTCTTCTGAACTCTGCTGGACTGTTCCAGCAGATTTACTCCTCCAGGTCATCGGAGGACATCTGTCCCTCGATCACCCGAACGAGCGGTTGCCCGTCAAGAGTGAGGTATTCACATGTAGTCTTCATGGGTAGCAACACGTCTGCGGCTAACTATAGGTAAGACCCTGACATCTTAACTAGGGATAAGACATCTTATCTAGGGATAATTACAGATGTGAATGACGGCAGTGGCCACGTACTGCGTACCACGACTGCATGAAGAAAATTATCCGTTTGGTCCTTAATATATATGACTGGTGCCTAAGATCAGTTTTGAATAGCAACAGTGTCTCTCTTCCCGTGGATGTCGTAGGATGCTACTAGGTGGCAAAAAATCCAGGAGATTTGCAGCAGCCTTTCCTTTCTATAACAATGTATTATGTATTTGGTTATGACTATATGTCTATGTTACAACTTACAGAATAATTCCTGTAAATTTTCACCAATATAACTTAAAGGTGAATACCTCCTAGCCCTACTAATGAATGGGGTATTATTTCGTTAGCGTGGTAAAACAAACTTACTAACTTACATGAGAACTTGTTAAGTTCGTGCCTGTTTAACTACCTCATTCTTAAGTAACTCCCTTACACCGACCCAATTTGTTAAAACAGGTTCATTATGCCTGATATTATTTATCTTGTAGTCACTTTGAAATTATAAGTTGGTATATTTATTACTGGGATATAACTCCTAGTAGCTCCAGTAATATTTCCTTATATTTAAGTAGCAAGCAGGCAGAGTCAGCATATAATAATATAAGTTGGAGATAAGTGAAAAGCTTGAAAACTTGCAAAATACTGATTTTTTATCATTATCAAACAGAGTTCAACTTTTAATTAAAGCTAATTAAAAATAGCCACTCTAATTAACGAAAGATTGAATAGTGTTATCCAAGGTAATATTGATGATGCATATGCTTGATTATTACTACTTCTGACGAATAATCCAGACATCTCCTCCACCCCCGTATATCTTCCTTTCATTGTGTACGCCCCGTATATTTTTCTATCACTGTGTATCTTCCTCCACACCCATCCAAATCGAAGCACTGCAGGGCTTAATATTGTCGTTCTCTACATCGATTACTTACATGTATTAGTTAAATTAAATGAATGTTTTTTGCTTAATATAACATGCATATAACATACCATGCATGTCTACACACTTTGTATAACGTATTAGGAATTTCGCGATAGCTTATAAGCAATTGTGGAAAATTAAACCCAATTTGCGAACCTCCTGTATTGTGTGAATATTTTTCAATACCAAAGTCGAACCCTAAAAGCTTTTAGAATAAAACAATTTAAGCTTAATTTTTAAACTCGTACCTTTTTGCTTATTCAAAATGAACCCTCCACACAAAACGTTAAAACAAACAAATTGAGAGAAATTTAAGTGATTATAAAGGTTAGGGTAGATATACTCCTATATACCTTTTCGTTACAATAAACAAAATAAAAAGACCTCGAACATTGACCACTCGAGAGCGGTGTTTTGTTCTTTTAAGACCGAGACGCGTCGTGAGACACTTTCAATTAATTAAACTTCACTTCGTTTTGTAGTTAGTACTAATAGTATTAATTTGTAGTGACCGACCGAAGTTGGTATTTCAGCTATAACTGAATTTTGGATTCTGTCCTAGTTTCGACCGGAACCGAAACCATTTTTGAAAATTTTCAAAATATTAATTTTTAAGGTGGCAGAACCAGTGTAGTTCAACCGGGGAAATACCACCACCTATTTCTAGCGTGAAGCATTTCTTATGTTACGATAGAAGGGTGTGGTTGCCGGCACACTCACATTAGGCGACCATCATAGTCCTCGGGAGTAGCAACGCATCTGTGATTGACTTCAGATGAACCCATGTTCTGTATGTTGTTGATTACATGATGTCCATGGGCGGCAGTGACCACTTACCATCAGATGGACTACATGCTCGTTTGCTACTTCAGTCAGATAAAAAAAACTAAGGTTTTATTGTAAGATATTTATTTAAGTACAGATTTAAAAGCACTTCAACAAGTTAACTTTATGTTTTTTGAAACACTATAAAATATTATATTGTAGTTTATAAAAAAAATAGTTATATTTTCCATTCTATTACGTACTGGAGGTCAAATGGTCACAAAACGTCCGCGAAAAAATCCTGTAAGTATGACCAAATGTAATCCAAAAAGCGCATGAACGTTTATTTCGGCTGAGCAGAAAGTTTCAGACGATTTTTGGCCAATACCAAGGTTATCCAAAACTGAAATCGAAATTCTGTCGGTCCCCGTAAATTAATTTACTTCTAAAATTCTAAATACAATGAAGGAATATACCCAGATCCTATTTTCATAGTTTTTTTGCCAAGACACCAAATCGGATCTTATCAATTTATTTGTGAACAAAGTGACATAGTCATTGTTGATAGTCAAACATTTTTGTTCAATCGTTCATTCTGCGACTCAGTGACTTACAAATATTCAATGAGATAGAAGGATCCACTGCTTCTATTCGTAATATTTCTTTACAAAAAGTGTATACACGCTGATTTATTCTGATTTTTATAAGATATGTAAAGTAGAGTAATGAGACGATGTTACTCAGTCCTCAGGGAATGTAGCGAACAAAAAATATTATTATTTTCTCAGACATTTTTGTGGACTAATTTCACGTTACTTACTGTCTAATTACTGAAGTTTCAAAATATTTATTTACCTACATTGGCCTTCAGGACTATGTTAAAAATAATAGCCATGAAGTCGTAAAGAAATATTTATGGAATAAAATTCCTTGACGATCGTTCCCAGTTAATGATGGATAGTACATTCGATACAGAAAGAGGTCATTAAATTAACATGGGTCGCTTGGTCGTACAGAACTGGCCTTAAAGATGGAAATACAACGTCATGCTCCTATTATTAAAATCCAATGCTAAGATGTTTTCGTCCTGTCCAAATTCGTGTGCTTCTATTCACTATTTTAGAATATTATTTTAAACATATCCCAGTTTTGTAAGAATAACCACACAATTTAAAATTCGACAATTTTTAGTTTAAGACATAGTTTTATCCAAAAATGTAGTATTGAAAATTAGGTTCTCTAAGTAGATACACCATGATAAAGAGCCTTTTAATTTATATTTATTATCTTAGCTTTATCGTTTAAAGTTAGAAACAAAAAGCATTGCTTATTTTTTACCTCGCTCCTATAAAAATGTATTTTTGCGTTGTATTGTTATTAAAAACGAGCGACGGTATGTTTTAAATATATAATATATGCGAGTAACAATAATTTGTAGATATAATAATTTTTATTGTATGGCAAATGATAAAAGCAACTAACATTTTGAGCTACGATAGGAAATCAGGCTCGACTTAATTATGCCCTGATTGGGCAAGTCGAACCTAACGATTTCAACACATCCATTTGATGTATATTATGCAATGCACGATGCCAAACTATTTGTGAAAGTCATAAGTACAAAAACAAAATTCCCTGTGGAATTATTTATTTTTAAATTCAGTTTGAATTAAGACCTTTAAATTCTCTAAAATATTAGTGAAAGGACGTAGAAAACATAATTAATTATTAACTTCGATATGTTATCAAGATACCAAAGTTCCACTATCAGTTTGCATGTTCGCTTGCAGCCCGGAGTTCACCCGGGTACGTACCGCAGTCTCACAATTGATTAACATGTAGGTACATATGGCTCGGAGCGGTTTTACCCGGAGAATCGTAGGCCAACTAATTCACGTCCGGTGTTCTCGCTCTAGAACACGGTACTCTGGTTACGTGTACATATTTGACTATCAATTTTAGGTTAGTATAAAACAATACTGACATTATTGAGGAGCATTATTTATTTGTCATAAATAGACAGTGGATTATATTATTATTATGCACTACCACAATGTCAAAATAGGCATGCAAATATGCACTATGAAAGGGTGAAGTATGTACTAAAATGGATAAATATACACAAAATATGCGCTATCAAAGAACCATTTATTTTATATTTGGTTTTATTTTGGGACGTCAAACTTCAATCGGTACACATTTGATGACCTTTTTTTGGTCGTCAAGCTTAAACTATGACAGCAATTAGCGAACTAAAAGAAGGAACTGCGAACTATTTTGCTAAATACCAAAATATGCAAGTACAAAAATATGCAGTATCGATTAAAAACTGACACTCTCTCTCTCATCAGCCATTATTGTCCCACTGCTTGGCACGGGTCTCTCAGAATGTGAGAGTTTAGGCCATAGTCCACCGCGCTGGCCAAGGGCTAATTGGTGGAATAAAAACTTACATTATACGATAATTCGATGTCTAGGCTAGATAAAATAGTATTAATACTATTAATCTTAAAAGATAAAGTTATTTTTACGGTATTACTACATTTTTTATCTCTATTTGGTCGGACAAAGTAGGCCAAGAAACATTTCTGGTGCCATTTGAAAAGAAATGTCTTTTGTATAGGCTCACGGAAGCACTTAATCACACACAAATTGTCAGTCACAATATTTTTTCTTACTCTACGGAGAAGAACGACATAACATAATTAAAAGAATATTATCTTATAGTTATATTATCCCACTAATTCTTATTATAAGTAAAGAACGATTTTGAATGAAACTCATAATACTATTGATAATCTGATTACTCGTTTAAAAAATACATTTCAAACTAACGTATAAGAATAATAATAACAAACAGTCTTGAAAACTTAATTCGGATGATATATCTAAGTATAATTTTATTTAGTATACTTTTGCTACCCATGCTCAGTGTATTTGCAATTCCATTTATAA
The DNA here is from genome assembly GCA_949699795.1 of Spicauda simplicius. Lineage (NCBI taxonomy): Eukaryota > Metazoa > Arthropoda > Insecta > Lepidoptera > Hesperiidae > Spicauda > Spicauda simplicius. The sequence goes on along the minus strand of OX453058.1, from coordinate 7,841,910 downwards.
ATATGTTAAAGTATTTTAGCCAGAGAATAAATAACTAGTACTTAGGCATACAAGTGAGCGAGCTTAAAATGTATATTCTATCTTTTGGAACTTATCGAAGCGCGGCGGTCTAGGCAACAAGAGAGAAAAGTAATTTTATTGATGTAAATATATACAGGTATTTAAATATGTCATGCTTAGTTAAATAATTTCAACTGTATATTATTATAAATAAAATAAATGGGTTAAGTATTACTTATTTGTTGATTTTTATATTTAATAAGATTGTAATTTATTAATATTATATAAATTCGTAAACTTGTAAGGATGTATGTGTATTTCTTACTTGATTTCTATGACGACCCGCGTGGCGGAGCGCTTGCCATACCGGTCTGACGCGCCATGAGTCCCGGGTTCGATTCGCGACCAGACAGGAATCTGAATGATGAGTTTAGATTCGTGTTCTTGTTCTGGGTGTTTGTGTATCCGTATTGTGGGTGTCCATGGTACCCACGACACAGGAGAAAATCCTAGTGTGGGGCTACGAATGTAGAAAGCGTGTATTTTTTACTTTTTCACGAAAACTACTACCCGGCTTTTACCAAAATTTGGCACACACATACTTTTATATTAACGTATAGGATATTCATTACCTTGGTAGAAATGTCCGAAGCGGGTGAGGCCGCGCGCCTAACTTAGTCATAAGCCTAACAACATAATATAATGTGTGTCAAAATGTTAAAATCACAGAAAATACAATTCACTCTTTGCTTTGTGTTTTTCCGTCGCTCGGATGACGGCGCTGTTTGCGCGGCGCTCGGCTTCAATACATGCGGGCTGTAGACGGCTCTTCTGAGGGATTTCAATGCAAAAATAAACTTACACACTCGTCTATTTTAGTCAAATCCGCTAGGAAGGTATTTCTTTTCAATTGGATCTATGCTTCAATGGAAACGAATACCGCTGTCAAAGTCGGATAAGTTTGAATTCATATTTTTAGTTCCTTTTGAATTAAAGTATAAAAATAGTATTAATGAAAATATTCTGCTGTCAATTATTGAAAGGGTGATCCTGTTTTCATATTTTGAGAATACATTGTCATTGTGTATTGTAGTCGCAGTTGTATCGATTTTAATTTCAATCACTTCATATTCATTTAATGTTAAGGTCATTAGTTTATCATTTTTTTCTCATTGACAATCATTGTTTGCATCTTGTCGGTTTAGAGCAAAGAGCGTTGAATGGTATGACCGATTGTAATGTATTTGCGAAACCGTAAACAATGATTATTTTCAGGATATGTCTATTACATTCGAACTCGTACTAAGAACACAATATGCCAAAAATATTACTGTAATAACAATAACACTTTTATTTTATGTCGTTCGTATACATAAATTACTTTATTCTATTCTATTTTAGTACCAAACAAGCAATTCCCGTAAGAGGTAAGTGGCCACTGCCACTCATAAACGTCTATAATCAATTCAGACAAAATTAGAGGCATTTCCTGAGTCGATCATAAATGCTTTGCTACCGCTGACAACTTAGTTAAAGCGTCTCAGATTATATTTCAACAACAACAGCACAACTCAACAAACAAGAACAGAACAGCGCTTAATACAGCTAATATGAGGCATAAATATATTTATGATTTGGGCCTCGACAGTCAAACTACCAATGGTTCAAACCACCTATAAATGTAAATAAGTATAAAATCTATATAAAACATTCGTTTAAACAAATACATTCGAACTGAAAATCACAAAACTTACAGATTTCATACACGTACGCTATAAGCGTAGTTTCTTCAAATACCTGGTCCTGGGTAAAGGCAAACATTATCACTGAAACTATTTGCTTTGTGAACCGCAAAATAATATTAGTTCTCTGGCTCGTTCATGTGTCAACAATCTATCTATGTCGCCTTGCATCTTGATCAAATGTAGATAATATTTAAACAGAATTCAACCGTATGAAATCTATACAAGTCTGTATTTAACAAAATAGTTGTTATTTGAGTACACCCTATATTCTATTTTATTTTATAGGGTTTGGTTCAAATTAAATAAATCTCAGCAATACTCACAAAATATAAATAAATATATTACAAAAATAGAACAAAATATACAAAAATCCATAAAACCAAACCCCTGATATTAAACCAAGTCCTGATAGTAAAATATAAGTAAAGGGAAAAAAATATTGACCAAATGATAATAAAGGGTTTAAGTACCCTTTTGGGCCGAACTGTCTCCAACAGACGTGGTAAATATATAACTACTATGTAAATCAATATAATATACGATGCTTTTAGCGGCAGCTTCCGCTCCGCCCACGCCTTTCGGTACAGCCTGGAGTTGAGGTTTATTTGTAATTGTTAAATTATTGCTCGCATTTCTTTTGACATTGTATTTAAAAAATTTCATACCTGAGTGAAGCAGCAAAATCGAGCAGACAGTAGGTACAACTGTTGATTTTTTTTCTCTTGAGAGGAAAACCTTCAAAAGGTACCCGACGCTATGTAAACGACGAAGGGTTATGTGGGATTTTTACCCCACAATCCCTGGCGATCATCTTTAGCGCTATAAAGAGGACTCTGGGATCTCCAAAGGTACGCAACCGGATAATGCTAAATGCTCACTGCTTCTCGTGTTACATCTGTAAGCAACTTCACTACTTCTCGCGTGACATCTGTAAGCAACTTCACTTCGACTAAGATGGTCGCCCCAAATGAAAGTGGGGCGAAACACACCCTACAATCGAAAAGCAAGAACTGCTTCATGCTAGAAATAAGTGTGGCGGTGGTACATCACCGGTCGAAGTGCATTGGTTCTACCATCTTTTGTACTTACTTTATTCCCTCTTGACGCTTCTCATCAACCCATTCTTGGTTTAGGCACGGGTCTTCTCTCAGAATGAGAGAGTTTAGGCCATAGTCCACCACGCTGGCCAAGTGCGAATTGGTGGACCGCTCTTGACGCTTACCTCAGGCAAACAAATGGTTTATTTATTGCGTAAGAAAACCATTTGTTTGCCGAGGTAATGTCGACAGAGCTTTAAAAAGTCCTCCAATGTATAACAGTTTGGATGAAGCCTATTACATTTATTGATATGACATTTTGTAATACTTCCTGTAATTAATTTGATCTAGTCTTTGTATGGACGAGTCTATATTCCTTCGTCATAGTTGAATGATGAAGTTAAATGCCGAAGCAGCCTCTATAAATTATAATATGACCAAAAAGTAAAAATCTGATTATGCTTCGAGATAAAAATCTTAAAAAAACTTAAAATGCTTCCTACACTCATAGTCCCACAGTAGAATTTCCTTCAGTTACGTGGGTGCCATGGACACATACAAAGACGAATACGCAGACACCCAGACCCAGAACAAGAATCTAAACTCATCATTCTGATACCTGTCTGGCCGAGAATCGAACCTGGGACCCACTGCGTGTCAGACCGGTATGATAACTGCTGTGCCACGCGGGTCGTCTAGATAGACCGATTATATTGTTCTTCAAAACCAATAATTAAAGAGTTAATTTCATATTATGTGCCCTTGGACATGAAAGGAGAATTAATTTTTTTTTCGAATAGTCTTCAACTGGGATAAAATATTTTTTACCTAGACCGTTTTGACAGTCTGAAGCTTGCGGCGAAATTTTCATTTGTACAAAGTTTCACGAATTTTTATTTCGTAGACGCTTATTAGTTTTTAAATAAAATATTTGTGACGTAGATCACAGATATTTTATTGTTTTTTGAAATTTTAACTGAATTTTCATTTAATATTTTGTTATCATACATATGCATACAACTGATAAAATGAAATATCTTAATTGTGCCCATCATATAGAACAAGGGTTCTACCTGAAGTCAATTACAGATGCGTTGCTACTCCCGTGGGCTATGATGGTCGCTTCAAATTAAAGTGTGCCGGCAACCACACCCTTCTATCGAAGCGCAAAAAATGCTACACGCTGGAAATAGGTGTAGTGCTGGTACGTCTCCGGTCAAACTACACTAGTTCTCCCATCTGTAAACTTCCATTGTCTTCTTCCTAAATTATTTATAACAGACATGTGATAGGTAAATAATAATCACATATCGCCAATTTTCATGAATAACCAAAAATTCAAACTTCATCAATTTAAAGTTTTATCCAAATACAGTTTTATACAAAAAAGTCTAGAATTAAAAACTTGGTACTTTAACTAAAACATGGCCTTTTATTTTTTTAAATTATTTAAACTTCATTTATTAAAAAGGTAAAAAAGCAAAAAGTATCGCATTTCTTTTACTATCTCTTCTGTAAATTTGCTATTTTGAGTTGTATTATTATTCAAAACTAAACCTGGAAATAAAAACTTTTTAACTGCGGTCAATGGCCTTTCAATAAATTTATTTTACTTTAACTTCATTCATTCAAAAATAAAATAAAAAAATATTGTTTATTTACCTGCTTATCCAATAAAATGATCTTTTTTTCTTATTCTTTTTGTGTTCAATATCTACAAACATCGATATTGTAACCTTCACCAATTTCTTACAGACCAGATTTGCAGAGCACATACAGAGCACAGCAACTCTTCGATAACTGCTAAAGTAAACAGTATTCAACTACAAATAATTAAATGTAACAGGTAACCTAGGCATCTATCTATGTCAAACTAATTATATTAATTAGTTGAGTATAACCCTTAATTAACTTACCACTTCTCCGTCCTCTGTCGCAACTACGTTAATATACAAATATTTCTAGTAATGTGCAATTAAATGAGACAATACGTAGATATTATTTCTTGCTTTTTATATCGGTAAGGGAAAACATGGAAGGGAGCGCTATATGCCTGAAAGACCTTTAAAAAATCTTAAAGATTTATAAACTCTATCAATTGGCATTTGACCTAAAACATCTCACTTTAAAAGGGAACTCCTGTCCAGTAGTGAAATAACAAACGAGATATCTTATATTAAATGAAATATAAACTATAAGGGATCAGTCAGATGGACAGAAGATAAAAGGCTCAAGACTAATACGTGAATATCGTAGACGAACGATGCAGTTTTTGCAAGTATTATAAAAGGGCTTACATAACTTCAGCAAAATGGCTTAAAACCATAGACCATGCAAACGTATAGAGATGCCACTAATTGTCAAGTTGATTGTTTTGCGCATGGCAGAACACTGTAAATATGTCAAAAATTACAATACTTTATATTTCCAGCAAGTTTACGTGGGCGGCTCAATAAAAATGCTGTATTTTATATAATTTCAGGAAATATAGTGTCATTTATCATTTTTCGGATTAAAACAAATAAAAAACAATATCTAAAAATAAATAACACCATAAATAAAAACACATTCTCTATCATATCGAGGTCATGTGTTGTGTGTATCAAATCGCGAAGAGAGGTCTATATGTATATTAGTCTATGGTTATTACGAAGTTAAAACGGAATGGGATGAAGATAAAACGGTTGAGTTAATGACCATTTTCTGAACTGAAGTTTATTGGAATGGATGGAAATAGTTTAATGGTCAATATTTAATGTATTGTTTTCTTTCCTGTATATCCGTTTACCGTATCAGTTAGATAATATATCGTCGCTTAAGTTCTAACACCGCGGATTTCAAAATTAGCAACTTTTCAGGAGTGCAAATAAACTGTCTCAAATAGTTATTATTAATTCTACAACTACCAAATAATATATTGCGATTAATATAAGCACTAATATTAAAATAATATCTTTTTAATGAAAATATAACATGTTCCTAAGTTACAAGGTTTCTTTATCCAGGTTATTTAGAAAATAATACATAGATTTATTTACTAAAAATTTACAATTATAAATAGAATAAATGAGCCAAATCGCTGCCCCTTGGAAATGTACCCAAGACACTAGCAGCATTACCTCGCTGTATTGCTAAACTTATTTGTTGGCCGAGGTAAGCTCCAGCTCTCGGGTCACCGGAGGCGTCAATCAGGCGTGAAGACAACTCTTTGTAAAATTGTTTCGCTTCTGGTCCCCACGGTCCCATCGTCTCTACTGCAAACGGCACAAATATGTAGTCCTTAGAAATGGCTGCATATTTGCGCCGCTTCACAGTTTCTGCAGATTCGGCTGCCGCACCAGCGTGCATCGAAGTTGCCTGTATATGAGATGGCGCCAATGTATCAACACATGTACCATCCCATATCAAGGACTTCCCCTTTTTCCAGGGCACGAGTGTCAAACCATCCGGCCGCTTGCCATCATCACGTACAATACCTTTCGGCTCCAGAGTAGCCGGTACGTTGATGGTGACAAGAGCCCGACGGATGACATCGTTGATGCTCGCGTGGCGCGATATCCGGCCAGCACTGCGTTGACAAGACAGACCGTGATGACCTGCCTGATCAACACCTTCTCCACAGACACAACGATGTGGCTCATTATTTTTTAACCCAAGTCGCAGGCACAAACATAGGGACAATGTTGTATTATCTAAAAGTGTCCCTATGTTGCTCGATGGAAGAGCCTGTAGCCAGAAACCGGACTCACGTTCTGAAACTGCTAATAGACGTGCCCGCTCTGTAATATCAACTGAAAAAGTGGAAATATCTCGATAACTAGCGGTCGGATGTTATCGAGGAAGGTGTCAAACGGAAGGTCTCGACGAGACGCAGCTATTAAAGAAGAAATGAAAGAAAAAGGTGGACGGACATGTTCCTATATTATTTTGAGATGCCATTATTTCATTAACTCAAATGGTCATTTTTGAGTTACGCGGTGTTAGTAGGTACTTAAGCGACGATAAGTACCTTATATGCGCGGAAAATTAAAAAAGCGCTTGTTTTAAAATGAAGAAGTAGAAACGAGCACACAGTGCACCTTATGGTAAAAGGCTACTTCTACCCATGGACAGCTGTAATCGACTCTAAAATTAGAGGTCATTTCAGAGTTCCGTCATAAATGCGTTACCCTGCCACTCAAATCTGTAATAAGGTATGGTGATACATTTGATGATTTGACATGGAAAATGCTAAGGGCTATTCGACACCATTTAAGAGGTACAAACCCGAATACACAAAAACACAATCCACAATAGATATCGTTATGCTTTGTTTAAAATATATGTCTAACCAGGGATCGAACCCGGAAAATATGTAACATACCTACCTCTTTAGTCATTCAGTATTTAAAAAGCGTAATAGGATGTTATTGGACATCGATATGGGATGCTATTGGACATCGATATCACATCATTCTATAAATAACATGTCCCCCGGCGCAGCTGCCGAAATTCGTCGGTAATTTATATTAAAAAAACGAAACTTCATATTGTCCAACGTAATAATTGTAATAATTTTCAAGTTATTTTAAACACACCCGTTAAAGCTGAAATGAGGTTTAAGGGCCGGCGCACATATGACGGAGCGCAGCGGAGCGCAGCGCAGCGCAGCGCATGCCCGCGAAATTTTCTTAACGAATCACACACTAGCCGAAATTCGCGCTAATTACTGGGAGAATGCGCACGGATGCGCGCGCGGTCGCGCTCCCGCGCTACCTTTCGCATGTGGTCGCTTCCATGCTCCTCAGAAATAAATTGCTGTTATTTAATTTTGGATATTATTTCTAAAGGGACAATGACGATAATAGTTTGACAGCAAAAAATGCGCTGCGCTGCGCTCCGTCATATGAGTGCCGGCCCTAAATAACTAAGCTGCATTTAAAATCAAATAGCGGGTATTTTTACATCTGACATTTTTGACGTTCTGTGTTTTCGTATGTTGATTGTTTAATTTCGTTTATTTATGTGTTTGTTCCAATGAACGGTAATGAGTGTAATGCATTATTTGAAAAAAAATATTAACATTCTGCACTCCTTCTCTATGTCTACTATAACAGTGCAAAATTTCATACTAATCCGTCCGCGGTATATTACTCAAAAATGCACCACAAGCTTTTGCTTCACGTATTAATATAAATAATTAATGATTGGACAACATTGGACATCGGAACAGGATAATCATAGGTATGGGATGGTATTGAACATCACACATATTACTAAAACACCAGTTACATTTATAACGTATATTTACTTTGTACAACCAATTAAGTTTCTGCTTATGACAATGATCCCTGTTTAGACAATTATTAATTAAACTAGCTTGGCAACAAATTTGAGCATGTGAGTAAAATATTGTAACATACAAAGATACATACACGCTAATACAATCGTACAACTATCCATAAGATACTAAAACTCAGCTACTTTTATTATTGTTTCCATACATATACAATTATACATACTTAAATAGTTACTTATATTATGTTATGGGTACCCGATTGAATAGATACCGTTGCTTTCGGTTTATCGTAATAGCAAATAACGAATAATAATTTAAAAGAAAGTGACTTAAAAAAACCACAAAAGAACAATCGAATTATTTTAAGACTGGAACAACACAACTAAAACAAATAATTGCTAAGAAAACTGAAAATACAAGCAAACAACATTTTTTTCGCGAGCAATGACATCTTAACATTTCTAATAGCTTTGTGTTCGCGACTCGGTGTTCACATATCTCATTAGTACTCCAAATATTAATCTTATTACATTTATACTAGACCGTTAAACAAATAACAATACCTAATAGTTAACAATGTCCTTACAACACGTGAATTGACTCAAACAACCATTTGATGGAGAAATAAATTGAACATCAAAATTATTCAATAATTGAACAAAGAATTTGGCATCATTAATACAAGTAAAGATGTATACTAACATGAAAATTTTTTTTTACTTTATTTTAAGCACAAATAGCTTAAAAAAGTTTTTTATTTAGTTTAAATTAGCTGGCTTCGTGTAATTACAATATCGTGAATCTTATTCCCATTATGAATCAAATTGCAAGTTGTCGTAACATATTAAATTCATTCATGTTTTTGAAAGCATGCATTTATCATTATGTATGTTTAACATAGCCCTGTGTATTTTATTAAAAATAAGATATAAGTTTTTTTTATATTAAACCTAATGATAAGGCAGACGGGCTAACTGATGGAAAGTAGTCACCGTCGCCTATGGACATTTGCAATACCAGAAGAGTCGCCAATGCATCGCCGGCTTTGAAGAAAAGCTCTTTTCACACCTTTTTTGAGGAGCCCCATAACCCTTTAACTTAATTGCAAACAAGATTTGCTATCTATTTGTTTTTTATTTAACGTTGCCATATGCTTAGCTGCTTAACTTAGCGCATTATTAGCAAAAGTAGGTATCCTAAAACTGAAGACAAACATATCACAACTCATGCCATTAATTCCCCATAAGAATTCACTGACATTAATTTCTAGCTGTAAAATAAACAATGATTTGGCACATACAATAACTTGTAGCATGCGCGAAAGTTTATGGCCCCTAAAGATCTCGTATAACGCAGTAAGCTTATTTTGGGTGTCAGCAGAGGAGAGCGGGGTCCCATGTTTACCCTCCTAGCGGAAATTGTACAAAGAGTGGAGATGGACCAACTATGGCGTTTGCCTAATCGAGTAATCGGTTCAAGAATTGACTTGTCGGCGGAGTAGTTTTACGTGCAAAATACAGTACAATATACCATATACATATTGTACTGTAATTTGCACGTAAAACTTAATATTGTAGATAAATTAACTAGTTAATTAGTGTAATGACCGTAAAAAGTTATTTTAGTGCAAGATGAAAGCAAAGATTAACCTGAATAACAAAGAGGTATATAATTACTTTCGTACAACTACTACCAATAACATTTAATCAACTGGTTATTATAGTTAGTTAAATAAATAATTTTGTCGACTAATCGCCGACTATTTTCTCGATTAGAAAGTAGCTTAGTAATGAGCTTTACCGATTAGTTGGTCCATCTCTAACATAGTTATCTAGGTGGGAGGCTTGAGTGGTGTGTTACCGACGTGTAGATTGTTTAGCTGGGGCAGCAGTATCGCAGCCGTGGCGATGGTGGTCACCAGCACGAACACTGCAAGTAACGCGCGGTCGGCCACCACTGCCACCTGTTTGAAATAACACGGAAGTTTTGATTTCATAGATCACTACAATTTTATGGGATATACACAAATATAACGAATAGTTTCAAGGTAGTAGAACATATATGGTGCGAGTGGAGGGGTACAACGCTCTTATTTCTAGCTTGAAGGGATTCTTACGTTTCAGTCTTTTTGAAGGTGGTAGAACCAGTGTAGTTCGACCGGGGAAGTACCAACCCCACACTTATTTCTAGCGTGAAGCATTTCTTGCGTCTCAATGGAAGGTTGTGGTTGCCGGCACACTTTTAAATGAGGCGATCATCATAGTCCTCGGGAGTAGCAACGCATCTGTGACTGATTTCAGATGGAACCCATGTTCTGTATGAAGTTGATTACAGATGTCCATGGACGGCAGTGACCACTTATCATCAGGTGGGCTGCATGCTCGTTTGCTACTTCAGTCAAATTTAAAAAAAAGTCAAAGGGTTACCGTAATATGATGTGACAAACTCAGCCCTCGAGAGTAGAGACGCATCTGTTGATTGACTTCAAATAGAAAACATGTATGAAGTTGTTTATAGATGACCATGGACGATTGTGATTACCATCAGATGGACTGCATAAACATTCACTTTACACTACTCCAATATTATATAAAAACAGCTGTCAACGCACATAACCCCATTATTTGTTTAAACGTATATTTTAATACATAGCAAATCTTACCCGAGGGCCACGAAACATTCGTTTTAATCATCATTCAATTTATCAGCGTTATGCGTTACAATAATAAATGATTGACGTTGTGTCACCAGTAGGCAAAGCAGCAAACTTTGGACACTCCATTTCAAATATATGGAAGGATGTACTAAACCGATATGTGGCAAATTCAGTACACCGCTAACAGTTTGCTTACTGGGAACACAGCCTTAAGGACACGAAATGTCGCTGTCGCAAATTGTGGCAAACTTGCTAATATTTTTACAACACTGTCAAGCGAATGTTTCGTGGCCCTCAGGTCAGGGTATTCGCTAAACCTTGTGCGGGTGCATGAAGCAGGTACCCGCTCCGGACGTCCGTCGTGCGTCCACCCAGCTCGGAAACGACGCAATAGGTACCGAAGCATTCACTAAACTCGGACTAGTAAAGATCTCTTGCAGGTGCATTATATTACGACACACAATAAGTGCTGAACCACCCATTCAACAGTGGGACTGGTAAATATCTTTTAAATTATATTACAATGTTAAAAAAATACATTTTTCTTTTAACATTGTGATATTATGTATGAATGTTAAGGATTCGGGGTTATTAAAAATTCTTGAGAATTGTTCTGGTAAAGACGAGACGCCTCGAGGTCCGAAAATCCTTGCCCACTGCCCTTAAATTGACTTAATCCTAGCATAATTATGAGAGACCCGAGTAAGACGTTTCGATACGTACGTTTATATCGTGCAGCCAATCGAGCCCAAATTGGGCCTCATTTGTATAGATTTTTTAAATTACCAAAATAAAATTAATTTGAACACTACGAGTGAAGCAAATTATGCAGAAATTTGTAGTTTTAGTTATTCAATTTATCGTGGACTAGAACCTGAATGCTATCTATTAAACTCATATTTTGGCTATTTCTATAATAATATACCACACTTAACTTACCAGTAACCTAGCGAGTTCAAGTCTAAACATAAATATAATAGATCTTATTCCTGTCATGAGTGTACATTGTAACATCCCGCGTTTCTTCCATACTTTCCTTGTTTATTATGATAAATCTGAGCTTTAGGAACAAGGTGGAACATATTTCTCGTACATTAGCATAGCTTACGTCTTTATTTTTGAACTCGTTCTCATCGCATGTGGCTGATATGCGTAAATTATAGTCCATCGCAGAAATTTTCTGTAGCTATGAACATAATAATCAACTGTGATTTTGGTCTATTAACATTAAAATAGTGGTATACTTTTTTAATGTTAATATGAAAAATAATAATAAAAAAAAGAATTGCACTATAAAAGCTGTTTAAGTTGAGAGTTTAGTTTTATAACAGTCTTAAAAATATGACTGTTATAAAACTAAACTATTTTTGATAACTTAAAAAACATCAAAAAAGTTCATGTTTGTTGTTCCAATGTTTTGCTTTACGCGTTATGCATTTCGTATGTCACATTTTCTAAATAATATTTACTGTAATAAATAAATAAGTCATTGGTTATGTTGTATGTGTTGTTGGTAACGCTGACATGATCTCCTAATAAGCTCTAAACAGAAAAATAATCTCTTAAAGTTGGTCACAGATGCGCTGCTACTCTTGAGAGCTGCTTTAGAACTTTACATCTGTCTCTCTATACCCATAAAAAGAAACGGGCGTATAAGAAACATTCTCCAATAGTTTTCCCCGTGGTTTTATCCGCATTTAATTAAAGTAACATAATTTTAAATTGCAATAGCTATTGGTAGTGCAAATGGATTCTTTATAAAATATAGACTAAATATTACCTAAGTTGCGGACCAATAATAAATTCTCAATTCTTTGAATTCTATTTAGTAGTTTTGGTGTCATTTATAACATATAACCAAACGGGGAGATAAGAACTAAAAGAAATAAAAATTGTATCCTCCAAGTATTTTTTACAATCATATGCAACGTACCTACAGACACATGGAACTGAGATTTTTATTATACGAATGTATAAATGGATTCGGGAGCATATGTTCAATTTATACATGATTGGTTTTCTTTTCAATGCTGTGCTACATTATATTCAATAAGACTTATTTATTGTCATTCAGTTCATATAAAGGTTCTATTACGCGACTGTCGCTGTTTATCATTATTCTATTCATATTCTGAACAAAAGATGAAATATGTAATGTTGTGAAAACTTATATTCGTTTTAAAAATATAAGCAAATTTTCTGGTCGATTCTGGCCACATTTTATAAGACACAATTTTTTGTAGGTCTTATTTATTTAAAACTAGATGTGCCCTGCGGTTTTACTCACGTTTAAAAATTGTAACGTAACTTTAAATTGTAACTTATGATGAAACGAAATGTTTCTCTATTTTTTGTAATTATTGTCCGTCGGTAAAGGAGGAGAATGCGTGATGCAACTTCCACGTAAAATCTGAGGAAGATAGGAGGGGCTGAAAATCAGCGCTATACGGGACTCCAATCTCGTGAGTCCTATCCTTTTTCCTATGTTTAGCTTTAAGTTCTTATGTATCTAGTTATTATTGTAATATTATAAGGCAATAAATCTATTTTATTATTATTATTATCACGGATATAGTTACAATCCTTTAAAATAAATTTGGTGGTACAATTTCTAAGACACAGACAAACATAGTGACAAGAGTTTCTAAAACTTTAGGAATATTTATTATTACTATATATCTTATTCTTAAATCTATACACATACATATAACTTATTACCATATTTTTAATGAATATGCTAGTTGTTTCCCGGTATTTCGTCTTAATGATGGCGGTACTGTAGGGAATACAATCAAACAATATTTTCATTAATGGGCAAGATTAATAAAAAGTTGCCTTTATTAAAAGGTCGTAAGAAATAATAAATGAATATTAACAAGCAAGTAATCTAATAATATTAAAAACCATTCATAATTTTGTTGGAGGGCTGAGATTAACGTAGCTGAAAGAAGATTTCGTAATACGTAAAGCCATACTTAATAAGCCCGTCTGCTAATTCAACTCAATACAATTTTCTTTACATTTTTCCCGTGGTGTTTATACAAGAAATAAATCATACTTTTTATACATTTTAGTAAACATTAATTTTATTGAAAATCCTATCCTATTGGATCTACATCCATAGGTAAACATAATACTATATACTACGAAATAATGTATCACAGTAAAATTAAAGATGTTAACGTTAACAAATAGTATGTTATTCTACCTATTTTAAAATTAAAATTTTTCCAGTAACCCTGAGACCAAAATGTACGTAAAAGGCAAATCAAGCGTGAACAAGGTAAAAACCATTTTTTTATAATTCAAAGACTATTTTTTTCCCGCATGTGACCAGGATAGTATATCTTTTTTTCTTACATTAAACTACCAAAAAGCATGAAGCCCAATTGAGAGCAGCAGTTAATGAACACCTTTTTTTTTTTGTTCTCGAGGGGGAAACCTTCAAACCTTCAAAAGGTACCCGACGCCGTGGGAGCAACGCAGGGTTATGTGGGATTTTTACCGCACTAAAACCCCCCCGGTGGCCGTCCTCGGCGCTATAAAGAGGACTCCGGGAACTCGGTCCGACCGCAACCAGAATCCTCTGAGCGCGTTGCCCCATAGGGCTCCTCCCAGATGGGCGGCTGGGCCCACCGCCCCGTCTAGTCTTTACGACGGTATGTGACCACATATACCGCCGTCCTTCTCGGGATCGCCTGACCGAACGGTTCGAGCTCCCACTCTAGCCGCCTGCAACCCCGGAAGCCCCTTTTAGTCGTCTCTTACGACAGGCAGGGGATACCGTAGCCCTACTCTGATCCCGGAACTACAGGGACGAGTTAATGAACTGTCGCCAACTTTACAGAAAAGAGGTTTTAAAGACAAAATTTAATTGGTGACCTCATAAGTCAATTATCTTCCATCCAAACGTCCTTCCATCAAAATCCAAAAACTGCTGGACTCGTAATAGATATAGGCGGAAACAGTAATTAGTCAAACAAAAATTGGTTGTACCTTTGTTTTTAAAATATGGATTTAGCATACCAGCATATAGTCCACCTAATGGAAATTGCCGTAGCCGTCTATGAAAATCTGTAATCAACCCAAATGAATCAGTCTTACCTGAGGATGGCCACACATACGTTGTAACTAATCAGGATTAAGTCGGAACGTTTCAGTATGTCTCCTTGACTCTTCAGAACAGAATGCAGCACTTACCATTGTTGTCATCTGACAAAAATAGGCGTGGTAGTGAAAGAGCTAAAACACGAAGATTTATCACTTAAGGTGGTAGAACCAGTGTAGTTCGATCGGGGAAGTACCACCGCCACAGCTATTTCTAGCGTGACGCATTTCTTGCATTTCGATAGAAGGGTGTGGTTGCCGGAACACTTTCACATGACGCAACCATCGTAGTCCTTGGTAGTAGCAACGCATCTGTGATTGACTTCAGATTGAACTCATGTTTTGTATGTAGTTGATTGCAGATGTCCATGGGCGGCAGTGATCACTTACCATCAGGTGGAATGCATGCTCGTTTGCTACTTCAGTCCGATAAAATGAAAATCTTTAAACCTTCTTTACAAATCTTACCTGTTTCCACTCCAAGTTAGCCCGTTCCAGGCGTTCGTTGGCGGCGACGCGTTGCTCGTGGCGCGCCGCTGCCTCGCGGATGGTGCATCCGCAACACGAGCAGCGAGGGCACACCGGCGCGCAACAACCGTCCGCTGGTGTAGCACCCGGCCCAGGACCTGGCGTGCCACGATCTGTGCCAATCGTTATTATTACCCGACTGCCTATGGAAGGTAATGTTTTTCGAACGTATGTATCTATGTATGTTTGTATGTATGTCCATTTCTTTGGCACACATTTACTGCCCAAACTGGTTGACAGACTGTAACATATTACATATCATTTGAAACGACTCGGTTGTGAGAGTGACATAGGCTATATAATTTTTCAATATGGCGTCTGCGGTCAGAGTAAAAGATGGGGGAGGAACGATTTTGTATGTATAAACCATAACAATATGGATGTCAAATAGTAAGTAGACCATTACAAATATATATGTATTTTAGTACTTCTATACTTATTGTAAAATAAATTCCCCAAAAGCTATCGGCTAGTATGTAATCGTTTCTATCAAAACCTACTAAACGGATCTTTGTGCGGTTTTTACTAAAAGATAGTACAACTCTTAAGAAAGATTTGGGTTAGTAGTACATTATGATTTTATGTAAATTGACTGAAATTTAAGGATTACTGTTGAATACGCCGCACAATTTTTAAAAATCTCGCCTGCGGGGAGTTTAACACGCGTACATCGCGTAAACCATAAAGTAATGTACTAGGGAAATGTAGATCTATAAAATACTATAAATAAGTTCGCAGTAGCATTATCTCTTGTAGTCTACGCAGTCCAGGTGTGGCACTGTGGTGTGGATCTGTGCAAATACCTTTTTTAATTATATTTTTTGCAGCTGTTAGCGGTTTTATACAAATGAAGTCAAGAAGCCGCAGGTGTATACGACTTATCTAATTATAAAGTTAATAAGAATATCTAATTAATGCCCGTTACGGGCTATAAATGGAGGTAATACCCTTGTTTTGCTGCAAATATAGCTAAAATATATGTAGGCAGCGTAGCCTATCCTATATCAGTCATGTTAGTGTTAAATTGTGGGCGTAGGAATTATGGGCAAGGAGATAATTACGACACTGATTCGGTCACTATCACACTTTAGGGAATTAACATTTGGAATAATGTATAACTGGTAGTAACAAGGATAACGTTCCTTTGAGCGCTGTAAGTGGCAGCACGTTCAACAAAGTAATCTTTCAGGTAACTCAGACGATTCTCTTTTTATGCATTCCGATCGCACGACATAATCTACGCCTATCCGTTCCGCGTTGCGCAAAAAGAAGGTAAGTGCTACCCTAACTTGTCTATATTAATAGATCCGAACTATAAAACTTTTTTTTTTGTTTTCGAGGGGGAAACCTTCAAAAGGTACCCGACGCCGTGGGAGCAACGCAGGGTTATGTGGGATTTTTACCGCACTAAAACTCCCCCCAGTGGTCGTCCTCGGCGCTAAAAAGGAGGGCGTTGCTCCGAGCGCGTTGCCCCATGTGGCTCCTCTCAGATGGGCGGCTGGGCCCACCGCTCCGTTTAGTCTTTACGACGGTATGCGACCACACATACCGCCGTCCTTCCCAGGATTGCCTGACCGAACGGTTCGAGCTCCCATTCTAGCCGCCTGCAACCCCGGAAGCCCCTTTTAGTCGCCTCTTACGACAGGCAGGGGATGCCGTAGCCCTACTCTGATCCCGGAACTACAGAGATGACCAACTATAAAACTGAACGACGTTAATCATAAAATGTACGTATATTTCCTGTCATGCACCGTAATATACTTAAAATGTTTTATTTATACTGATATCAATATTCCCTTATTGCAATTTGTAGTTACTTGCACTGCTATCTAGCGTATCTATCTATGCGTTGTGACTACATCAAACTGCAATATGGACGGACTCTGCTGAGATTGCGGTTAGTATTGTACCACTTTGCGATATTGAAGTTAACTCGATATTGAATTAGTCGTTTACGAGCTATTTTAACTTATGACATTTTTTATTGCTAAAATAGTCCCAAATAAATTGTTTAAGTTGTTTTTTACATTAATTTTTACATTACACTATTAATATACCAAATATAAGAAACTCGTAGAGTCCACCAATTCGCACTTAGCCAGCGCAATGGACTATGGCCTAAAACTCTCTCATTCCGAGAGAAGACCCGTGCCCAGCATTGGGACAATAATGGGTTGACGAAAAGAAACTCGTATGTATGTTTTGGTTGCTGCTGCTAATGTAATATTACTAATATTTCATTTAAATAATTCCCGGCAGTCAAAAGGTGCAAAACTTCCCTTATGCAAGTGCACATTAGCCCAATAACTTCAATGTTTGTTTACTTTCTTAATGTCTTAGAATCAATTCACGTACGAGGCCATTACGGCCGCGTTTATTAAAACTTCAACACAAGATTAAAAATATCTCACAATTTGCAAAGCTTCATAAAAATAATTCATTTTTATCCTTCGTTTGACTGGGATGAATTTCTGTCATTATTCATATTATGGTAACAAAGCTGCCCAAAGAATTAAAATATTCATTTGTTTTTGGTTGTTGAATCGTGCTTATCATTAAATGATTAATGTTAAGATAGATAACGTGAAAATAAGTAATAAAATATCCTTAATTACGTACCTATAGAATATATTAAATATATTAAATGGTAATGGAATAACAAATAAATCAAAGAATATTAATGTATTTATTTAACATATAGATAATCTTATCTTAATAATCTCACTAATATTATAAAGGTTTTTTAATTGGAAGGTTGTTTGACACTTTTTCAAGCAAAAGCTACTAATCAATTTGCACTAATTAAGACACACAGATAGTTTTGTTCTAGATGGAAACATTGGGTATTCTTCACCTTTGTAAATAAAGCCAAGCGGAAAAGGTCCGTACATTATGAACGTACCGATACACTTGAATCGATAGTCAAGTAAAGAATCTTATTGATACTTAGCCTATAAAAAGTAATATCCCAGTTTTAAAATCGCTTCTGTATCTCGCACTTCTACATCTTTCAAAATAAGTACCGCTTTGTTAAGAAAATTAGCTTTTCCTAAAGGAAAATTTCCACGCAAACTTTCAGCTTATTACTAGAGCAAGGGCCTTCTCAGGAATAAAGGGCTTTGAGTGTGCCCTTTCGCGCCGTTTTACTGCAGTGTAAAATGTAACTCGTGTAGCTTGCAAAGTAACTTGTAACACGTGCTGTGTTACATTCTACATTTATTGTACTTTATTCCTACAGAAGTATATTTAGACGTACATGTAATTCTCTTAAGATCTTACAATGTTTCAAGTAAAGGCTACATCGACGCAAACAAGCGTCTATGTGCAACATAATCGTAAATGTCTACTAGAGCTGAAAAGTTTCGAGATTTGAAACGCTACGTTTAATAGTCTCTCAAAGAAGAAGAAAAAAATAATAAAGCGTTTCAAATTAAGAATTTGAAACGCTTTATTTTTTTATTGGTCGTAAAGTCAATAGAGATAAGCCGATAGACACATTTTTTTTATTCCTAATCTGCAAAATATTAATTCTTTGCGGCTTACAGCGTTTCTGTTTATTTATTTCGATATACAAGCGCACACATCAGAGATAGCATTACGTAAATGTTTCACATGCTGGATAACGATACATATTGCCAATACAGTAAAAATACCCAAGGATGTCTATTATTGTCCACTAACTATCGCGATTTAATCATTCATAAAATGATAAATATTTACGACACTAGCAACGCAAACAATCACCACTGTTGTATTTTAAACCTTCAATATAGAGTGAACTTTTCTATCTAAATATAAAAAAATGTGGTTCAAAATCGTACGGTGACAGTATTAAAAATCACACGTGACGAATAGATAAAAGTTAAAAGATACTTTCTACACCCATCGTCCCACACTACGTCTTTCTCTTGTGTTGTGATGCACACAAAGACGAATACACAAACGTTCAAACCCAGAACAAGAATCTCAACTTATCTTTCAGATACTGGTCTGGCCGGGAATCGTCCGGCGGTGCGGATACAGTACAGTATCTGACACGAAGTGGCGTGTCTGATACAGTATCTGACACGCAGTGGCGTGTCAGTTACTGTACTGTATCCGCACGGCCGCGCAATTCGCCTAGCTAACCTCTCATTTAGAAAGTCGGTCAAAAACCCAATTTCATTTTATCAACAAAATATTGAAAGTACCAGAACCTATGAAACATAGAAGAGACTAGTTCAACTTACTGAGGTGGTTGTGGTTGTGTCTCGCGAACCGCGGTGAGGCCGGCACGGCGGGCGCGCCCTCGCAGCGTACGTCCGCCTTCAGCCGAGAGCCCGTGCGCGGGTTCACTTGCACGTTGCCCACCGCCGCGCCGCTGTCGCCCTGGTACATGAGAGTTGTAATGTTTCTCTTTCGCTCTTTAGCTATTTTCTCCCTCTCTTTTTCTTACTTCTACTTAACTAGGAGTCTAGAAATATGAGGAGTATTTTGTTACTTTAATGGCTCTTCAAATTTCTGTTACCTAATATCAAGTAAAGAAAGTAGTTTAACTACTATGATCTAAAATAAAAGGTATAGTACGAAAATTAATTCAAATTTATTTTTTTCTTCTGCTAATGTTATTAACATATGTGTACGTCTGTTTAAGATAAAAAATAATATCATTTTGTGGTTTATAGTTGCGCACGAGGCCTTACCGCCTTAATGTTTTAAAATATAAGCCTTAAATTTTAACAAATCGCGATGTTTAGCTCAAATCTATAACATTGCCAAGCGAAGGAAATGACACTAACAGCTTAGCAACTGCCAAAATCTTTGTTACATTAGCGGGAAAGTGTCCGTTTCGTGACATTTGTGATATATTTTCTGTATTTCCACGCTACGTTTCCACATTCAGTGTCGCCGTCGCTAACGCACTTAGGATACAATACTCGGAATCTTTAACAAATAATGGATACAAAGCACACTAAGATGTTGAAGTATTTCTAAATATGTAGAGCAAGTAAGATTAAGTGTACCGTCGTTTTACGTCGTATGAGAGTTTTTGTGCAAATACTGTACCCTTAGCAAGAGTTTGACGACCCGCGTGGCGCAGCGGTTACCATACCGGTTTGACGCGCAATGGGTCCCGGGTTCGATTCCCGGCCAGACAGGTATCTGAATGATGAGTTTAGATTCCTGTTCTGGGTCTGGGTGTTTGTGTATTCGTCTTGTGTGTGTCCATGGTACCCACGACACAGGAGAAAATCCTACTGTGGGGCTATGAGTGTAGAAAGCGTGAGTATGTTAGAATTTCTTGAAACAATAATTGTTTATGTCTTCACTCATCTTAGCAAATTATATATCAAATGTATAGATTAAAAAGTATTCAATTATTGTTTGACGAAACGAAATAAACTCTTACTAAAGGTACTTGTTAGTAATAAACAGATAAAACCATTGTACGTTGTTACATAACATAAGCATTTCTCGCTTTGAGGCGACCATCATAGTCTTCGGGAGTAGCAACGTATCTGTGATTGACTTCAGATGGAACCCATGTTCTGTCTGTAGTTGATTTCAGATGTCAATTTACCATCAGGTGGACTGCATGCTCGTTTGCTACTTCAGTCTGATAAAAAAGAAACATAAATTTAACCAAGCAAAATACTTATACATACAACATGTACCTAAATAATCAAATATGATACAATCCCAATAAAAAAATTGAATTCTAAAATCACTCCAAAAATCCTCGGTAGGTACAAACATAGGGAATGAAAGGGTTACTTAGCAATTCCAATGCTGTGCAAACTCAAGTTTAGTAATCAATACCAAAAAGTTTTCAGATAACTTGTAGATTTTTCTTATGCGAAGTTTTCTAATTACCATATTTTACTATCTTCTGCCTCGTCTCGAACTCGGTTCAATTAAATCAGCCTAGAAATTAGTTACAGTCATTGAAACTATTTCGTTTCGTTAAAACTATTTAGCCCAAACTGGGTTAGATCTTGATCCAAAATGTTTATTAATTCTGTATTAAAACCGGGTTACTGTAGTACACTTTATAGAATTAATATTAGACAGTATTTATTGGTAATATAGATTTCGTATTCGCAAAATATCAAAATTCATTTTACCACAAAAATGTACCTGTTGTCCAAATTTCATGATCAAACTAGACCTTATAGAAATAGATAAGTTGCATCGTTATTTATGTATTTTTAGATGCAGACTTTTAATTTCTATTTCGTTGACTTTATAACGTACGAGTAACTGATTAAATTTTTAAAAACAAAACATATTATTAAAACCAAAAAAGTTATATGTACGTTGAAGATAAATTAATTACAAAACCGCTGCCTTTTGTGCGAGACGAAAACAAGCTGGCTGCGTAACCCCATTGAATAGCAAAACTTTGGCAAAAATATACACCTGTTCTATGTTGTTATATTGTCGCAATCATTTTATCCAAATTTAATTTATAGTCCATTTAAATATTCCATGAGCTTTGCATTTTTTAGAGGACGCAATTTTATTTTTGGGACATGTGTGGAGGTTGACCCTCCACACATGTCCCAAAAATAATCCTACATATGTAGAGGTTGACCCTCCACACATGTAGGCAAAACAATTTGCTACAAATTATGTAACAATTTTTTGGAAGATGCATAGTTTCCGAGATGTCGCATAAAAAGTGTTTTGTGGGGTTAGCGACCCCACAAACTTTGGGTTAAGTAGACCCCCCACACATGTCCCATAAAAAGAATTGCGTCCTCTAAAAATGCAATATTCGGTCCTTAAATTGTTACATTTCAATGGACTATTAGCATTAGCACTACATGCAACAACTTAATTCAGCTATAAAGCATAATTCAACTTGAATATTATAGAGGCGGAATCATTGTCAAAACATTACTGTCCCATTGCTGGGCACGGTTCTACTCTCTTCTACCCTCTGTTTGAGAGGATTTAGGCCATAGTCTACCGTGCTAGCCAAATGTGAATTGATAGAATTCACACACCTCTGAGAACTTTTATAAAGAATTCTCAGGCGTCTAGGTTAGGAAAGGATATTTTATTTTACCGTAAAGCACTGATAATTAATTTCTAGTTCGCACATTTTTTCTTTTTTTTTATCTGACTGAAGTAACAAAGGACCTTGCAGTCCATCTGATGGTAAGTGGACACTGCCGCTCATGGACATCTGTAATCAACTTTATACAGAACATGGGTTCTATCTGAAGTAAATCACAGATACGTCGCTACTCCCGAGGACTATGATGGTCGCCTCATATAAAAGTGTGCCGAAAAATATCTTTAAAAATAGATGTACGTGTCTGAGATTTGAACTCTGAACCTTCCAAGAGAGTACGAGTTTCAACCTTAATGCCTCACTGCTTCTATAACTAGAATATTCCATCGTATTTAGAGACGTAATGACAGTTCACTTCACGAGTAATAATATGAAAATTGTAATCAGACTCAACTGTGTGAATGAAATGTTCTGTACACAGTACAGATAGCGTTCTGATGGTTTTGTATTGTGTTTATTTAATCAAGTGTTTCGGTGGCAATCAATCTTCTTATCCCCTTGTCAACGGGAACCCACCCCAGTTCGGCAACTTTGCTGTTGTGGTTTCAAATCGTTCGTTCTTTCAAATTTACGCAACATTACTTCTCTTAAGTACTTAACTAGTTAATGTAAAAATGTTATAATGTAGGTAGAAAGGAATTTTAGTCCTAAATATAGAATGGGACATCTTTATCTTGATAGTAATAGGTACAATACTGTTTTTATGATGTTATAATTTTGTAAGGAATCGTATTCAATGTTTAATGACTATAAATATAATTATGGTTATTATAATTATGGTTAGTATAATAAAATATGAAAAAATACATAAATTCAAACATAGGTTAAAATATTGTTTTAAAAAGTATAATAAACGATTTTTTTATCTTATTGAAGTAGCAAGCGAGCATGCAGTCCACCTGGTGGTAAGTGGTCACTGCCACCCATCGGTGAGCAAGTTCAAATGGGTTCTATTTTAAGTTGCTACTCCCGATGACTATAACGATCGCCTCATATAAATATGTACCGGCAACCCCACCCTTCCATCGAAACGCAAGAAATGCTTCACGTTGGAGATAGGTGGAATAATATTCTTCTTAAAGAGATGTTCAGAGGACAACCTTGGTCGTACGCATAAGGGTTAACCCATAAGATAAAGTGGTATTTGACCACGACTGTCCATCCTCGTAACATCCCATTTTTATCCGTTCAGTTCAATTTAATGTGATGTCACACAGCTAATGACCATGAAACAATCAAGAGACTTCAATGGTACCTCATATATAAAATTATCATATGTAATTGGAGAGTTATAAGGGAACTGATGAATAGGTAAACATACATATGTTTAATATATAATTATACTCATTTATGAACTTACCAATTATGTTAAATAGCATTCAGAAGATAAGTTAATGTATCTACGTAATAAGCGATTCCGAAAATCCCTACAGTTACTGAAGGTAATTAAGGTGGAAGGTAGAATTGCGACGGACCCTTTGTCTGTCACGCCGGTCCGAAGGGCTAATCAAACAATTAATTACCAACTGGAACTCGAACACCAATTCAAAGGTATAATTACACAGGTATTTTGCAATTAAGAAGTATAAGTCGTATTATCTATACATTAATACGTGAAGCAAAAATTTGTGATTCGTTAAGATACTTGCCGCAGGCGGAGGAGTATGAAATTACGCACGGTTATAGGTAGTTGAAGTAGAGAAGGATTGCGCAATGCTAATATTTTTTTTCAATTAATGCATAAAACGTACACAAATCAACTAAAACATGTTACACTCACTACCTTGCATTTGACACAAACACATAAATAATATATGAAATAGAACATTCAATGTCTTACTATGAAAACACTTAACGTCAAAAATGACAGATATCTTTGTCAAAATACCCGCCATTGCTTTGAAATGCAGCTTTGGTAATTAAACCTCTTTTTACCTTTAACGGTTGCGTTCAAAATAACTTGAAAATTATTACAATTCATGCAAATTAGAGAAATATAGGTGCTACTTTGGACAATATGAAGTTTAGTTTTTTAATTTAAATTGCGGTCGACTTTTGACCGTTGCGACGAAGACTAGTTTAACTTAATGTCTATTATTCAGGGACATTAAAAGTGAGCGACTATTTTCTTTTACTTATATTCTTTAATATTTTTTTTGTTATTTTATTTACAGTTTGGTTTCGGTGTAGAAATATTTAATATACCTATGTATCAGGTTGATTTTGAACCACTATTTCATACGGTACTACGACTCAAATATTCTCGACCATATAGTTTATGAAATTTCGCTTGCAATAATAATATTTCGCTTAATATTACGGAACATGCAAAAGCCAAATTTTGATATTGCTGCTAAACCACTTGCGAAGAATGCAATACAAAACCACGTGTAATGTCTTTTTATGATTTGAGACGAACATATTATTAATTTTGTGTTTTGCTGCAACGCAATGTTTCACTGTTGGACACGATCTCTTACATCTAGGGAAAGTCAGGTGCGTATTCTACCATATTTTTTAATGCCTACAAGTAAAGGGTTTTGTGGCCGAACGGTATTGAATTGAATTGAATTGGCCGAAAGTATCACCTATAAGAACTTTGACAATGTATACCGACTGCTGTTTTATAATAACAAAAGCTAATGATGGCTTTACAAACCGCATGAAGCACTCATTATTTCTGCCTAGCGATAACCCATCCATCATCTAATCACGACCTACGATTTAATGTAGATTTCAACTGATTTACTAGTACAAATATATCAGTTGAAATCTACTTAAGACATAAACACATGATTTATTCAGATTTCTACTGATGTTTAGGTGACGCTTAGTTCATTATTGATTTTCACACAACTTGAGGATCGGTATTATGATCTCTCATGAAGGTTTCTATGAAATATTATTCTTCATTATTTAAGGAAGTCATCAGGATTTACACAAATTCAATACGAATTTATTAATAATTGTTACAAAACGGACATCTGTCGATAGACCTTCTTTCTTTAAACGGTGTTCTAAAACGACATCTAGGTCTATATCTGAATTTTTTTAACAATTTTAGTATAAAAATCTATTTGACAAAAAAACTAGGAACACAGGATTATCATTCAAGGTTTTCTTACTTTATACTTTCTTATAAACATTAATATACACACCCTTTTGAGCCTGTTTTAATTTAGAAAACCAATAATAGGGAAGAAATTACTTTGAAAATGTTTGAATTTTCTCCGGCTGAATTCATGGTAGATATTAGGCGTATTTATTTGAAGACGGATTGAAGGAAAATGATCATGAATAATTTATATCAATATTACATATTTTATATGAGTACGACAAGAGTAAAATAAGCGTTGATTAGAATCAGATTATCACGTTTATTATGAGAGTATTTAATCAATTTGATTATGGATTTTTAATGAGGTACATATAACTATGGAATATTAAACATTTGTATGGATCTGTGAGTATAAAAATTAAAGGTAAGAAGTAAGAATGAGATTCAATGATTATATTGAAGACGAGTTTAGGATCGGATGAAATGAATCTATAATAATCACGAGGATGGAATAGATTGTTACAAACGTGAATAGTGATAATAGTAGTACGTAACTATTTTTTTTTTTGTTAAACAAAACTTTTGGCGTTCACAAGGCTTCATCATTACTACATAGTATAAAACGAAGTCGCTTCACGCTGTCTGTCCCTATGTATGCTTAGATCTTTAAAACTACGTTATAGATTTTAATGCAGTTTTTTTTTAAATAGATAGAGTGATTCAAAAGGAAGGTTTTTGTGTATAATACGCGTATGATATAGTTGAGATACACTGATAATTTTAGATTTTTGACTTTTAGGCGGAACGAAGTTCGCCGGATCAACTAGTAATGTTATAAACTGTAACAACTGAATTGTCGGCACAAAAGCAAAGAGATTCTTTAAAAGTTCAGAGAGTTGAGTGAAAATTCAAGTATAATATTTTTTAACTGCGATTTTTTTTATGAAATAAAGATGCCAGAGTACTTAGCCTGTGATAGACTTGTAATCAGGTCTTAATTACATTAGAAATCTACTTGTAGTGAGTCACGAAAATCTGCTATCTCTAAAAACTAAGTTACAATATTGTAATGTCTCGCCTGTCTTACCAAACCACAGAGTAACGCTTGACATTGACAAAGACTTCTGAAAGACTACTTATGTTTTTAAACATTGATACATTTTGAACCTATTATAGTTTTCTATTACCAATCTAGTCTACCAATTCGCATTTTGCTAGCGCGGTGGATGGCCTAAAACTCTCTCATTCTGAAAGAAGATATGTGCCCAGCAGTGGGACAATATTGGGTGGACGACGAGGCAACCACTTTCATACCATCATTCCCACAGTCGTGGTTTGATGACGAAGCGACTACTTTAATACCACTTTAATCAATTACAGATACGTCGCCACTCCCAAGAACTATGGTCACTTGTTATAAAAGTGAGCCGATTACTGATGTCCATGGGCAGTGGCCACTTCCCATCATATGGTCTCGTTGTATAAAATATTAAATTAAATTGTATTAAATTGTATAAAAAGCGTCATGCATACTCACCTTTGCAGTGTCAGTGTCGAAGTTGATGAAGAGCAGGCGAGCGAGGCGCTGCAGAACGAGCTCGCGCAGCAGCGCCGGTACCGGCTGCCCTCTCACTCCTCTACGAACAATATCGCACCTTCACGCACTTAAAATCAATCACACACTAGTGTTGAGTAGGACGGACATGAGGTAGTAAATTTGTCCCGGACATGACGTAGAAATTTAAAAGCGACACAAATTCTAAAAATGTACTACATAATTCTTTGTTACGTTAATTTAAAGGATGATTACATGAGTGGCCCGTCCTCTATTGAGGTGGCTAAAATTTTGTTGCATCCCGATAAATCCGTATTGCAAATTTATCGCCAGCCTCTTTTCACCTCGCCATCCTCGCCTCATTGGAAGCGGGACATTTGTACTAGTTTAGTACGAAACTGACCTACTTATCACTATCATACATAGCTAGCCGAACCAAAACGCTTCCAAGGCAGGTTTGGCAAAAGTGTCAATTTATCGTATTTATGGCACAGTAACCTCATTAACCCTTATGTGAGTGACGAGGTACCTGGGTACCTTTAGCATTTTGAAATTTAAACAAAAGTATGTTTTACGCGGTGTAGGCAGCTGTAACTTCCTGAGAGCTCCTAACTATTTATAAATTATATATTTTTAATGTTTTGACCCAGTCAACTATTTACAATGTTTTGTATTAGTCAAAACAAATTTTTAAATCACAATTGAGTGACAAGGTACCCGGGTACCTCTTTGTGTCCTGTATGTCAATGAAAAAAGTACTTATAATTTCGTGCATAAATGAAATAATTAACATTTGTTGTGATGTTTTATCTCTATAAAGATTTGAAATTCCTTGTTTATGCAGAATTAGCACAGCTCCCAAAGCAGGTGTTACATGTTGGACGAGATACTGCATGTCAATCACAAACTGGTTTTTTGCAGTTAGTGCAAGGTTATCGTGTTTTTCTTTGCTTGCGTTTGAGTTCTCCGCATATGCAGTAACTATCGACGACTGCAACACGCCCTGTAGAATCTCGTCTAGTCTGACTTACAAGGGCTGTAGATCCAGGGGGAATCGTAAGCCCTAGTTCTCGGCCAAGAACGTTCTGCATTGCAAATCTCCCATGTGATTTTGATGTCACATTAATTTTTTGATCTATCTCCTATTTTTTAACACACAGTCGTAAACTGAAGGAATTCAAAAACTTTTTATATTTCTCGCTTGAGACATATTGTGGGTTATGTTTCATATAAATGATTATGCTATCAAAGCTGTAACATCGTCGATATTGTAAAAAAGTAGTAAATACCACCGTTTTGTTTTGCATTGTATGGTCAATCTCATTTTAGACTTTAGCTTCTGGCTCAACATCCGAAATTTCCAATCCACCTTCTTCGACCAAAGGGATATAATCGTGTTCATTATCCGAAGCAACAAACTCACCTTCGTCACCAGAAGATTCTGCTAATATCGCTTGTAATTCTGTTGAATTATATCTTCGAACAAGTGCTCTATGTTTAGAAAAACTCCCTCCAATATTCATAATAAAAATAATAAACCCACAAAATTTAAATAAGCGCGAACAATACGAACAAAGTAAATAGTCAAGTATCAATATCAAGTACGATGTATTGAATGCATTCAGTGTTTCTTGCGCGCCGATAACCTCTCCCCCCTCCTCCTATTTCAATCACTACAGATCGTTACCTGTTTAGCTTAGCTAAAATAATAATATTAAAAGTGTGGGTAACGTTAAAACAGAATTTCATTGTTTACATTACGTATAAACTGTATGAAGGTACCCAGGTACCTCGTCACTCTGATAAAGGTGTTTTATTTGTCACTCACATAAGGGTTAAGAGTTTATTATGTGTCCTGAAAACAATCACCGTTTACAATTTGGAACTAAATTTTAAGTACATTGCATGTTAAGGCCGAAAACGTAGGTACGCCTGCATTGCACATTGCAATGTATGATCAAAACCTGGATTGTTTTGAAGAAACCTTATAAACTCCATCAAAGGATACAGATATAAGATGTCAAACATATACTACGTCTGATTGAGCACAAGAATTATAATACGAATAAATAAAAAAAATGTAAGCGTAAAAACTGTTGAAGAAACCTGTTAGCCAAATATTGCTTTGAAGGATGTGATCTAAAAATCATATTTAGACACTTGTGAAATGTACACCTCTGTGGGATGTTTTAGGGTTACCACTTTATTGTAAAGTATTGTACTTTATTCGGGGCAATTGTACTTTATACTTTATGAGGAAAATAAAGTACGCGAAAATACTTTATTTGGTATATCTGGGATTTAAAAGTTTGATTATAATCAGTAAACTAAAATTACTTTTAACCCCAAGGTTTCCATAGCTAACTTATTTAGAAAGTAGTAGAACATTTACATTTGGTGACCTTTTTTTAAAAAATATGGGCGCCAAGTTATTATCAAAATTTTTTTGCCTACTATCACCTCACACAGTTCTAAATGTATCCCAGAGCCAAAAATTAAGTAATAATATAAATAGTACTTTATTTTGAAGCTACGCACTTTTTTCCTTATACCTTTTGTAGCAAATGTACTTTAATCTTTGAAAAAAAAGGTGGCAACCCTAGATGTTCTGTTTCTTCTTTCACGTCCCTGTAGCCTCGGGGTCAGAATAGGGCTACGGTATCCCCTGCCTGTCGTAAGAGGCGACTAAAAGGGGCTTCCGGGGTTGCAGACGGCTAGAGTGGGAACTCGAACCGTTCGATCAGGCAATCCCGGGAAGGACGGCGGTATGTGTGGTCGCATACCGTCGTAAAGACTAGACGGAGCGGTGGGCCCAGCCGCCCATCTGGGAGGAGCCCGATGGGGCAGCGCGCTCGGAGGATTCCGGTTGAAGTCGTTTCGAGATCCCGGAGTCCTCCTTTTCAGCGCCGAGGACGGCCACCGGGGGGGTTTTAGTGCGGTAAAAATCCCACATAACCCTGCGTCGCTCCCACGGCGTCGGGTACCTTTGGAAGGTTTCCCCCTCGAAAAAAAAAAAAAGATGTTCTTTTTGTTACTGTACAGTCGACGATAGAGCAGGAAACCGTTGTAATATAAATTCGACGCTACACGAAAAACTGTATTACTTTAGAATGCTAAGTAGTCGCAAGTCGTTAATGCCTCTAGCTCAATATTTTTTTAAAATTTGGACCTACTTTCCTTTTAGAGTGAAGGTGAGCACAAAGAAAGGATTTTTGTAAATTCGCTCACGAAAGGAATAAAATAGGGGGAGGGGGGGTGACAATCCGCTAGATGAAAGAAATTCAGTATTTGGCGTAATCTGTTTCACCATTACCGGAAAATCAACCGCTACGAGGGCTAATTTTATTTAGAAATCCGCAAAGTTTGTCATTATAGTACAATATATTCAACAATATATTTTTGTCATTATAGTCAACAAATGGCAAAACTAGTGATAGTGGGCTGTGTTCAGCAGTGGATCTCAGACGTCTAATACATTCTGCTAGTGAATTCATATGGCACTGTTCCACGCTTTGTTGCGTAGCATAAAAATTCTAAGTCTGTGGGCGGTCAAGCCAAATGGCAAACGCTTCCAAGTCACGTTTGTCGAAAGTGTCACTTGATCGCGTTTGTATGGCGGTTACCGTATGACGGCCTTTTGATTGATCGGAGAGTTAGGGAAATTGGCCACCAATTCAATTTTCGTTACACTAAACCGCTTCAAGGCGTTTGACACGACTATTTCGTATGGACCAAAATTGTAACGTTTGCATTATTAAATTGAAATCGTCTTAAGTAGGGAGACTCATTTATATTGTTATGTTCGTCTCTTCTTGGATTGAAGGAGAAGAGAGAGGAGAAGGATTTATTGTGAGATCTATTCTTGGACAAGCTCATGTTAATTTGTTTCTATGTTCGTCCCTCTGTTCTCCTCTCTCTTTTAAATACATTTCATTTATTTCTTCACTACCGCATACAAAATATACATAAAAAAACAACACTTCAAAATTTAATGTAATCCGTCCGTCCGTTTAGAAAATGGTATATGTAGTATTTTACTTGGCAGCTTTTGGCACAATTGATTCCAACCTAACCTAACTGTAATTAACACAAAAATAAGTACATAAATTGTTTGTGTTTACGTTACCACCATTGTATGTTACGAATTAAAAATTAAACGTGAAAGCCACTTAAAGTTCGCATTCAATGGTTAAACTACAACCATTATAGTACATCACATAATACAGTCATTGAACGGTCTTAAGGGTGCTCGGAAACCTCACTTCTTTGCCTTGGTTCCAAAATAATTTGTAATCAAGTCTCAATCAAGTATGCGGTAGAAACAAATGTGTAAACATGATGATAATTCAATACTGGATCAATAATATGGCTAATATTTATTTGATAATAACTTTAACGTTTTTATATTAAAGTTTAAGACAGATTCTTAAAATTCTTTA
The DNA here is from genome assembly GCA_949699795.1 of Spicauda simplicius. Lineage (NCBI taxonomy): Eukaryota > Metazoa > Arthropoda > Insecta > Lepidoptera > Hesperiidae > Spicauda > Spicauda simplicius. The sequence goes on along the minus strand of OX453058.1, from coordinate 7,810,447 downwards.
AAATATATAGAAGAGTTTCAATTAAGGACTTTTGAATAATGTTTTAATACACGTGTATAATGTTGTTTCCATTATCTTAATCAAAATATAACGAAAAATTGTTATTGTTTATTTCGGGACCTACTTTAAACAAGAACAAGAACTAGACAATGATAAATCGATTTTTCATTAGCTACACAAACTTCTCTGAACCTGTAAAAGTAGATTTATAACATTTAACTGGCCATCCGAATAAAGCCCATCAAAAGTAATTTAATTGAATGTTATTAATTTAGTTGTTATATAACAAATCGAATTGAGAAGTTAGTAAAATTAAATTAGACCATAGATTAATAAACTTTCAACCCCATTTGGATTTAGAGAAATAAAACAAATTACAAAAATATGTTGCAACGGAATTGGAACGTTAGAGAAAATTTAATCAAATAAAATAATTAAATGATTCCCAGCAATCTTCAACTAATTATTTGCCAAAACAAACAAAGAACAATGCACAGTTTACAAGGAAATTGGTTTCATTACGTTCTAGCAGAGCTTAAATTTCAATTACAAATCTTATTCCCCATTTTAGACCGTTCAGTAGACGGCCGAAGTTTGCAAAATGAGTTTACAAATATTTATTAACTAGCTGTACCCTGCGCGCGTTGCTACGCCTCCACAAAAAAATACACCAGAAATCTTCGCGACCTCATGAATAACAACTTCGCTAAAGATCATCACATAATCAAATGAATCGTTTACGATTCTATAGAAGACATACAGACAAACATTAATTTTCATAAAGAAAAAGGAGAAAAAGAAGGTCACCACCGCCACAGTTATTTCTAGCTTGAAGGAGTTCTTGCGTTTCGGTTTAAAAGCTTATGGGTGTGGTCGCCGGCTCACTTTAATATAAGGCAACCATTTTAGTCCGCGGGAGTAGCAACTCATCTGTGATTGACTTCAGATAGAACTCTTCTTTTATATGAAATGTTTTACAGATGACTACGAGTGGCAGTAACCACTTACAAGGTGCCTGCTCGTTTGCTACTTAAATCGGATAAAAAAATTGTTTTTTTGAATAATGTTAGAACTCGCCTGTAAGATATGTTGAGTGTCACGACGGAGAGTGACGCGGAGAAGGATACTAAACACGTACTCACTCCATAATATAAACCTGTAACAATAAGGATATATTTTAATTACACTTATACATTATTTTAACTCAAAATTAGGAAAGGGTAACTAGAAGTTTCTAGGAAAATTCTTAAAAAAAATCACGTGTACCTGTATGAAGTCTACGAGGCCGCACTTTTTTATAGATATACCTAACTAGTAACCAAGTAAACGAGAAGCCTAAATTATGTTTAATGCCACTTCCACTGCCACCCATAAACAACCTTAACCCCATATAGGGTTGGAATGAGGACTAAATTAGTTATTCTAGTTCTAGGGCATGTGATCGTTTTTTTTATAACATTGAAGTATCAAACGAGCAAACAGTCCACCTGATGGTAAGTGGTCACTGCCACCCATGGGTATCTGTAAGCAACCTCATACAGGACGTGGAGTTCTATCTGAAGTCAATCACAGATGCGTCAGATACTTCCAAGGACTAAGATGGTCGTCACATATAAAAGTGTGCCGGCAATCACACCCTTCCATCGAAACGCAAGAACTGCTTTACGCTAGAAATAGGTGTGGCGGTGGTACTTCCCCGGGCAAACTACTCTAGTTCTACCACCATTAGATCGTGGTGGGTCGTTGGTAATTATGGTTACATTTACTTACTTATTAATGGAGTTTTCTCAGTCGGAGGCAAAGTATCCCGAATGGTCATGAGAAATACCGTCATCGACAGTAACGCGCTAATTCCCAGAGTCACCTTTTCGCCGGATTCTGATGGTACGTAGAACACCAGGAGCGCTAAAAGTGAAATTATTTTTAAGCTTTTTTATATTCTATATCATAATACAAAGCACTAAAAATATTAATAAATAATATTCAATAATAGTTACAATTAAGTGTAATAGATAATGATGAATATTATCATGTCAACGTATAGGTAATACATCTTGTCAACCCATTATTGTCCCACTGCTGGGCACGGGTCTTCTCTCAGAATGAGAGAGTTTAGGCCATAGTCCACCGCGCTGGCCAAGTGCGAATTGGTGGACATGTAATACATAATATATTAATATTCATTTAGCATTAGTTGTTACTATTCGACAAGCAGACGGCGTCTTATTTTATGCGATTTCTTATTTTCATCGGAGTAACGCACTAAGTTATTATTATAATTACATTAAGCTATACATATTAATGGATGTCTGATATTGAAGTGATGACATTTGAATCCGTCTTAAAATTTTTTTTTCAGTTCTATTATTTTAATATTGAATAAAGGGTCCAAGTAGCCAATATTACCCTCCCCTCGAAAACGTTAATAGACATTTCCGAGACGTTCCCGTTTAATATAATTATCAAACCTTTGCGACAGCTTCATCTGCAGTAAATCGTCAATAATAAAGATTATAAAGGAAATTAATAAAATGATTCAATGCTAAGTTATTGAGGAAAATTTAAAATGATTATTTAAAGCGTAGAAAGTAGTAAAGCGGAATTGCGTTCTACGGCTTGGAACGAACTCGTATTTTTTTGCAAAATTGCGCTTGGATTTCACACAATTGAAAGAATTATGTTTGTAAATTATTATGTTAGCAATGACAGTGCATTACGAATGTGTATAGTGCATGTATATAGTACACGAATGTGTATTGTACCCATAGTACATTTGTACAATAGTTAATCAGACTGGTTTGTTAAATGTGTCAACGTAATTTAACTGACTACTTTTTCAACTTTTACATAAAATGATTTCATATTGCCACTCGTAGTGAAATAAATTATTCATTATTGATTTGTTTTAAAACCTAAGGTTATAAATTCTTTGATCCAACACCACAACATCCTGTGTTACAGATAACGCATTTCTAACAGTTTTAGAACCAAATAGGTAACCATTATTAAAAACGTTATAAATTAAAATTATTTAAATTATGTAAGTAGTATATATATGAAGAAAAATAAGTGTATTAATAAAATTAGATCGTGCAACTGTAATTTGAGTAGATCTGTCTGTACAGTTTGAGTTTATATATAATTGATGGATCTATTTGTTTTCAGTAAAGATAAAATCTGTAAAACATATTGTTCTACAATAATTCTTACCGATTCCATTAATAAGAAGACACGGCAGGATGAGATTGAAGACGTAAAACATCGGTCTTCGTCGGAGCTTGATAACGTATGTGATGTCAGGGTAGGGCTCCACGCAACAGGAGTAGTACTGGTTGTGTCTGATGGCTTCGAAACTCACCAGGTCGAACTCACCGTTCGTCTGATAATTCGTAGTGTCGCCTTCGTCGAACTGCTTTTTTAAATCCAGCTGTTTGAATGAAACATGATGATCATTTACTAAAGCAGAAACACTAAGATAATAAGCATGTTTTCTGTACCCATACCCATAACTCGGATTCTGAATAAAATGAGTTGTATGGTATAAGAGAGTGCACAATAAGCCAAACTGTCGGAGTTCGGCTTCTTGTGCCAGTACTTCAGTTTTCAAAATTATTTGTCGAAGTTTCAAAATTATTAAAATTAACTGTAATAATGGCATAACTACATTATGGCTTTAACGATAGAATTAGTACAGAATTGTACGAGAGGTAGGTTACTGTAAATTTACCCAGCTGCCGCCCCGGGTGGCTGGGTATCCATGAGGATTACCCACTTTAAAAAAAAAGGTTACTGTAATTTTAAAAGACGAACACATAAAGTTTGAACGTTTATCGAGTATGCTAATGGATAAAAATCTCCGGCACTTTTTCCCTTCATTCATTTAAAAAATCGCATTACACGTCACATTCGCTTTAAAAATTAAAAAAACGCTTTCTCGATAATATTTTTCAATCAGGCATGTATGTGGAGATTACAGGCGAAAATATAGACTTTGATCTAATAGAGCGCGATACTAATCGGCTTAAAACGATAGCGAGCGCAAACGTTTGAAGAAAAACATTTTTATTATGAGCCTCAACCTGCTCAATTTGTTCTGTTGATGCAAAGTTACTTTTTATAATAAAATCATATTAATGAAACTACTCTAAATTGTTTTTAAAAGTAGGGAACCAATTTTTTAAAATACGTTTCTAGTTTAAGGTAGCACAAATTTGGTTCGACCACCATGCCACTATTTCTAGCGTGAAACAGATCTTGCTTTGCGATGGAAGGGTGTGGCAGCCAGCCATTTTTGTGTGAGGCGACTATTTAGTCTCTGAGGTACCCAACACAACTATAATTGACTTCAGATAGCACCTCCGTTGTATCAGGTGGATTGATAGTCAGTGTCCACTGCCGCCAATACAACGAAATATTTTATGTATTATTAGCTGTACACTGCGCGCGTTGCTACGCCATTACAAAAAAAATCACCAGAAACCTTCGCGAGCTCATGAATAACAACTTTGCTAAAGATCATGATCAAATGAATAGTTTACGATTCTATAGAGGACATACAGACAAACATTCATTTTGATTAAGAAGAAGAAAGAAGAAGAAGAAGTTATGTCAAAATTCATTCACCGTTTTAGCTATAGAGCATGTCTAAGAATTTAATGTCGCAGTCGGAAAAAAATATTTAAATCGTATCCGTAGATGTGCTGACAGTATAAACCGATTTTGAGTGTACTAATGAGATGTTTACGTCTTTTACGTTATAAACATATGATATTTCTGTCTAAATAATAAATTCATTTTCTTTTACACAACTTCAAACAGGAATAAGTTTACAATGAGTCCGCTTTTCTATGAACCATAATGAAAATGTTTGCTTAAGCTTACATTATGTATATTTAACGTGGCTTACCCACTGCTTTTAAATTTGCCAAAAAATGTTGCGTTTTTAACCAAGTAAGCCACATTAAACATATTACCCGCTGCTGACCAGAGATTTGGAACAATAAAAAAACAATTGTAGGCCGCGACAAGGTTACGTCCATATGAGCCCACAAATGTTTGCTTAAAAAGTACATAGAACATTTATGGAATTTTTTCATGTAAATTCCAGTTGATATTTCAAATGAAAGGTAATAAAAGAGAGTAACAGAAATCTGCAACTGCACGGTTATGATTTTTAAAAAACAGCGTAAAAACGTAGATATAATAAACTTATAAAATGTACCTATTTTTTCATACTTACACGAGGACGAGTTTAAGTCTCTCCCACTCTCTAAAATTTCAACTTTAATGTCCTTACCAAAGGACTGTTTGTTTCGCTATCAATTTTTTTTTTATCTGACTGAAGTAGCAAACGAGCATGCAGTCCACCTGATGGTTCAACTTTGATGGTAAGTAGGTCACTGCCGGTCATGGACATCTGAAATCAACTTCATACAGAACATGGGTTTTATCTGAAGTCAATCACAGATGCGTTGCTTCTCCCGAGGACTATGATGGTCGCCTCATATAAAAGTGTGCCGGCAACCACACCAAATGCTTCACGCTAGAAATAGGAGTACGTGTAACAAATTATTTGAAAGCTTACATTTAGCAAGTCAAACACAATACGAAAATCCTGAGTCCGCAAATGCATAAAGGTATACCTGTGTCAAACGCTTAATTTCAGAGGCCCCAACTGCTGATATTTTCAAAATACCTATCAATATGATTTACAATGTAAATAGATTGAAATAGTATTCACTTTCAGTCCGGACCGCAGATAATGAATGGCCGAAGTTAGGCTCTCCCGTGATACATTGCAGAAATTCCTCGCGTAAATAATTACGTGTCATTGTGACAGAGTAACATAAAGTTACAGTTTATGTTCACTAAATAATAATTACATACGTGTTTATTTTATATTAGAGTTCGTATATAGAAAGTAATATGAGATAGTCATTTTAACTAACTTAAAATAGAACCATTTTGTGGTTAGTTAAAATTACTATTGTTAATAGCGCTTATCTTAGGATTTATTCTGAAATATTATATTGGTTTACGTATTTAATAAAGCTTATATTATACGTCTTTGTAGTTTAATTTTTAGCTTGTTTTATTTACATTGAAACAACAAATAAGTGGTCACTACTACCCAAGGCCCTTTAAGACAACTAGTGTTTTATATCTAAAGGTTCCATAAATCAATTACAGACACGTTGCTACTTCTGAGTATTAAAATGAATGGGTATAAACTAAATGGAATTTCTCTTTGTTTTTCTAAAAAATATAGATCTTAGTTTAAATATTTACACCTAGATTTACAACACCGAGCACTGGCACCGTACATTTTTTTATTTATCTATGCACTTCACTTTTACTATTTTTATTAGATGAAGTTAAGAAATTTAAAAAAAACACGCTTTCTACACTTATAGCCCCACACTAGGATTTTCTCGTGTGCCGTGGGTACCATGGACACACACAAGACGAATACACAAACACCCAAACTCAGAACATGAACCTAAACTCATCATTCAGGTACCTGTCTGGGCAGGAATCGAACCTGGGAGCCATTGCGCGTCAGACCGGTATGGTAACCGCTCCGCCACGCGAATGGTCGAAGAAGAAATTAGTACTTCACCTAATAAATAATCTATAACAATGAAATCTAGATAGGATTATATTAAAGTATATGTTATTTTGAAAGATTGTCACTTTTTGTGACATCAATCATTTTTCGTGACATTTTCTACCCACTGCAGGTATAAACACCTCAGTCAATTTTGTACTACTTTGGTACTTAATTTGATAAGTTTTCTCAAGATTATCTTAAAGATTGTATGACACTTTTATGACGGATATGATGGATGGCTCGTTGTAGCCTCTCCGTTTAATATTTTAACGAAGAATATGGCTGATGTTACTTAAAGTATTCTTGGGTGTTATATTATGCAAAATAAATACCAATTACTTAAAGAACATGCATATGAAAATGTCTTGTTTATATATACTAGTCCCCCGTCGCAACGGTCGAAATTCGACCGTAAATTAAATTAAAAAGCTAAACTTCATATTGTCCAAAGTAGCACGAATATTTTTCAAATTCAAATAAATTGTTATAATTTTCAAGTTATTTTGAACGCACCCGTTAAAAGTAAAAAGAGGTTTAATTAACTAAGCTGCACTTAAAGGCAATAGCGGGTATTTTGACAAAGACATCTGACAATTGTGACGTTATATGTTTTCATAGTAAGCCATTGAATGTTCTATTTCGTTTATGTGTTTGTGTCAAACGCAAGGTACTGGGTGCAATGTGTTTTACTTGATTTTATGTATGTTTTATGCATTGCCCTGTCGCCCCTGGAAATTCGTAATCAACCTCAGATTAAATCAGAGTATAACCTGTGGTTGGCAAGAGATGCATTGATCTATGATCTATTCCTGAGGACTAAATTGCAACGCTTCAGATAAAATTATCTCCCTGACAACATCCTTGAGACCACCTAGCAGCACCTAACACTGTTGTTAAAAGGTAGAAATGTGTAGCGGCAAGAGTACCTCCAGAAGCAAACAACAAAGGCGTATAACCTCCAAAAAATATTGTTTAATATCTAAAATTTTAATAGAGCAACATGACCTAACCAAAATCCACGCTACTTATAACGTATTAGGCACATGCATTATATGAAGGGAATCCACATATTGTATGTAATATAGATATAACATTCCCGTCCAGAAGAGATGTTAGTAACATTTGTAATACTTACGTAGACAGTGCTACGACTGAGATGGATACAGAATTTGCAAGCTTAGCCGTCTTGAGAACCACCAAGTATAACGAGTTACAAACGGGAAAACGGCTGCTGATGTTAAGAGAGTTTTATGAGATGTAAATCCTACAGGTATCTTTCGACGGCAACTTACCACACCTCATGTATTTCTAGCGTGAACCGGTTCTTGTGTTTCGGTGGAAAAGTGAGGATTGAGGAGACTACTTTTTTACATTGTAGTAGTAGCAAACGATCATGCATTTCACCAAATTGTAAGTAGCAACTGTCTCTCATGGATATGTATAAAACAACGTATGAATGAGCGACAGATAAAATACTGGAGCTAGTTTTTGCTATGCATATTGAACAATTATAAAAAATACTAAACTTTACAAAGAAAAAACAAATGCACTGCGTATCTAAGCGAATTTTCTAAGTAGAGGTCGTATTTAAATTCAGTAAGAAAAAATATTGTAACTGAAATATCGTAGGTGCTCGCGTAAGCCTATATAAAATAAATACACCTCACTTTATTTTACTTCAACCGAATGTTGAATTAAGTGTGGTATCTGAGATAAATGGTATATAATATAATCTAGAGGATATTTCATTGATATTTTTGGTTGTCTTTTTTTATCTGACTGAAGTAGCAAACAAGCAGGCTCCTTGCAGTCCACCTGATGGTAAGTTGACCACTGCCGCTTATGGACGTCTGTGATCAACTTCATACAGAACATGGGTCCCATCTGAAGTCAATTACAGGTGCGTTGTCACTCCCGAGGACTATGATGGTCGCCTCATATAAAAGTGTACCGGCAACGACACCCTGCCAGCGGAACACAAGAAATGCTTCACGCTAGAAATAGGTGTGGCGGTGGAACTTCCCCGGTTGAACTACACTGGTTCTACCACCCTCAAATCTATGCGTACTGTACACAGAATTATTGATCGCAACAAGAAACATTCCAAAATTATGACTGCGTTACTTTTACATATTTTATTCGTAATATTGAACTGAAAAAGTACAAAACAGTGATACGAAATTGACATCCGATTGTTCCATTATACTTAAGAAAGTTATTAATTAATATGCTTATTAATTAATTTTCACGCAACTGCAAAAATTGAATTTTTTGTATACTTGTTAAATTTTACTTAACTCTTTAAATATCGTTATTGTGAAATATGCATATTTTGAAATAACATTTACATAATTTCATCATTCACTTTAATTGAATTTATTTGCATAGATACGTATTGAATTATTACGGCTTCGGTACACTGCAATTACCATAAAACAGATTTCAGGAATTACGTAAATTGTAACAAGAACATGACATTCAAAATTATTATAACAAATGTTAACAGTTAAAAGGTCAGTCATTAAGAGCAACAAGCAACATTTATAGAACTAAATAGCCTTTCATTCTAGAAACTAATGAAAAATGTTGTAATATAAAAGGCACAAACAGAGGTCTATTGTTATCAACAAGCTTAGATTAAAAAAAAACGACAAACCCATCAAAAATATTAAAGGATTCAGAATTTTGTACATTGCGTTCAGTGCAAACGAGATCTCGAAAAGTCGTCACATTTGATTAAACAATCACCTTGACAAAAAAAAACGCCAATGTATAAAATTATCGGCAGCAAATATGGACAAAAGAAGAAAGAAAATGCAGAGATTTAAAAATTAAAAAACAAATGACAATTAATTAAGTTTGCCATGAATACGGTATCTACATAATCGTGATGACTCGAGTGCCATATTAGTTATCCAAGTAGTTACGGTTCAATGATTGAAATACGGAGTAAGGTCTTCGGTTTGCGCTTTAAAAGTCTTATTAAAAATGATACAAAAGCTACAATGTTTTTTTTTATTCAAGGGTCTTTTGATACAATAGTTTCTCCATCATAGTACTTTTCTTTTTGTATTACTTTTTATTTAACCTAGCAACGAGGCAATTACGAATAATGATAAAGAAAATCTATGCAAAAAATAATTGTAAAGAAATTCTATATTTATACATTTTATATCATCATTTTCAGATATTATTTTCTTCGACATATTTTTGCGAATATTTACTTCACCCGAAATCCATTACGTACTTAGTCAAGGGTTTCAAACAAATGTTCGGTAACGTGTCTTCCTTTTTTAGTCTAAGACTACAAAGCGTTTTTCGCCGACGAGTGGATAAATTACAGTGACATTTTTGCTTTCTAACGATAAACGGCCTTTGACTAACTTTTTATACCTTTCTCTCTAAAGCTGAGGCCCAAATTAAATCTAACATCATTAATGACGGAATTTAAATGTTTGGAGTTATTCAGTCTTATCTTTGGGAACACAGTTAAAATTAATTAAAACGATTATATGGCTTTCAGAGACAATTTAATTAACCCTCTTCGTTACGAAAATTTATTCGAATAATTTCTGGGACACTAAAGAGAAATATTCGTAAATACTAATAATTACGGTATAAGGTATAAATAATATTGCGATATGTTAGAACTAACAATATACTGTAATATAAAGTATAGTACATAAAGATAAAATGTTCCACCAATCCAGTGACTTCCATGTATTATGTTTAACGAATACCAACGCTATAACGATTTTTCTTACTTTACACTCTTATCTTATTTATTTATTTATAGTTAGCTAGAACGGCCATCAAGTCCAATTACACTAACTCAGATACATTACAAATCAAAAGAAAAAATACACAATATGAAATTGAAAACATCGTAGAAATAATTATAACTTAAGACATCTTATTCGTGTCAAGTTACACATCAGTCTAGTTATTTAATTAGTCAGCACAGTAAGACAAAAATGGCAATATTTACACAATGCATAATTATAATCAAGAATTAAAAAGTCGCGCTTTGATTAAACTTATATATAGACTAGACATATTAATCTTACATCAAATCTTTGCGATATATTTTTTACAAAATCTATCTGATAGATATTTAAAGACATTTTGTCTTAAAATATCAATGATGTAGATCTTACAATAACTCATATTAGATGACCTCAAATGCACTACAGCGTGGTATACTTGTCTAGATATTACAGTTAGATGGCACTAGTAACCGGCTGTGCCGCGAGTTAGCAATATTCGCATTTTTACATACATCTCCATAATATTTTTCTTGAGAGCGAACGTTTAGCGTACAAGGGAAAATGTTCCGAGTCAAACTTAATAGAATCGCGGTGCTTTCAGCAATTTCTACGGCAGAAATAATATAAAAGTCGAGTGGTTCTTGTCAAACGCAATCTGGGCATTGTTTGAGCTCAGCGTTAAGACTCGACTCTATATAGTTACCTATATTTACGATTCTTGAAATCCGCTACCGTAAATAAATGCATGAGTTAATCTGCTTCGTTTTAAAGCTAAGTAAGGAATTCAGAATAACGGGTCACTGAATTGATTGCAAGCCGCTGTACCAAAATTTGTCCCTTTTGTTTTCAATGAGTACAATTCGTGGCGACTGCTACAGTATTTTCTATTGTACATTTTTTAGTTTCGTTCTCACTGAGCTTCGGTCTTCACTCCGACTTAAGTGAAATCGAACTTAAGTACTTTTAATAACAAACTGGTTAAATTAAATAGAAAAAGGAGAAGTATAATGTTGTGCAAGCCTATAATTTAAGTGCATAGATACAAATTATTTGTTAGTGTAATATTAATATAAGATCATTTTATGTACTTAGTTGGTATGCCTTAATAAATAAATAACCCATTTCTTTTAAATTTGTAGTAGTCTACATTATCATTTGAATTTTATAATACTAGTCACACGTCGCAACGGTCGAAATTCGACCGTAATTCAACTCAAAAACTAAACATGATATTGTTTAAAGTAGCACAAATATTTCTAAAATTCAATTAAATTCTATTATTTTTTAAATTATTTTAAATACACCCGAAAGGTAAAAAGATATTTAATTGACTAAGCTGCATTTAAGAGCAACAAACAAAGACATCTCACATTTTTGACATTATGTGGTTTCATAGTAAGACATTCAAAATTTTTCATTTCCTTTAATATACATATATGTGTTTGTTTCAAATGCATGGTAGTGTATGTAATGTGTTTATAGTTGATTTTACGCATGTTTTTTGCACTGTTTGAAAAAGATATTAGCATATAGTACTCCTTCTCTACATAAACTATAACCGTGCAAAATTTCATACTCGTACGTCTGCGGCAAGTTTATTAAAAATGGATCCTAAGTTTTTGCTTCAAGTATTAATATTTATTTTTATTTTATAATTATGAAAGTAGCAAAAGAGTGATTGATGGTAGAAAATTTGATTGTAAGCAGTGACACGCATGGACATCTGTAATTCCGCAGATAAGATTCCAGAAATAAAGTTCCACAAATACATTGTTACCCCTTTGGTTTAAGTTCAAATGCCATAATCTCTCTAGCCACGCTTTCAAATCAGAACAAAGCAGTGCTTACAGCACTTATAACACTGTTGTTATTAGGCACGAATAGATGTGACTATGATGCCACCAAAGTATTACCATAAATTCTACCATCTTTGACAAATTGGTATTGTTTTAAATTTATTTAATACAAACAAATTTACAAAAACTTAAATCATAAAGCTTGACATAAACCGTATCGGTTAGTCCGCAAGCTTGTTAATCTTTGATACAATAAATAACATGTTTAAAGATTAATAACAAATTACAAAAAAATGCAAATAAAAAAAATGCTCTAAATGTAATACGCATAGCGTTTTCTGAATTAGGAGACTCGTCTTACATATTTTTAACCCAATCATGGAACAAGAATCTCACTTTTATTTTTCGTTATAATACAAATTGTATAACAATAAATTTTCACCTGATATATTTGTTTATCTGTGGGAGTGGATTTGTTTTTTACATCGGATTAATCACAGTCATATATAGTGAATCACGAAATTTTTCCGACTATATAGTTTCTATAATCTAGTTCGTAATCTCGCATATCACGCGGTTTGTATACCTATGTATACTCTGTGCACAAACAAAAGTATAGACGCAGGGCTGTGAAACATCTTATAAAGACAAAATCCCATGTTTAGGTATGAGAGTAGAAAGCAACAGAGTCTTACAAGTATTTATGTCAATGTCTACCTTCATTGTTTTCTTACCTTTAATGTTAATCTGTAGATATTTCTTACTCATATGGAGTTTATACCGTTACATGATATGTAAACCATTTTAATAATTAATTTATCATCATGTCAGCCTCTTTCATTTGACGACCCGCGTGGCGCAGCGGTTACCGTACCGGTTTGACACGCAGTGGGTCCCGGATTCGATTTCCGGACAGACAGGTATCTGAATGATGAGTTTAGATTCTTGTTCTGGGTCTGGGTGTTTGTGTATTCGTCTTTGTGTGTGTCCATGGCAACCACGACACAGGAGAAAATCCTAGTGTGGGGCTATGAGTGTAAAAAGCGTTTTTTTTTTCATTCTATTACTGGACATAGGCCTCCTGCACGAAGTGCCTCTATTTATCCATCAACTATAAATGTCATATGTCAATGTTAGTTATACGTGATTTAACAACAAAATACCGATTGTATTTGCTGTTTAACCACACGTAAATGGCATTATTTGCAAAACAAGGAAAATGAACTCCCTACCCGTTTGTGCCAGATATGCACTGATCCACATGATTTTCATGGATTTCCTACAGAATTAACCCTTAATTTAATAGGGTCCCTGCATTCCGGTTGACTCACCTTTCTAATATACTTCCTGTAGGTAAAACGCAATTAAACTATTTTTTCCTTCAAATATTACCATGTATTTAAACTTTTACTAATACTACATTTACTAGCTTCATTTATAAATAACTGATGACTCCATTAGCTTTCTTTATAATGGCCTGTAATTCTTTTTTCAGCCACTGATGCTAGAGTCACAATTATGTTAAAATGCGTACAAATTAATGGATTTTTGGATTTCTCCAGTAAGTAATTTCGGATTCAAAGTGTATAATCCTTCATATCCCTCACCAACCTTTGACCAATCTCTTTATTTGTCGTGGAAATACAAAAAATAAACAATTACGCCGCTATTTCTGAGGGCCAATTTTAAATTAAGAAGGGCAGTCACGCAGACTTGAAGGTTTAATAGGGCATGGCATTAGCTACTGTTTGTTCGTAACATTTCTAGGTATTCTGCAAAAAAAAACATATTTTAATGAATTTTTGTAGACGATAAAGTCCTACATTACAATTACAATAATCATAATATCAAAATAAATGCTTTCTTTATAAACGTGACATATCCTCTTTTTCCGGTGAGCACATAAGCCAATCGAAGGCTATAGAAATCCATTCCTATTAAGATTATTCTTCGATCCCCAATCACAATCGCAAAGCCTTTGCAAACAAAAGAATCTTACCTGGAATCCGTCGTACGTCCACGAAGCCCATTTCATCGTACACAGTTGTACGTCAAACGGGAATTGTTCGACGTTGATGTCGCACACGGATACGTATATCCCGTGACTGAGCCACGTCACCTCGCCCGTGTTCTTCACTATCACGTTCGTGTTGATCACGGCTGACCGGTAGTTGGGATCCGCGCTAAACAAAAGAAAAGTGTTAAGATTGGGCATAAGCTTATACACAGGAATAGTTCCTAGTTAACTTTGTACGCACACCTATAACCTGAGACTTAATCACACCATTTCGCTTGTTTTCTTTGCTGTCTTGCTTTTATTAATCACGGGCGACGGGTTATATCTACACGAAGTAAGATAAATATTAAAATTAACCATAAGTTTGTAACGTAATTATAGATATGAATCAGTAACTGGGATGCGCTCAAAACAAGATATTTTTATGGCTTTGAATAAAACTTTTAGAGTAGTTTCTATAGTTTAGTACTAGTAGTAGTAGTAGTGCTTAAAGAAATTTGTTTGAACGTTGAACGTGAAAATTTTCACGAAGATATTTTACTTTACGTTAAATATTTTTCCTTACAATTGACATTAAAACTTTATTTATTATGGCTTAGTCCACCAATTCGCACTTGACCAGCGCGGTGGACTATGGCCTAAAACTTTCATTCTGAGAGAAGACCCGTGTCCAGCAATGGGACAATAATGGGTTTTACGCCTATTAAGGCTAAAACTTAATATTATTACTTTTTGTATACGGACTAAGTATAGCGGCAGTTTAGTGATAGCTGCTTGTAGAATTCGACTCCAAATAGAATTCACGTACGAAGTCAAAATATACTAGCATCTATAATAATAGTACTACTATAAGAATGACGCGGTAACGTCGCATTCAAACTACGATATGTTTTGTATTAGTCACTTTCTTGCTTAGCGTCACTTTACAGTAGTGTCAGTCAGTCAAGGGCGTCACAATACAAACCTAACACAGTTGATTTCGTATAAAACACGCAGTTCAGTTGGTCAACGCTAAATGGAACATTAATCTACTAATTCCCTTAAGCCTACAGTGAGATACGGGCGCCCTTTGTGTATTACACCAGCTTTACAATCATGCAAAATTAAGGTAGTGTTCCTTTTTATAAACAAGGAGTAATTTTTATTTATATACTAATAATTAGAGTTCGCTCAACGGTTACCACGTGAAAGATCAAAGATTTGAAATCTCAATATTATTTTATTGCTAGGTATTGCTATAAAATGGTTGCTAGGGATGAAACAGCTTGTCCCTGTAGTTCCGGGACCAGAATAGGACTACGGTACCCTCTGCCTGTCGTAAGAGGCGACTAAAAGAGGCTTCCGGGGTTGCGGGCGGGAAGAGTGGGAGCTCGACCCGTCCGGCCAAGCGACCCCGGGAAGGACGGTGGCATGTGTGGTTGCATGCTGCCGTAAAAACCAGTAGGTGCGGTGAGCAGTTCACGCCCACCAGGGAAGAGCCCGATGGGGCACACGCTGAGGACTCCGGCGGCGGTCAATCGGAGTTCCCGGAGTCCTCTTCGCAGCGTCGAGGTCGGCCACCGGGGGGGTTTTAGTGCGGTAAGAATCCCACATAACCCGCGTCGCTCCCACGACGTCGGGTACTTTTTGAAAGTTTCCCCCTCGAAAACAAAAAAAAAAAAAAAGGGATGAAACAGCTGTACTGTGAATTACAATTTATTACCTTTATTGGGGTATTTGAAATAATCAAATTGATAAATAGCAATCTCATCGTTATGATTGGGGCAATGCCAGTAATCTCAAAACTTGCCAATTAATCTAACTTGTTGTGTTTGTAAAACGTATTTGACTTAAAAAAAAAGATTGACGTATTTGACTTAAAAAAAAGATTGTTAACATCGTTGAATTATCCCTGTACCAAGTGATCCGCAGAGATAGAGCTAACAATTGAACCGCTTCACAAACTCTGTTAATATTCATTATAATTATCCTCTATTGTGGCTAATAAAGGGTGTGTAGCATCCAGTTATGGATAATAGAATTGAAGGGTGTGTCAAATTTCTATTGTCAAGCCGTTATGAGCTATGGATATATCGCACCACGATTTTGTTTAAATCCAATTAATAAGAAAGCAATGAGAAGAATGGTCTGTGTAGAGTGGCTAGAGTGCTAAAATATAAAAAATAAATATAGATGGCCACTTGGTACCTATATACTATTTTTTAAGTTAAATTATAGTTTAACTTTAGAAATTATTTTTAATTATTTTGTTTTCGTAGTTTGCATTTATATTTCCACTGTTCACTTTCGTTTTAAATTCTTGTCAACTTTTTGAAGAGGGATGAAGAAATGTAATTCACCATTGTATGGTAAGAGTAAAGTGCCATCATGGATATTAACTGATGTCGTAATGTTCTTGTATTTACAAATCGAACCTATTCATTTTATATCCATAATTTCTGGAAGCTGCCATTATTTACAATAATATTGGATACATATAATTTTATTGTCATCAAAGCTAACGTTGTGTATTGGTCTATTTATCGATTGACTGGAGGTAAAATTATGATGACTACATTTTTCCCACCAAATTGAGCCTATTAGAACACAGAGCCATTCAGAAAAAAAGGGAAATATACATGTAGTATTTTAGAGAAAATATGTTTTATTATTGTTATATTGTTGTTTGAAAAGAATTGCTTTCGCCCACACTAGAATTATGATATACGACATAGAATTTAGGACAGACGAACGATATAAGGGCTCAGAATAAACCTCGTAATTGTCATCCATCACCAAAATGTTCGAGATTTTTATGTACAAGACCATTTTTTGTGTATTTTTATGAACACATACGCTTTCGAATATATAATGTTTAAGACTATTCTGTTTTATAAAAGAAAAACTTTGATGAAACTTATTACATTTTGCGAATATAAATTTTCATGGAGTACAACGAACTACAAGAAATATTTCACTTAATTGGTTTGACTTTGACCTAGACATCTGTATGTTACTAACTTTCAAATTATAAAAAGAAATACTTTCTACATTTATTACCTGACACTAGGATTCCGTATGTTGAGGGTCCCACGCGTTCGCGTTACCCATGATATGAATCTAAGATCATCTCAAATATTGCCATCCTAATCAGGGACCAAAGTCCCTGTCCATGTTAAATAGATCCGGATGGTAGCGTACTCCCATGCGGGCCGTCAATAGCGGCTAATTAGAATCCCATCTCTCAATTTGCTCTCCATTTGATTTCAAATAGGTTAATACATCTTGTAAGTTAAAGAAATTTATAGTCAGATGAAAGTTGAACAATTATTTGTTTGTTTAACAACTTTTACAATTATTGTTAGGAAACCTATACAACTGAGAGGTATTAAAAAATAGTTTTTTAAACAGTTTGAAGTCTACCACCCCGCACATAAACAGCGCAGTGGACTATAGCCTCAATTTTCTCATGGAATAAGACCCATAGGACACTAATGGGTTGATGAAAAATAGATAACTGTTGGGAATATAAGTTTTTATCTGATTGAAGTAGTAAACGAGCATGCAGTTATCCTGGTGGTAAGTGGTCACCGCCGCTCATGTACATCTCTAAGCAACTTCAAATAGAACGTGGATTCTATCTGAACTCAATCACAGATGCATTACTACCTCTGAGAACCAAGATGATCGCCTCATATAATAGAGTTCCCGCAACCACACCTTTCCACGCAAGAAATACTTCACGCTAGAAATTGGTGTGGTGGTGGTACTTCCCCGGTCGAACAATACTGGCTTAACAACAACACGCATGCTACGCGCGGTGATGGAGGCCTTTGTCTAACACTGGCTCTCAAACGGCTGATAGATGGTGGTTGATGTGTATCACGGCTATATTTCCTGTAACTGTTCCAGGACTGTAATTTGATGGTAATGTCATAGTGTCGATTCATTTTAAATAAAGTTTTATTTCATTTAAACTATGTGTTTCCTGTACGATACCTTAAATAATTTTATATAATTTTGTTATGTTTTTAAATTAATGTAATCTGAATTATTTTTTTTTTGTTTTTGTATTGTATATAGTGGGGGCAAAGACACTTTCAAGATCCATTCAGTATTCCCAAAAGCAGGTATAAAAATGTGAATCGGGAGAGAAGTGACGGCAATTATAAAAATGGAACAAATACGGTGTAGAGTTTCTATAACAGTCTCCAGAACTAGTGTTAAGTTCAGTATTTTTCAAGCACAATTAATTTTATTGTTGAATAGTTGAACAAACGTATCGTATCTATTTATGAAAATAATTCAAATACGAACTGAGACATATCCGAATATAGCTAAGATTTATTAGCGCAATATATCATAAAACAATATATCTTTAACAATAACAGTAACAATATATCTTTATTTTATGTAGTAACAAAAGACATGGCAACAACTGAATTTAAATATGTAACATCAAATAAAACAGAATGTGTAAACAAATCTGAACTCAAAACAAAAGGGAACGATATACGAGAATAAAAAATACTTTCGCGGCAAATGCAGCTGGTCAATTCTCCCGCGTATTTCATGAATTTACTGAAAATTATTCGCAACGCCATTGCGAATGTATTTTTGGTTCCTTTGCGCCGACATTCTCTATTGTAGTGAAAAGGAAATTATTTTTCTGAATCAACGAAAATGTCTCATTCGCATAACGACCGCTGCCGCACGAAATGTTTCAGTAATCATTTTATATACGGTGTGCAGGTATTTAAAAATTGATACTAACGACATAAATTCTGAAAGGTACATGCGTTCACTGAAATTAAAATAAGAAATACATCTGTCCAAAAATACTTTTAAGCCATTAAGAGACATCTAACACGACGAAAAAAATTATTATTTTCTTCTATATACTCAAATTTTAAGGATTTGAATAATAACTTGTAAGCATTTATTTAGAAATGAATACAAGGACGATGTGCCTCAAATATCTAAATATAATCATTACTTATATTACACAATATCTTATTTTATAACATTTCATATAGACATTTGTAATCAACTCCTAATACGATTAGTCTTGAGATCGTAAATTAGATCGGCTACATATACATTGCCATCCCCAAGGACTTCGTTTGTATAAGTTCTAATATCACATTACGTAAGACCTACTTTGCTAAAACACGCTTTGTACACTCATAGGATAGGATTTTCTCCTGTGCCCTACAGTAGGATTTTCTCCTGTGTCGTGGGTACCTTGACACACACGAGACGAATACACAAACACCCAGAACCAGAACACGAATCTAAACTCGTCATTCAGATACTTGTCTGGCCGGGAATCGAACCCGGGACCCATTGCGCATCAGACCGGTATGGTAACCGCTACGCCACGCGGGTCGTCAATAATAGAACTAACTTTTCTAAAGTTAGTTCTATTATTGCATCTAAATTGAAATGAAAGTCTTAATTTTGTATAGGCCTAAGGAAGCTCGTACAAATTGTCAGTTACATTTTTGCTTACACGACCACCGGATCGGAACACTACCTCAACCGAGAAGATCCGGCAGGAAACTCAAGTTAATATTTTACTATTGTGTTCATTGGCTTTATACTTACTTGTTATATAAAATGATGTCAGGCTTCCAAACTCTCTCGTACGGTATTCTTATGACACTGATACCGTCGAACTCGCTGGCGTTCCAACGAAGGTGGTAGTCGGTCCATATCTGCGTGATCCAACAGTTGGTTGTCAGCAACTGGTCTTTCTCCTCCTAGAAATAAAAGAAAATTATAACTACAGTTACTTATACTAATATTAAATTTGATGCGTTCTTCATTAAGATTTCTTATGCCAATGTTTTATTACTATATGCTCGTTGAAATCACTCTGAGTTTATTTTTTAGGGTTTTTAGGTTCCATACCCAAAGAGTATAAAGGGAACCCTTTTACTAAGACTCTACTATCTCTCTGTATATCTTACACCAGGCTGTAAGTACACCTCATAAACCGCGATAGCTAGACTGTTGAAATTTTCAAAATGGATGTATTTGTTTGCTACTATAACAACAAATACTAAAAATAGAATAGAATAAATATTTAAGTTATAATTATACACAAGAAAAAGTGATTTTATAGATAATGGACCCTTTCATGCTCGAGTCCAAGTCGTCCTTGGGCGGTTTTATTATTTCCATTTATCCATCAGCCTTTTGAGATCCGCTGCTAGACATAGGCCTCCCCTAAATGGCGCCACATTAACCGATCCTGTGCCCTCTGAATCCAACGGTTTCCCGGTATCTTCTTCAGGTCATCAGTCCACCTGGTGCGGACGACGTGTGCTCCTTTTATGTAAATGTGGTCGCCACTCGAGGACCTTTCTTCCCCATCGGTTATCAGTTATTTTGTTATTTATTTGTATTATATTAATAATCCTACTAATATTATAAATGCGAAACTTTGTGAGGATGGATGTATGTGTATTTGTTATTCTTTCACGCAAAAACTACTCAACGGATTAGTTTGAAACTTTACAGTAGTATAGGTTATTCATCAGAATAACACATGGGCTATAATTTGTAATGATTTTTTTTATAAGGTTATAATATAACGAGAAATATCAGGTTAGTCGGAAAAAAAGTTGTGCTCTGAGAGCTATCTTCGCGTACGCTGCCTAAACCGTTGGAGATATCCAAATATAATACCGTGGGATTGTTTGGCTCACATAGATCTAAATAAAAGTCCGCGACAGCATATGTCTATATTTTATGTATAACCCACAATAACTCTTTTTATACTTTGAAAATTTTAAAAATATCAAGTTGATGTTTCCATGGGTTTTATACAAACTAAATATTAATCCTTATCAAAATAAATGATTTCAAAAAATGAAGCATCTAATAAAGATTGAATCTGCCTTTTACACTATGTAAATTGGATAAGTAGTTTAGAAGATATTACGAGTATAACATATTGCGTAGTCAATTGATTGACCGGCAGTACGCGCCGTGCGCCGCCGCCGTATACAACGAAGTTGTATGATATTAATATTTGAATGGTTATAAAACACGGAGCAAAATGTGAAAGGTCAATGACGTCTCTGTAGTTCCGGGAATAAGGCTACGGTATCCCCTGTCTGTGGTAAGAGGCAACTAAAAGGGAGCTTTTGGGGTTGCGGGCGGCTAGACGGAGAGCTCCAAACACCCAGTCAGCAACTTCGGGAAAGATGTCAGCATGTGTGGTCACATGCTATCGTGAGAGTCAGGATGGACGGAGCTTGAACCGTCCAGCCAGGCGATTCCGCGAAGGACGGTGGCATACGTGTGGTTGCATATCGTGCTAAAGACCAGATGGAGTGGTGGGCCCAGCCGCTCACTTGGGAGGAGCCCGATGGGGCAATGCACTCAGAGGACTCCAGTTGCGTTCCTTTGAAGATCCCGGAGTCTTGGTGCTATAAGAATCCCAGATAACCCTGCGTCGCTCCCACGGCATACTTTTTGAAGGTTTCTCCCTTGACAATAAAAAAAAAAGTCCATGACAATGAAACAGCGGAAAGGTAAATATGTTATTCAATCGTCATCGACCTTTTAATGTAACACAACTCGGCACATATGTCAGATTAGCAGTAGTTTAGGTCGTAGTTGACCACGCTAGCCAACTGCGCGTTGGTAACCTTCACGGGTTTTGAGACCCTTTCCTAAAACTTTTAATTTCAGAGTAAGCATTAATATCTGTTGCCGACAAAACTAATTCAAATTAATATACGTGCCTGTGATTTGAAATTTGAACACACTGATTTAGGCGATTAACACACGGCACCGCGCATCGCCGCGAATAGCGGTGCCCCGCGCGGTAAGGCGGTTTACGCACCTGTACGCACGGATGGACCGATCATCAAAATAAACTTTTCGACATCGAAATGCATTTTTGCTTCAACGATGATCCGCGCGGTTAGGCGCCAGCCCGTGTGTTAGGCGCCGACCCCCCGCACTGTCGTTCGCGCGGAGACACGGTGGTGATGAGAACACCGCTGGACCGCGCGGCCAGTCGGTGTCCCTACGTTTGTGAGGCATCAACGGATTTATTAGACCCCAATACAACATGAGATCCGCTTCACCGCCTACCGTGGCAGTGAGCGGTACCGTATGTTAATCGCCTTAGGAAGTAGGGCAACGGTTCAATCTGAAGTAAATCACAGATGCGTTGCTACTCCCGAGGACTATGATGATCGCCTCATATAAAAGTGAGCCGGCAGGCACGCCCTTCAAATGAAACACAAGAACTGCTTCACGGTAGAAATAGGTGCGGCGGTGATGCCTCCCTGGTTGAACCATTGCTCTACCACCTTGCAAACTTTATGTGGCAGACTAAATTCCACGCGAGCGAAGCCGCGGGCAAAGGCTAGTATAATATAATCTTGATAATGATTAATAATACAATGAATTGTATAAAATAATAATTATGTCCCTTTAATATGTATTTTAATTCTAATATAATAACAATGTAATGATTAAGTTAAACTTTGCACGCCCAATGTGGTAGAACATAATGTACTCACAATTAATCTAAGATCTTTGTAAATTGCTATGTTCTTGCAATAAAATTATTTGAATTTGAATTGGAATATATTGCATACCGTTAAAACACCTTGTAAGAGTTTTCGTGCCTGGACGTCATTGTTGACTTTGTAAATGCACGAATATGAACATTTTTATTATATTACATGCGGATTAATAGCACATGAGTGCATTTTAATTTTCTCTGAGTGTTTATCATTGCAACACAAATTTTAAAATATTGTTGTTTGTTTGTTTTATGTCTAATTTGTGTAATGCGCTTATTTTGCACGCAATATGTTCTAAAAAAGTCAATTAAAACTACTTAGCTTACATACAATATTGATTTCTTATTAATCTATAACTGTAAGCAACAATTAAGTAACTTCTCGTGAAATTAGATCGCGAAAATTGCATCAAATCAGTTGCAGCTATATGCAAGATGAGCATACTCGAAATAAATAAATTATAATTAGTCAGTGACAATTATTGTTATATTATTGACATAAAGATTGAAGTAGGACGAACATAAAGTGTATATATACTACCGCCTAAGGATATTATATTAGAATTAAACATGGAGCTGATATATATATAATAGAATTAATCGTTTGTTACCCTTATAGTGATAATACAAAGTAAGTCTGCATTTATATCTAATAAATATATGTAATGACAGCCGTCCGAGCTACCATACTACTGGGCCGGGCTGAAAATCAGCGTCGTGCTTCTGCGACTTTTGCGGAGTTCCGGTACCATTTGCGATTTTGGCCTGCAGCACAGAATAGTACTTCGAAATATTCGAAGTAGGTTAATTGATAAGTATTGATTAGATAAGTTATTATGTATTTTAAATGTATTTTTTTATTTTGTTATTATTGTTATTTGCTGTAGACCTTGTTTTCGTCAATAAAACTTATTATTATTATTATATTTGTAATAGCACTTTATCTGCAGTAAATCACAGATGTGTTGCTACTAGTGATGTGCCGGATATCCGTATCCGTTACTTTTTAGACGGATCTCAAACGGATCTTTTATACCTATCTTGACAAAAATAATCCGTACCCGTATCCGTATCCGCGGATCTATGATTTAGACGATCCGGCACATCACTAGTTGCTACTACCAAGAACAACGAAGTTCCTATCGTGAATTTCCACCAAAACGCTAAACTATAGCTTGTCTACCAACCTAATTACTATAAACTAGTCACGCGTCACAACGGTCGAAATTCGAAGTAAGAGTCCAAAGTAGCACAAATATTTATAAAATTCAAATAAATTGTAATAATTTTCAAGTTATTTTGAACGTACCCGTTAAAGGTAAAACGAGGTTTTATTAGACATGCTGCATTTAAAAAAAATAGCAGGTATTTTAACAAAGACATCTGTCATTTTTGACGTTATGTGTTTTCATAGTAAGACTTTGAATTTTCCATTTCGTATTGTGTATGTGTCAAATGCAAGGTAGTGTGTGTAATGCGTTTTTAGTTGATTTTAGGTATGTTTTATGCATTATTTGATAAAAATATTAGCATTTGGTAATCCTTCTCTACATCAACTGTAACCGTGCATAATTTCATCCTCCTCCGTCCGCGGCAAGTATGTTAAAAACGAATCACAAGTTCTTGCTTTACGTATTATGTAGAAGCCAGAATTAAAAGTCTTTTAAAAATTTCCATATTCGTTACCCTGTTTCCCATAATAGACTTAAAACAGACTTATATAACGTTGTAGCCTATCAAACGATAGACAACGAACGACTTAAGCTTCCAAGCAAACTGTCATTTCGTTCTCAACCTAGTTTGACGACAAAAAACCCTTTAAGTTCTAGCGAAATAGCCAACAATTGTGTCCACTAAACCACACTACTTCTAAAAGTTACATAAGGAGTTAAATTTATTAACGCTTAATAATTTTTGAAAATGGATTTCTTCTTTTCATGTAATTCTTTTTAATGTTATTATTTTATTTCTAAAAGTAATCTTCTTATTGATATTATAAATTCGTAAGTTTGTAATGGTGTATGTGTGTTCGATATTCTTGCACTAAAACTTTAGGTTGGATTTCGCAAAAAAATGTGTATGACCATGATTAACACATAATATACTCATTACCCTAGTAGACGTTACCAAACTTTGAAACACGCTTCTAACACACGATTTCTACACTCATAGCCCCACACTAGGATTTTCTCCTGTGTCGTGGGTACCCAACCAGGACGTATACATAAACACCCAGACCCAGAACATGAATCTAAACTCATCATTCAGATATCTGTCTGGCCGGGAATTGAACCCGGAACCCATTGCGCATCAGACCGGTATGGTAACAGCTCCGCTACTTGGGTAAACTTGGGTAAACTGGCCAAAGCCACGGGAATAACCTCATAATAAGTCATAAGAAATAATTTCATTTTTTAACATTTATGTAGCAAATGAACGTGCAGTCCATCTGATGATTTGAAGGTGGTAGAACCAGTGTAGTTAGACCGGGGAAGTACCACCGCCACACCTATTTCTAGCGTGAAGCATTTCTTGCGTTTCGATGGAAGGCTGTGGTTGCTGGCACACTTTTATATGAGGCGACCATCATTGTTCTCGGGATTAGCAACGCATCTGTTAAACCCGACGAAAAAGTTCTACCGACCGTCTTACTGACAAAAATAAAAAAGAAAAACATTGATCCTATGTACTTTCCCGCAAATAACGATGGCCTGGAGCGTACTCTTGTATACTGCTCCATGACAGAGATATTTTTTTTATAATTACCACTGCATAGCAGATGATACTTCTACAAACGTTCAAATAATTTTGTTTAATTTTTTTAGTACACCACCCTGGTAATGGAACAGCTATAAAGGTCTAAGGAGGAACGGGGTTCTGATCTGTGGTGTTTACAATACAAAACCTTCTAGTGTGAAGCTATGAGTGTAGTACAAAACAATTCATGTAATCATTTTTAAATAAAAATCAAATGCTAAGATATTTGGTGACGGAAATGAACCCATTTGTAAATATAAGAATAAATATACCATTCTACATATCTTGCAAAATCCGTACCGTAGCGATCACTATTTTTATTATCACTAGTTTATTATATTAGGGTTACTCGCTATATTTAATCGTATATAACCTAAGACCGTCGTTCATTCTCAATCTAGTTTGTCGACAAAAACCCTCTAAGCCTTAGCTAAACCCCTACAAATGCGTCTAGTTAACCGCACAACTTGCA
Source organism: Spicauda simplicius (assembly GCA_949699795.1). Taxonomy (NCBI): domain Eukaryota; kingdom Metazoa; phylum Arthropoda; class Insecta; order Lepidoptera; family Hesperiidae; genus Spicauda; species Spicauda simplicius. Next base: position 7,784,498 of record OX453058.1, on the reverse strand, counting down.
AGAATGTACTGTTGTCGTACAGAAAATTAAATTCCTGACACAATTAATCTTGTCAAGTGTTTATCATCTTATTTGTTTGAATTATTGCTTTTGAGTGTTCTACTTGACAATAACAACGACCTTGGACAAGTCTGGCTCACGGTTTTAAGATGGATGCCGTTTCAACTTGTTGTTAACTAACATCTGTCTTATAACTGTAATGCTTTGATTTATTTTCTGAAAATGTAAACAAAATATCGGGGAATACTTTAAAGATGATGGAATCATTAATGGTTCGTCTTCAGAAGCACATTGGCCACAGCTATTTGTGCTTCTTATTAGTATTCTAAGGTGTAAGTGCTGTGCTCTGGTCAAAACGTTTAATATTAAGGTAGACATACTTACAGTCCCAGAGGACTACATAGGAAAGATGTAAGTAGTAACTCACCAGTGGTAGATCTCAGAAAAGAATACATTTCTGTCAGGGTTAACAGATGTCCATTGTTGACAATAATTACTTACCACCAGATGCCCTTTATGCTCGTTTGTTACTTCTATATTATAACAAATACAAGTTTCTCACAAACCTTTACTTATTTAGCAATCCTATTTAGATAGAAAACTATCTATTTACGATCGGCGAAATGAGTAGTAGACAATAAATACCTATTGAAAATCTAGTCAAATTTATGGCTACTTGCTATAACAGTCACATAAAATGACGAAGATTAAATGGAACTCGGATTTCTGAAATTACAAGATAAGTTAAGAAATAAGCTAAGTTAATAAGTTTGGGCTATTTAATATCATTAATATAAATACACATATCTCTTAATCATAAACTTTATCGTACCATCCTTTTTACATCCCAACCTGTTAATTAAGGTAAAGCGCTAAAACAAGTCTTTAGAAAGATATATTACTGTATTCTACGACGTTAAGAGAGGTCGTAATAAAGGGACCCTTTCTCATATAATTTCAATTTAAACGTACCGAACTACAGTTCCTACGCTTTGCAAATTCGACTAAACTCGCTTACATTTTCGTGAAATACCACCGAATATGTCGACTGAATACGATTTATTATTCGACGTATAGACCAACTTGAAAGTAATTAAAATCGCTTATATGTAACCGTGTCGCCGTGTTCTAATATTAAACACAGTAAATAAAGTTATCATATGAACAACTGTATTGCCCTGTGCCGAACTACAAACAACTAATATAAGAAACTTAAGCTTAGTTGAAAAGAAATGACAAGTCCATAAATTAACACTTTTCACTTATAATTTTTATAAAATTCCATGGAATCAGTTTTTATAAGTTAAACAATTTGATATTTATACGTAAAATTTGTCGCGATATCATAAGATTTTTGAGTCCCATCTAGACTAGAATAAATTCTAAAAACTATACCTATTATCTTACCATTTTAATCAAACCATACTTACTTCAAAAAGTTATAGAAATCCATAGAGCGGTTTAAGAGACTAGAATTATGCACACAGCGATACATGATTTGCATATCCTTACAGGTAACAAAAAATAGGATACATGTTTTGCATATATTTGCAAAAAAAACAGAACTAAGAATAAGTTATAATAGAATATACATGTTATACTCTCATCAAACCAAAGCTACACATCTTGGCATATCTAGTTTTTGTTTCAAATCCATTAAAACTGTGAAAAAATATATTATATTCCTGAAGAAGCCAAAGACCCTGCAATCCATCTGATGGTAAACGGTCACTTGGTTAAAGATAGCTGGGAGTAATTTCATATAGAACAACGGTTTTATCTAGAGTCAACCAGGTTCATATGGTATTGCTACTCCCGAAGACTAAGAAGCCTTGTACAAATATAAGCTTATTTGATTAAATACTAAGATTATAGTATATATACACTCGAATTCTAAAACAATAAATCCGTGACAACGTCGCACATGATATATTATCTGCATCAAGCAATTCCGAGCTCTGACAGTATTTGGATTGGTCACCAGTGGCAGATATTTATGACTTATGAGCGCATCTACGAATACACCGTCGGATTCAAGTCTCAAGTTGTTAACCCATATCAAAAACAAGACAAGAGATTTCAATTTCTTTGCCTTTACTAATCCACTGATTAATGTGCGGTGGTTATCCGTGTTTCCGTATTTCGGAGTGTTCCTTGCACATATCGCCATAGTACGAGTACATAGACATAAAACCATGTATAAAATTACAAAATATCAATTAAGCATTGTCTTCTGTTATTGCTAGTAATAAATACTCTTTAATAAATGAGACCTAAGATTAAATATACTTTATTCTGTGTCTGAAGGTGGGCGTAAATGGCGGCGACACAGTTTTTTAACTATTGTAGCTGTTTACGATAGTCTAATCTATGTATCATGTATATTTGATCGATAAATCTTTGAATTGATTACGTTTTAAAGCAAATTTGTTATACGTATGCTTCATTACAACATGTGTAAAAGGACGCAGCCCTTATAGAGCATGATTTTACCACAACATTAATAAGTAAACAGAATTCATCCAGAAGAAATATGTACATATAACTGAAAAGATAACTATTTATACAATTAGCATAGTTCATCTTAGCACTGTTAAATTTTATACTGTTAATTAAAATCCTTGCCCTTTTATGCAAATTAATAGGAGTGCTTTAAATGTGTTTGAGAACTAACGTGTATCAAATGTTATTTAGTTGATGAAATTCTCAACATTAGTATGCTATCCGTTGAAAGTAAACTTAACTAAGTAAATACGATTAGGAAAGTGCCAGAAGTAAGTTAGAAATAAGTAATATCAATTAGGACAATCATTGTTTCACTGTTTTTTCTATTTCAGTAAAATGAATTAGGTTAATGCCCTTATTCTTCTATCCACTGTTTCCGGCCTTTTTTTGTTCTCGAGGGGGAAACCTTCAAAAGGACCCGACGTCGTGGGAGCGACGCAGGGTTATATGGGATTTTTGCCGCACTAAAACCCCCTCGGTGGCCGTCCTCGGCGCTACAACGTAACCAGAATCTCTAAGCGCGTTGTCCCATTGGGCTTAAAGAATAAAAAGATATACTTGCACTATGCGTTCCAAGTTGATTCATCAGGTTTTCAACGCATCTGTGGTAAACGTCACCTACCACTTGGCCTCTATGGTCACTTACTATGGTGAACTGCATGTTTACTATCTATTAATAAATAATGAAGACGGTGGTTAAATGTGCTTAACGGCACACTTTTATATGAGGCGGCCATCATAGTCCTCGAGAGTAGCAATGCATCTGTGATTGATTTCAGATGGAACCCATGTTCTGCATGAAGTTGATTACAGATGTCCATGGGCGGCATTGACCACTTACCATAAGGTGGACAAGATAAAAAAAAACAGTAAATACTTTACGTATATTAGTTTTTTTGGAACAGATATTTCAAATAACCTTCATGTATAGCTAAAAGATTTTGTAGGCAGGTCACTCAAACCCCGAATTTTTGAGGCCTAGCATACCTCGGCAAAAATTGAAAAATCGTACACGGTTCAGTCATAGCAAAAATGCCTTGTTTTGTGCAATATATTTAAAAATGCCTTTCCCTGACGAGTAATATACAAAGGAGCGTTTCGTTCGGAATCTTTTGTTTTCGTTATTTTATAAAGCGCAGTTAATTTAATCGCGGGATATCTCATGGCAGCATAAAAAGTGTAATTACTGAATGAATAAATTATGCAAACTCTTTATACTACTTAAAAAACTAAAACTTTTAATAATTTTAATTTAAGAACATAATTTAATTTAATTCTAGAACATTAAATATTTAATTCCATAACTAATATAATATTATAAAGATAGTAAGTGCTGGAGGGTTTGACGATCTCATTTTATTAAATACTGTACTCATTTTATTAAAAAAAATACACCAGAAACTTCGCGAGCTGATAAATAGCAACTTTGCTAAAGATCATCACATGATCAAATGAATAGTTTACGATGTTATAGAGGACATACAGACAAACATTGATTTTATAAAGAAGCGAAGAAGAAAAACATTTTATTATTTTTTCTTTATCGTTATAGTTGTTGTTTGATTGTATTTCGTAAGCATGCGCCACATCTATTTCTGAATGATAATAATTGGCATTATGTGTAATGTATACCATGTTATATTTCGATTTAATATATTAATAACACTCATTATAGACGAACTATTTCAAAACTCGTTTTTTTTTATACAATGGAAGTAACAATCGAATACGCAGTCCACCGAACGGTAAGTGGCCACCTTTTTTTTGTTCTCGAGGGGGAATCCATTCAAAAGCGACACAGGGTTGTGTGGGATTTTTACCGCACTAAAACCCCTCCGGTAACCATCCTCGGGGCTACAAAAAGGACTCTGCGTTCTCCAAAGGAACGCAACCGTAGTCCTCTGAACGCATCGCTCCTCCCAGATGAGCGGCTGGGTACACCGCTCTGTCTAGTATTTAAGACGGTATGCGACGACATTTACCACCATCCTTCTCGGAATCGCCTGCCTGGATGGTTCAAGCTGCCACTCTAACTGCCCGCAACCCTGGAAGCCCCTTTTAATCGCCTCTTACGACAATATAAAACATGAACTTTGACTATGATAAATCTTACACTCCTCAGAGTGCGCAGTATTTGTATAAAGTGTTTGGAAGATTCAAGTATTAAAAATATATTACACTTATTAGATTTCAATTACAGGATAGAACAGAACTTTAGAATACAATATATGTAAGTAAAATGATCACGCAACATTTTTTCAATTTATTCTAACCCTTAGATATTTTATTAAAAAGGAGCTTATCTTTAAAAAAGCGGTTTAAACCTTAACCGATATTATTAAGTACCTCAGCCGTACTGATAGAATTTTATAAAAAGCAGTGTTTCTATTTAAAATATTTCTCCTTCTAACATAATACGGGTTTAATCTAACCGTGGGCGGTTAATGGCAGATCGATGAGAGAAATCGCAGCGAACGCTTACATCGACCAGGTGAACAGATGAATGACGGTATACGGGTATACCCATCTTTTCTAGTAACTGTAAGACAAAAGCTTATACTTCATTAAATAGAAAACGTTTAGGTCAAACCTTTTTAAAAACTCTTTCTACAATTGTATTCTTTATTGCAATTTCATAAAAGGTGCCCTAAGCTTAGATTTACATAATATTTAAAATATTAAGTGTTTTTGACTCAGGGATTTAAATTTATGTCTGTAATTGTTTATTGTTAGCTTAGGTATACCAAAATTATTTTTCAACGATCATAGCAACATAGGTCATTGAAACAAAATGAAATAAGCCTACGGGGGTACTTATAAACTGTCAGTTACACATATTTTTTCGTACACTAACCCTGGATCGGAATTGCGTACGGAAAAGTATACTAAGGTGGTACACACATAGTATTTTTTTATACCATGTGTGTTACTTTTAAATTATTCAATTAAGTTACTGCAATATATTTATATTTTTCCTATCACGCAGGTTTGCGCCCGCGAGCAGTTCTGAAATGTATGCGTGCCGTTCGCACTATTTCTTTTCATTCATATTTATCTCATAATGTTAACGGTATCACACAACGCGGTGACGCTGCAGCAGGTAAATTCACGCATGTGGATAAGACACGTACGCGGACTTAAATCCGCGTGAGAAGAATCCCCTTTGACACGATAATCCGTCAAGAGAAAATGAAAATCTGAAGTAAAATTCGATGTTAGGCAATTTATAACGATTAACTGTGCGTAAATTCATACATCTTGATACAAGTACGAAACAGTATATCTTTTATAAGGATCGCGTCCCAATTTAAGCATGGACGCCCGATGACAGATCCATGATCGATGAGTTTAGTAACCTAACCCTTACCTTGCTAAGTCCGGCTCAATAACGACTGAATAGTTAGATAATGTACATCTATCATATTTCTTTACTTTGCCACTTGCAGTAGTCTACGTAATTACAGTTGTCTACGCACATCTCTACAAAAGTAGTATATGTATGTAACTTTATTTAAAAAAACGGTTAAGCCAACCATCAACATTTGACTGCTCGACATGAAACTTGACTTTTCGGTTTAAAGATTCTTTATTGTCTTAAGAAATTACAAAATTTCACTTAAAAGACAAAACATATGCTAAATTAGGTGCAAACATGTAACACGGTGAGCGAAATTTTACAATATTAATATAAAAGAAAAACATTTGTAAGCGTACCTACTTTACAATATTCTTAAACATAGATACAGTAATACATAAAATAAACTACAAAAATAAAGACTGTTCTAATATCATTTATCCTTTATTTCATAAAAAAGGAGTGTCTCATCCTGCATGTCATCATCATATATGCATAATCATTTTTTATAACATGACTGTAGTAATCTGGCATGCAGTTCACCAGGTGGGAGCTCCCGCTTAATGACATTAATCATCTAGTTCGAATAAGATTAGAGTCTTAACTATATTTAACCATGAAATCCACCACCAATTCGCACTCGGCCAGCGCGGTGGACTATGGCCTAAAACTCTCTCATTCTGAGAGAAGACCTATGCCCAGCAGTGGGACAATAAATCACTTCCATTGCTACCCCTACCGACTAACAACTAACTAGGTCCCTCTACGACACTGTGTCAATTGCAACGCAAGGGAGTGCTTAGATAAGTGACTTATACTGTTACCTAGGGATAGCAGTAACTACCGGAATTTATTGGGACGGCTTTAAAAGATAGATAACTAGCTATCTGCAATCGCAGGTATCTTTCTATTTTTATCTTTAGACTGAATATTGGGAACGGCCGTAAGTTGGAACGCTTCAGAACAATCTCTTTACCAAGGCTACCTTCCTTAACAGCGCTTATTATGTTACTTTTTATAAGCAACGTAGAGTTGAGTTAAATTCTCATAACGCCTAAAATTCTAAGAGCTTACATTATTTTTAATTGATTTTGCTGGCCACCGCCTTCAATTTAGAAAGGCACGTTAGGTTTCGTTTGTTGCTATTTTTGTATAGAAGTCTCATTTCGTCGTGTAATGGTCCGAAATTTATTTTCACAGCGACATCGTTAGTCATCCGAGTCACGTTCTTTAAAAGGATGACCTAGAATCACAATACGCATCCTCCGAAGCATTTCTAGTGAGTCGGTGCCGAAATTTGTAGTGACGTAACGAATGTTACTTATTTGAATATTCTCGAATGCGAATGCGAATGCGAATGCGAACTCGAATATACTTTACTGATATTCTCGAATGCGAATGCGAATGCGAATATACTTTATTGATATTCTCCCATGCGAATGCGAATATACTTTATTGATATTCTCAAATGGGAATGCGAATGCGAATATACTTTATTGATATTCTCGAATGCGAATGCGAATATACTTTATTGATATTCGCGAATGCGACTGCGAATGCAAACGTTGTTTTTTTGAACGAAGTTCCATAACGCGCGTTGCGTAGGAGGCTAGACGGAACAAAATCAGACGGAAAGTTGTCACGATTCTTTTTGATATAATGTAGTAAGCCGCGAGGCGTGCGCATGTTTCTCTCTCTCTCTCATAGAAAGCAAGCCAATTATTTTCGTTTCGTCCTTCTATTTTGCTTTCAACAGTGTAGTGTCGCGACGATTATTTTTATTTTGGTAAATGTATACAGGTTTTTTGTAAATAATTGTTTATTATGTTCGTATGTAACATGGTTCCATCCGGGTGTCCCTTGACACCTCTTAACTTTTTTTCAGTTTTTGGTGTAGGAGCCGAAAGATCTAGAATCTAGAATTTTTTGGGTCGACAAACTGCACTTCGATTTCACTCGATAGACTACCTTTTTGTAAATCACTGCAATTCAATATTCGCACAATTCTTCCCCACACCACAATTCGTCCCACTGCTGGGCACGGGTCTTCTCTCGGAATGAGAGTGTTATAGGCCATAGTTCACCGCGCTGGCCAAGTGCGAATTGGTGGACAATGCGAATGCGAATGCGTATATCTCAAACCATTCGTGAATGTTCGTTACATCACTAGAAATTTGTATAGACTCCTATAGTACTCAATTTATTGTATTTACTGATAAAATGCTATTTCCCAACGAATATATGTAATAAAGAAAGGCGGGCCACGGAAATTTGTAATATCCCAATGATTCCATAGATAATATTTTGGGTACGAATGGGTTATTCAATTGTGTAAATCTTACATAGGGATTTTTGGTACACGTAGATATTTTTTATGACTCCGCTAGTGGAAAAACGATCATAGTATATACTATTGACTATATTTTTATATCAAACTACAAGTTTCAGCACAATTAAAGGGGTCTGCAGAATACATATCTTACCATTACCATGTTACTCAATTGCGGATTGGGGAATAGAGAAGATTTACAGGATTAGCGCAAGTCAGGTTTGTTAGAATCCTTTATACACGTATATATTTTTATTATTTACAGAACTAGACATTACTTGTTTAAAATGTTTATGTTTTTAATGACTTATCTTATGATCTAAATGTATGTAAACTAGTGTATGTTGTAATTTTGTGGATGATCCAATTAAATAAATAATATGTTGTATTTTGTACAGGCAACATAACTTTACAATGGATTTAACTCAATAATTTCATCATGACATTTAAATGTGCAGTGATAGCCTAATGGTTGAAACTTGCCCTCTCGATCGGGAGGTCCGAGGTTGAAACCCCGGCACGCACCACTGATTTTTCTAAAATTATGTGCGTATTAGAAATAAATTATCACTGCTTTTCGGTGAAGGAAAACATCGTGAGGAAACCTACACACCCGAGAGTTCTTTAAAAAAAAAAGTTCTTGGAGGTGTGTGAAGTCCACCAATTCGCACTTGGCCAGCGCGGTGGACTATGGCCTAATATTCTCTCATTCTGAGAGAAGACCCGTGCCCAGCAGTGGGACAATAATGGGTTGACGACATTTAAATTATTCTGAACCGCACGAAGCTTTCTAGCAACATTTAACAAACCAGAATAACCAGCGCTTTACATTTCGATACAAATACAAAAAGGTACAAATAGGCGTTGTCCCAGTAGTTCCAGGACCAGAATAGGGCTAGGGTATCCTCTGCATGTCGTAAGAGACGACTAAAAGGCGCTTCTGGGGTTGCGGATGGTAAGAATCCAACCAAGTGACCCCGGGAAGGACGATGGCATTTGTGGCCGCATGCCGCTGTAAACACCGAGAGGTACGGTGAGCATCAATCTGTCACATGGCGCTCAGAGGACTCCGGCTGTGTTCCGTTGGAGATCCCGGAGTCCTCCACGTGGCTCTGAAGACAGCTACCAGGGGGTTTTTGTGAGGTAAAAACCCCCACATAACCCGCCGTTGCTCCCTCACCGGCGGGTACCTTTTGAAGTCTTTCCCCTCGATAACAAAAAAAAAGTACCGGTACCTAAAAAAAGTACGGAACCTATGTGGTACCGCTGGAGTCAAACCACATAGGTTCTCCCATCTTTAACCTCCGTTGTAAAATTATTGTATAAATTCGTAACTTGTTCAATCACCCGAAGCGTTTCTTGCGAAACAGGCCTGATGTTTAATCAAATGTAAAGAAAGATACAGGAGCTAGCTTTTATTGCCATGTAAAATACAAGATGGTTAGAAAAAAGACTACGACTACAGTACAAACAAAAAAGACAAAGCCGCTGAATTTCTTGCCGAAACTCCTCAGTCGACGTAGTAGTGCTAGTGTATATTAAATTAACTAACATTTCGTAAGTGCTCCCATTTGCCTAAACAAAAAATAAAACATTTCATACAATTTTATTTCATTTCTTTTCAACTATAAATTAATGCTAGTAATAAATACGAGACATCTCACAACTTAACGTCTGATTCTCACAGTATCCTCGCCATCACATTATTTTATGATTTGTAAATTGGTATCCCTTCTTATGTTGTTCCAGCTGACATTAATCGGGGTTAACGTTTCATTTTCCCTGCTTCCAAATAAAATTATGCCTTCGCTTATCTCTTTAGCACGTATTAAGATTTTTATACTCAATTCTAGCACTAAACAAGATCAAAATGGTAATACTCTTTTCTATATAAATGTTTAAGATTTTTTCTGTCTGTGGTTCAAATGCGTCAACACCAAAATTAAATTCATTTCTTACTAGCTGAACCCCGCAGCTTAGCCCTCGTTGTATCAGATTATCTCGTGGGAATAAAATATTTCCCCACATTAAAAAGTAGCCTATATGTTAATCCAGAGTGTCAGCTAACTCCCTACCAAATTTTATGAAAATCTCTCCAGCCGTTTAGACGTGAAGAAGTTACAAACATACACACTTTCACTTTACTTACTCTCAAACTTTCGCCTTTATAATATTAGTATGAAGTATGATATGATTCATGTATCTATATTCGAAGCAAGTGTTGTCGTGTCTTCTAGATTTGGTTTGAACTGCGATGTAAAGCAAGATTACTTGGCAATTGATGTAGATAAGACTTTCCAGCCTAGTGCTAATAGCTTTCAACACAAGGCGATTTAGATGTAAAACGTCAGATGTAAACGACTTTAGCTGGAATTACTATTCTGTTTGGGACTGATTACTATAGATGAAGATTGTATACCGGGTTTCTAATTTGTGTAATATTAATGTATTATATTATTTATTAGTGAGTATTTATACAAACTTTATTTTATTAGAAAACAGTTACACGTAGAAAACATGCAAGTACCGACAGTTATGATAGACCGATAGAACGAATTCAACATGTCACAGGCATAACATGCAACGCAAATAGGCATGTATGTTGTAAAAAAATAAAGTAAAAAAAATAGAGAATATGCATATAATCCATTTGAGTGGTAAATGGTAGTGATAATTATATACCGTCCACAAAAATCTGTAATCCAGAGTGGATCCTGAAATTAATCATAAATACCTTGCCACTTTTGAGAACTAAGATTGTATTTCAGCAGGTACCTATTCACACCCTCGCACTGAAAATCAAAACTGATTCACGCAGTTTTTAAACTACTATACGTCAAAAATAGATTTAAGTAACGCAAACATACTCAAAAGGAAATAAAACTTGCTTTTATGCCAATACTTTATTAAATGCCTAAAAATAAATATATCAATTGAGGGTAGTAAAATGTCTCCTGTTATTTATAAAATGTGGACATACTGCGAATCCCGCGCGACACAATATATTCAATATGAATAAATTTGAATAACATAGGCATCATATTCTTAAAACAGGGACACCTGCTACCGGCGGTAACAAATGTTAGGGATTATGCCAGGTTCGAGAGGTGACATGTACCGAGTCCTAAAAACTCGGTGCCAAATTTATTCCGAGTACGGATTCCAAAATTACACTCACCAAAATTTATTTGGAAATAATTTTATCTCCGACCAAGCAGAAAACGGGAGCCAATCGAGAAAAATTCAATCTGAATGTAAATAAGTGAAATCATGATATCTCTTTCAATTTTTCATCTGGAACTACCGCCGGCTGTTTAATTGTGTCCCCGAAGAGCTCGGTTTGAGAAAAATATGCCGGAATGTCAGCTCTCGAAATTCGTTTTACCGACAAAGTGGGATTAGCAGTTATTTCGCCAGCGACGTTTTCGGGAGATTGCTGAGAGTAAAGGCTTGGTAATGTACCAAATGTAGTTGTAGCGGACGTTAGACGTTTTGTTGCTAGGTTTAATTACCACGCTCGAGTCTATTCTATTAACATTTTCCTACGAAGTCTATTAAGATTTTTTAACTACATATTTCAGTAGCGGATAACAATCCTCTACTGAAATATGTAGTTAAAAAATCTTTCATCATAGTAGAAACGATATATTATATTTACTTAATCGGACTATTTCTCTTAAAATTATTTTATTCTAATTATGCCTATCCACTGTATGTAGTCAATCTATATATTACTAATATTGAGATTCGTTTTTAAGATACTTGCCGTAGACGGAGGTATATAAAATTACGCACGGTTTTAGTTGATGTAGATAAGGTGTACCAAATGCTAATATTTTTTTTAAATAATGTATAAAACAAGCATAAAATAAACTAAACCACGTTACACACACTACCATGCATTTGACACGAACACATACAATATGATAAACGAAATAAAACATTCAATGTGTTACGATGAAAACACGTAACGTCAAAAATGTCAGTTATCTTTGTCAAAATATTGCTTTTTAATGCAGTTTCCTTAATTTAACTCCTTTTTAAACTTTAACGGGTAAATTTAAAATAACTTGAAAATGAATACAATTTAATTGAATTTGAGATATATTCGTGCTACTTTGAACAATATCAAGTTTAGTTGTTCAGTTGAATTGCGGTCGAATTTCGACTGTTGCGACGGGTGACTGGTTATATTAAATATAGGATGTTTTATAACAGTATAATTATATTTCCTTTAAATGACTTGACTGAACAAAGCTTTGACCACAGTTCTTCACTTCACACCTTTATCGGAAAAAGTAATATATTGAAATATTCTCGAGAACCATAATATTACTGCAATCATAATAGATAATAGAGCAGTGATAGCTCAATGGTTGCAATGGGTTCAAACACGCACGCACACGTCCAGACACGCACCACTAATTTATGTGCGTATTATAAATGAATTATCACTGTTTTTCAGTGAAGGAAAACATCGTGAAGAAATGTACACACCCGAGAGTTCTTTAAAAAATCGATCTCGGAGGTGAGTGAAGTCCACCAATTCTTGGCCAGCGCGGTGGACTATGGCCTATTACTCTCTCATTCTGAGAGAAGACCCGTGTCCAGAAATGGGACTATAATGGGGTGACGACAATCATAATAGATTACATCTATTAGGACTAATTCTATAGTCTTAGAGATAAATAATAACTAATTGCTACTAAAGTTTCATTTTTCACATCTGTTGCCTTTATTATAAATTAAGCTTCTATCACCATTAACCTCGCAATCTGATGTCTGGTAAGTGGAACTGTCCTTTCGAGAAACAATTACACGCGAATTAGAAGCAATCGCGCAGATTATCCCAAACAGTGGCGCTATTCTGTGGAATAACAATACACATTCTAACAGGGATTGATATTTTCTGTTGGAATATCAATCCCTATTCGAATGTGTTAAGTGTACTCGTGTTAAGAAAGCAGTGAAGCGCGGCCGACGAGATAATTTCTCAGAATGTCGTATAGGTATAAGAGTTTTTTTTGGCTGAAGTAGCAAACGAGCATGCAGTCCACCTGATGGTTAGTGGTCACTGCCACCCATGGACGTCTGTAATCAACTACATATAGAACATGGGTTCCATCTGAAGTCAATGAAGGATTTATGTGTTTTTTCACGATAAAACTACCGTTTGAAATTCGCTGAAATTAATCTTCTGTGACGTGGGTGCCATGGATATACAAAGACGAATACACAAAAACCCAGACCCATAACAAAAATCTAAATTCATCATTCTCTCTGGATACTGTCTAACCGAGAATTGAACCCGGAACCCACTGCGTGTCAGACCGGTGACCGCTCCGCAATGCGGGTCGTCGATGTTATCAATGAGGTCTAAGCTTGCATTTATTTGTATTAGTTGGCAGGTATGTACTTTCGTAAATTAAATTAACTTTCGAGATTTTCAAAATAATGTTACAGAATAGCACTCCAACATTATTCCGGTTGAATAACAGCCTTATCTAAACAAAGTAACGTGACTGGAGCAGTTGCCTTTGGGACCGGGACGTTTTTAATTAGTAAAGGCCATTCCGCAAAAATTCGCTAAGTGAATACGTTTATAGAAATACAAAATTGTTTTATTTCTCACTTAATGTCTTATTTAACTATTTGTTCGTAACGTTTAACTCTTGTAACGTCATTATCTTCAGGCGCTCTATTAAACCCCTACAATACTGAAGTTCTACATTTTATTTTCTTCTCCTGTACTACTGTGAGAAGTACTTAAATTATGTGAACATAGAACTAATTGTGTCGATACCGACATGTACACATATTATTTTATTATTCTAGATAAGAATGTCCTTTTTTTTGTTCTCGAAACCATCAAAAGGTACCCGACACCGTGAGAGCGACGCAAGGTTTTGTGGGATTTTTACCGCAATAAAACCCCCCCGGTAACTGTCCTCGGCGCTACAAACGGCGGCGACCGGAACGCAACCGGAATCCTCTGAGCGTGTTGCCCCACCGGGCTCCTTCCAGATGGGCGGCTGGGCCCATATTTATAAATATAGTTTGATTTTTTTCCTGATATTTTGACCAATTTACATGGATTGCAGTCACAGTGTAACAGTTGTGACCACAATCGAATACAAAATGATCGATGCGATGTTTCGCAGAGACTACAATGCATGTGAATGGATCTTAATATCGGTAAAAAATATTTTAAACCCCATATCGTGAGTACCGATTACATATTAAAATGTATCAACTCCGCAATTATATTAATCTTAAATAAATATTGAAATGTCTTTATTTTGCCTACGGAGGTACTTACAATTTGTCAGTTACGTATATTTTTTTTTACACTACCACCGGATCGGAACACGACCTCAACTGAGAAGATCCGGCAGTATTCTTTGACAATGAAGAATACCTTATGAGGAAACCAAAATACCTACGATTTCTTTATAATGTCTGCGCTTTTTAACGTCTACATTGAAAATAATAGCAGAAAATAACATTATAAAATTTACTAAGCGAACCGAGAACACATTTACCGTTTATATGAACTACGAACGATTGGTTCCAACGCTAAGCAAATATCGTTAACAATTGATTTACATTTATTGTTTTAAACGCCGTACCAGATATTCAATATAAACGAACTTTTTATTTGCAGTTACATCCGAGAGCATAATGTATTTTTAATGTGTATATATTGGGTATAGGTCGTCGTTAACCCATTATTGTCCCACTGCTGGGCACGAGTCTTCTCTCGGAATGAGAGAGTTTTAGGCCATATTCCAACGCGCTGGCCAAGTGCGAATTAGTGGACTTTACATACCTCCGCGAACTTTTTTTTAAGAACTCTCGGATGTGTAGGTTTCCTTACTATGTTTTCCTTCACAGAAAAGCGGGTTATAATTAATTTCTAATACGCACATAATTTTAGAAAAACCAGTGGTGCGTGCCTGGGTTTGAACCTCGGATCTCCCGATTGAGAGGCCATTATGCTAACAACCATTCAACCATTAGGCTATCACTGCTCTTATTATATATTAGGTGTAGGTACTGAACAAAAAGCGAAAGTTATTTTCTTTCGAGATACAACGAAATCTTTTCTCCTTCTGCTATGTAAATATAAAGACTACTAAGATTTTTACATTAAAATAATTTACAAGGGTGACTTTATTCAGGTAAGACATCAGTCCTTATAAGTTGATTATAGTTGACCATCTGCCGCAGTGATCAAGCATACTTTCTACACACACGCATGATTTCTCCTGTCGTGGATGCTACGGACTCATCATGAATTCATTATTTAGATACTATTCTAGCCGTATATCGAACCCAGAACCCGTTACGTGTCAGACCGGTATAGTAACTGCTCTGCCACTCGAGTCGTCTTGTGTAGTATACTCGGAGTATATGCTATATATGTATATTTGATATACCTATGTTTACAATAACTTAGTGACTACGAGTAACTACGAGTTTATAAAACTTTAATTATGATATAATAAATGTCTATAATTAGAGAGCAGTCACAGCCTAATGGTTGAAAACCCTCTCAATCGGGAGGTCCAAGGTTCAAACCCAGGCACTCAACACTGGTTTATGTGCGTATTAGAAATTAATTATCACTGTTTTTTGGTGAAGAAAAACATCGTGAGGAAACCTACACACCCGAGAGTTCTTTAAAAAAATCGTTCTCGGAGGTGTGTTAAGATCACACTTGGCCAGCGTGGTGGAATATGGCCTTAAACTCTCTCATTCTGAGAAAAGATCCGTGCCCAGCAGTGGGACAATAATGGTTTGTACCCGAATTTAGATGATAAAACAATCGACAATAAAAACAATATAAACGATATACTCACAACATCAATAATATGATGCAAGGAGACTCCAAAAGTGACCAGCAAAGGGTGAGAGGAGTTCTCCACGGGGCGCACCGAGGCGTCATACTTGTCCATCAGATGTTTCACCAGAGTGTACTCTTCGTCGCAGCCAGTTACATCTGCAAAACATGTTATAACGTCACATAAAATCACCACATTCTAGTAAATCGACTCTGGTTCCGTACAATTTACGCTAATTATTTCAAATATGGATTTTAGTCTAGTTTAGTGGTATATTATTTTATCATTTCTTACTTTTTAAATGACGATTTCGTACGTAATAAGTACATAATATTTAATAGCTTTGTGAATAATCAAACAACTTAAATGGTAATATTTATGTAACTGATCAAATTGTAAATAAGTTGTAATTTTAAATATCATTGACACTTTCTAAAATCATATAGGTATGTATATCTTAAACCAAATATAATGGTAATATTTATGTAACTCTGATCAAATTGTAAATAAGTTGTAATTTTAAATATCATTGACAATTTCTAAAATCATATAGGTATGTGTATCTGTCGTCAACCCATTATTGTCCCACTGCTGGGCACGGGTCTTCTCTCAGTATCAGAGAGTTTAGGCCATAGTCCACCGCGCTGGCCAAGTGCGAATTGGTGGACCACAAACCAAATATCCCTTCATTCACAATGTTTAAATAAGTGCGAAATGCTTACTAACATGTAAAACTTAGTTTTAAACTGTTTAAAAATAAATTATTTATTAAGGCATTAAATAAATATTTTGACATGTTAATACTATGTATATGTAACATTTTGCATGCGTGGCATGTTGTTGTATGTTTGTAATGTTTAAATTGTTGTTTAAAACTGTTAAAAATTCGTTTCACAATCACTCGTAAAACATAATTGCTGGGAATACACAATCTAGAGAGATAAGTCGGTCTATAAAATTCTTATTAGTGATTCTGACATGGTTCTGCCATTTTAGTTTACCCGATAAAAGTTAAACGAAAAGATAAAGCACGAATTCCGATAAAATAAGTAAATAAATTGTACCAAACACAGCACTTTGGCTTAGTAACGAAATATAATACCTACTATATAAATATTTTGTTTTTTTTTATGCAATGAATGTAGCAAACAAACGTGCAGATCACCTGATGGCAAGTGGTCACTGCCGTGCCGTCTATTTACATCTGTAATTAATTTCATTAAAAACAGGGTTTTATTTGAAGTCAAGCACAGATTCATTGCTATTCCCGAGGACTAAGGTGGTCGCTTTATATATGAAAGTGAGGAGGTAACCACAATCTTCCACCGAAACGCAAGAACTGCTTTCATGTTAGAAATATGTGTGGTGGTGGTACTTAATTTGAATCATGAATGTAATTCCTATGAGTGGTAGAATTAGTATTCTGCCACCTTTCAAACTACTAACTGCTACATGGTTTACTTCCACTTTTTTTAAACGAGCGTGCAGTCCATCTGATGGTAAGTGGTCACTGCCGCCCATGGACATCTGTACGCAACTTCACGTAAAACATTGATTCTATCTGAAGTCAAACACAGATGTGTTGCTACTCCCGAGGACTAAGACGGTGGCCTCATGTAAAAGTGTGCCGGCAACCACAAACTTCCATCGAAACGCTAAATAATGCTTCACGTTGGAAACAGTTGTCATTTAGTCGTAGAAACCAGGCTTTGCCCCGTTGACGAAATGAGAAAAAGGCGTCGGTTAAGTAATTACTAAATTCTCTGAAAAAAAGTATGTATTGCTACATCAGATACCTATGTGGAACAAAGAATTGAGATCAGATTTGCATGCTCGTTTGGTAGTTACTCCAAATTTATAAAAAATGTAGGTACCCGTACGTAAAACAAACTTTCGACTCGTTCGACTTGTATTACAGCGCGGATATTGTTTTAAAACACTGTGATATTATAAGGTTATATTTGATAAGGGTACATTAATAATGCGATCCTACTTCAATATTTTACTCATTAAACGTAATTTATTAATGCTTAATCACAATGTCTTAGGTAATGAAAGTTTGGTTTGATAGCACATACCTACTATAATTTGATGATGATGCCTGCAAATAAAAGTTACCTGTTATGTATTAAAAATATTTAACTAAATACGTACATACATACATAAGTGCTCAATATAAAGACATACATCGCTACGCTATCGGATTGCTATTTCATTTACAGTTACAAGATAAAACATGGTTTAGGTGGAATATGCTTGTCCCTGTAGTTCCGGGACCAGAATAGGACTACGGTACCCTCAGCCTGTCCTAAGAAGCGACTAAAAGGGGCTTTCGGGGTTGCGGGCGGGAAGAGTGGGAGCTCGAACCGTCTGACCAAGCGACCCCGGGAAGGACGGCGGTATCCGTGGTTGCATGCTGCTGTTAAAACCAGAAGGTGCGGTGAGCAGTTCACGCCCACCAGAGAAGAGCCCGATGGGCCACACGCTGAGGACACCGGCGGCGGTCAATTGGAGTTCCCGGAGTCCTCTTCGCAGCGTCGAGGTTGGCCACCTTGGGGGGGTTTAGTGCGGTAAGAATCCCACATAACCCGCGTCGCTCCCACGACGTCGGGTACTTTTTGAAAGTTTCCCCCTCGAAAACAAAAAAAAGGTGGAATATGCTAAAACACGGCATTTACAATCTAACGTATCAATATCGTGTCTAAATCGAAGGTCCGAGTTTCTAAATCCAGATACTGATTGTTCTAGAGCAGCACACACCACACGCACCACTGATTATTCTAGGGCAGTTATACTCAACCTGCGGCCCGCGAGCCCGCCGGGCTTTGTTTATTGGCCCAGCTGAAATTAATAGACGACTTTTTTTTTGGTCGACAAACTGTAATTACCCTTATATTTGCAATTGCCTTTTTTTTGCAAAAGTTTCGGACCTTCCCAAAAAGCGGGACTGAGCCTGTCCCGTCCGGGATATTTGATTTTGATAAAAAATCGGGACGATCCCGCCAAAAAAAAAACACATATGGAAATATTATTTACCTTAAACCAGGTGATAGACCCAGTGTAGTTCGATCTTATATCTACCTTGACAAATTCTTGCCCGCTCACTCTAACCAACTTAGTCCTAGCGTCTAAAATTGACTTTAGATAGATCCCATGTTCTATGAAGTTTGTTACGGGTGCCCATGATGTCAGTAATCATTTAGCACCAGGTAGACTACGTACTTGTTTGCTACTTCAATGGAGTAAAAAAAAAATAATAATTAATGCTAAAAAAATTGATCCCCAAAGACAATTTACCTACAATGTAAGTCAAATAAAAGATTAAAATGAAGGATAACAAAATGTTCCACTTTTTAACTTGTTAGAAACTGCTTGTTTACTGGACAATGCCTACTCCTAAAATAAATTTAATTAAGAGAAAAGGAAGTTACTAGTTAATTTTTTGAATAAAGATTGTTTTAAAATTATCCTTATTCTTAACCTTCTATTTCGCTCTTGTGTACCAAGTGCTCTCCTTAAATTATTTTTTCAAATTAAAATTTCTTTATGTCTCGGAGATGATTAAAACTTAACTTGCTAAACCCCACAGCTTCGCCCGCGTTAAAATAAATCGATGTATCGATTATCCCGTGGGAATAAGATATTTTTCCACACTAAAAGGTAGCTTATCAGGTCAGCTGACTCCCTACTAAATTTTATGAAAATCGCTTCAGCCGTTCAGACGTGAAGAAGTAACAAACATACACATAACACACACAAACTTTTGCCTTTATAATATTAGTATGAAATATGATATGAAGTATGATATTAGTATGATATGATTTGGTGATTTACCACTTGATCACAGATGCTTTGGTTTCCTGGAGAACTTAGAGAGGCGATGAACTAATTGATATTCCTAGAACATAACTTTGAATGTAATAACTTATAATAGAATAGAGGGTTTGAATGAAGTAAATGTCATTTTAGAATTTTAGCTATATTCCCAATACTATAAATTTAGTTCAGTAGTTCAAGTTTGATGCGATTACAATCAGACATGCAAACACAGGCAAGTTTATATTTATTGAGAGAACACGATGAAGAAATTTAAAAGTGGAAACATAAAAAATCTCAAATAAAGTGCGGTAGTAAATGCATTTTCATTAATCTGAAAATATTGTTTTGATTCCAGTTAAAGATATACATATATAGAAATACACCACAAAAATACTGGCTCACCTTTCATTTACAAACAAAGCGGATTTTATCGACGCTTGAAACTGAGAGCGATTATTCAAAACCCAATAGATTCGAAATGTATTCCACAAATTGCGAATAGATCTTTTTCATAGACAAAAAATCCCGTGGGGACAAAATCCGACTCTTCGTGTGTGAATATAGGAAAAATGTATTTTCTTAAAAGTGCCTAAGGCGTTTCCTATAGTTTGCCGAGTAACATTACTTCCCAGAAATTGATCCTAATATGGAACCATATCTAATGAGGTACCTATTATCTAGTAGCAACAATACCCCTAATAGATAATAAATTTTATCATATATAAAAATATCTCAGTTAGTATTCAATAATATTTCAATAATTTATTACATGACGTTGACGAATTTGTTCGTTTCGAATTTTCTCGCAAACTTTAAATTGTTTTTTTAAGTTGTTAAATAAGTCGGTTAATTAAAGAGTAACTAGTACTTAAATATTGTACATTTCACATTTAATTATATACATTACCAACCTTTTTTTAACACACTTACCTACCACAGCCTTACCAATGTGTATTGTCTATTAGCTTGAATTATTTGTCCATCCATCCATCCATATGTAAATGCAAAAATATCTTTAAGTAACACATAAAATAAATACACAGTGAGTTTGTTTGCACACAAAACCACTGGTTTTCCATACAACAATCACTGTCAGAAGCGTCAACCCCACATCAGCGCCTCCCTGCACCATCTGCTCTATAATGTAATATTATCATGTTATGTTAAAAGAAACGGCGGAATAGCGGAAACAAATTCGACATGGAACTGTATATTTACATTTCTTATAAATAAAATTGAAAGTGTATTTATTTTTGGTAAATCTTAATCATTGGTACAATTTGAGCTATTGATAAATGTATGGCTTGTATAAAAATAACGTCGGTATATTAAGTGTAAACAATAATAAAAACTAATTTTCACCTGATGGTCTGAATTTAACCACAATCCGATGTTTTTTTATAGTTAATGATATCGGTTATGTTTGACAATAGTTCGGACACAACACTGATGTAAAAAATCTATTGACAACCCAAAGAGAATAATACTATACTAACTTTCCTGTTTTATCCTAATATCATAATGTTATAACGGTCTTTGTCAACCGAAAATAAAAATTAATAGAATTTTGTTAACGCTCTATATCTCTGTAATACATTAAGATTCATATGCCCACGTTCTGTAAAAGGCATACAAAGCAACCGAAGACACATAAATAACCTTAAAACAAATTTCAAAAATCATTGATATGACTGGATGGAAATTGAACACGTACTTTGTGGCACATACTGATTAGTTCACCGCTGTGCTACGTGAATAATCCAATATATTAATTTGAATCTGGTTATTCTGTGGTTCGACTATGGAAGCATTACTGCCACAAATATTTCTGCATTACAACCGCATTGACTGCACCATTGTTTTCTTTTGTGTAAAGTACTTTGTCCCTGGCATTTTGACTTCTTTACCAATATTAGTCAACTGTCGCAACGGTCGAAATTCGACCGTAATTTAAATTAACAAACTGAACTTCATATTGTCCGAAGTAGCACCAATATTTCTCTAATTTAAATAAATTGAAATAATTTTCAACTAATTTTAAACGCACCCGTTAAAGGTAAAAAGAGGTTTAATAACTAAGCTGCATTAAAAGCAATAGCGGGTATTTTGACAAAGACATACATGTTACGTTATGTGTTTTCATATGAAGACATTGAATGTCCTATTTCGTTTATTATGTATATTTTTGTGTCAAATGCAAGGTAGTGACTGTAATATGTTTTAGTTGACTTTATGTATGTTTTATGCATTATTTGACAAAAGGATTAGCATTTCGCAATCCTTCTCTACATTAACTATAACCGTGCGTAATTTCATACTCCTCCGCCTGCGGCAAGTATTTTAAAAACGAATCACAAATTTTTGCTTCACGTATTAATATATAGATGCTTTTTTACTAATTTATAAATATATGCCTTGGAAAACGTTTATGGAACTCCTGTTGTCAAATCCAATCAATTGTTAAAAAATTTGTTGAAACGCTTCTGTTTCTGATTGATTCACAAAGGTATTCTCAAATTTAAGTAGTTCTGTACTGAACGTTCATTAAAATAAATGATGGCTTATACTCCTACATCAACTATTAAATAATTAATATTTCAGGCTACTGATTTTCTTCCGCTGTTTACGCTATTTCACTGACTGTAAAGTGGAATAGCGTAAATACAAGGACTCCACTAATAAATTTTATCAAAAAACTTTAATTGCGAAGGAAACGGCGAAAAGGTAAGTTGTCAAAGGATGTTGAAATATTTTATTCCATTTAGAAAGAAGTCTGAGGGGAAATAAAACACATTATAAATAAAAATTGACTGACATAAAAAGGGTCTTTGGTTCTTCCGATACCACTGATGTCATTATTTATAGGGATAAAAAATAACGCCTCATTAAGAACGGCGAGCCCTTTAATCTTTTAAAAGAAGCTTATGTAAAAGTTGAAATATTATTGTTTTTGTAAAACATATGTAGAACACTGAGCAAGAAAAACTGGCACAGGTATACTATTGTACATATATTTAGTTATAACATTTTATATAATAACTCTCAATCGGGAGGTCCGAGGGTCAAACCCAGGCACGCACCATTGATTTATGTGCGTATTAGAAATTAATTATCACTGCTTTTCGGTGAAGGAAAACAATGTGAGGAAACCTACACATCCGAGAGTACTATAGAAAAAAAAGAACTTGGAGGTGTGTGAAGTCCACCAATTTGCACTTGGGCAGCGCGGTGGACTATGGCCTAAAACTCTCTCATTCTGAGAGAAGACCCGTACCCAGCAGTGGGACAATAAAGAAGGTCGAACTAATAGAATTCGAACTCTACTTTTTTCTAATTATTGCGTTTTGTCGGAAGGTGCGGTCGCCGGCTCACTTTTATATGAGGCGACTATCTTAGTCCTATGATCATCTAAATCCTTGAGCGTAGCAACGCTTCTGGATTGACTTCAGATAGAACCTGTTCTCTATGAAATTGTTTTCAGATGTCCATGGGCGCTAGTGATCACTTAGCATTAAGTAAGGTAAGTGGATTGCATGCTCGTTTGCTACTGTAAACGAGCATGCAGTCCACTAGGCTATTTTCTGTCAGCTTGGAGTATCAAGCGGCATCAGCAGCATCGTCACTATATAGGTAGTATCCAAAGTCGCTTCCCGCTGTCTATCCCTATGTATGCTTAGATCTTTAAAACTACGTTGCGGATTTTAATGCAGTTTTTAACAGATAGAGTGATTCAAGAGGAAGGTTTTATGTATAAGACATGTATAATATAGTAGAGAAATACTGATAGAATTTTGGCTTTTAGGTGGAACAAAGTTCGCCGGGTCAACTAGTACTCCTATATTTAAAAATATAAGGAACAAATATGACTGCAGTCCAATGGTAAATTCGCACTTCCATCCATGGAAATATAACATCACTACCAGATATAAATACAGTTTGAGTTCAACTTAATGGCGACCCAAAAAGCGCTGTTACCCCTATAAATTACATCGCCTTGCATAAATGTTTTTACCATACTACACCCTTCAGACTATAATACAGTGGTGCTTAATACTATTGTTATAAGACAGATATGGTAGTGACGATGTTTATTATTAAAAAACCTTTTATTTAACTTACAATGTTTGTAAGTATGTAAGTATGTAAGTATGTAAGTATGTCAAGTCTTGCAACCTGAATTTAATCCACTTTTCAGTGTTCGATTGAGCTTAAATTTGGAAAACATGTACATGCAATTATGCAGTCAATATTGTTGTTAATCAAAAATGGTGGTCGCAACAAAACAAATAACAAAGCTTATTTTTTTCTTTTCTGTCCGTGGAAATAAAAGCTTTTTTTTAGAAAAATATTATTTCATAAGATAAGTTGATAGCCTAATGGTTGAAACTTGCCCTCTGAATCGGGAGGTCCGAGGTTCAAACCCAGGCACGCACCACTGATTTATGTGCGTATTATACATTAATTATCACTGCTTTTCGGTGAAGGAAAACATCGTGAGGAAACCTACACACCGGAGAGTTCTTTAAAAAAAAAAAGTTCTCGGAGGTGTGTGAAGTCCACCAATTCGCACTTGGCCAGCGTGGTGGACTATGGCCTAAACTCTCTCATTCTGAGATAAGACCCGTGCCCAGCAGTGGGACAATAATGGGTTGACGACGAAGATAAGTTAAGAGTAGCAAACGGCCACGTTGCTCACCTAATGATAAGTAGTAACCATCGGTGCCATCGTAGTCAAATCACTGAAGGTTCTTACCTCACCTCACACCTCAAAACTTCTCATAGTTTGATACCATGCAGAGTATATATACTTAAGGCCATTTATATAATATGAGTTGGGTAAAAACGTAATAATCTTATAAGTTTCCATACTTTTTCAAAGTGAGACCTTTACGCGACGAGCTTATAAGGGCTCGTTTATTACTTTGGGACATGGAAGCCAAAGTAATGTACTGTGAGTATATCTTTTGGATAAATATAATATTATAAGTAGATCTTAACATAAAAGATCGTCTTTGTAAGCATTTATTAATAAAGTATTCTGCAATAAAGTACAATGGTGCCTACATAATCATATATTTATTAATATTGATATATTGACAAATCTATAATTATGTGTATGTGTACCCTTGCTAAGTTTTTGTTTTTATTCGCATACCCATTATCACACTTTACTATTAAATAGAAAGGCTCTTCTGTAAATCTATTTTTATATTGTAATTTAAAGGCATAATAGACGTAAAAATATATCCAAATATTATATTTTTATCTATTTTGCGTGGTTGCGTTTTATTTGTTCTCCAAGATTCCAATATAACTTTAACTTAATTGCTATTAAGGTCTCAGGCCTTTGTAAAAAGTTATTGTTACAAGTAATAAAGCTTAGAGATATAAAATAAAGTTTAAAAATAACACCTGTAGGTCTGTAACGCCTGTGTATCGCAAACTTAATGCCAGGTGAAGGAACAATCAAATCCAGCGTGTTCCCGATTTGTACTGGAAACTTGCTATAAAATTTAAATAAATAAAAACTAACATTTACCTTGTAATAAAAATGTCGCCGCTATCCATATGTAACCTCTGAAGAACTTTGTTAATAACATTTTTGTCAGGGTTGCCGAATCTTTTCTTGTTTCAAAATACTTTTCTCCACAACATTCCCATGGCGCGTAACTTTATAACACTCTGATATATTGATTTCTTATTCTTAAGACAGACCAAATATACTAATAGGATTAATATGAACTATATTAATTCATCTTTAACCGTCCTGAAATAACTTATTTTAATAACTTTCGGATATACCGCTTCATTTCTGCAGGCGACTATTAACTTTTTTATTTTTACAACATCCAATAAATAACACAACAAAGAAGGTCAGTATTTTTCGAACACAAAAAGTTGATTTAAGTAATAAATTTTATAGCGTCCGTAAAATATGATTAACGATGCGTGGAAGTTCGCGCGAGGGTGGTAAGCGCTGGCCGCCGACGACCGCGGCGGCTGTAGCACTGAGAACGCTACGGGCTACGGGCCTACGGATTCTACGGAGCTACAGAGTCTACGGTGCTACGTAACTCGAGAAGGGGCTTTTGTGAACAACTAACAAAAGTGATTTTTTTTAATGAAATGAAACGTAATATAATTTAGAAATACGTTATTGTTCTTTAGAATTATATTTTTTACTATCTCTACGGTATTGAAATATTTTGATCATTTTTTTGTTATGCAAAACACTTTCATTACCATGTAAAAAAGATAAACATGATTGTAATTATATTTTTAAAAAATGTTATAAATAAGAAAAAAGACAAACCCGCTGAGTTTCTTGCCGGATCTTCTAAGTTGAGGTCGTATTCCGTTCCGGTGGTAGTGTAAGAAAAAAAAATGTAACTGACAATTTGTAAGTGCCCCCGTAGGCCTATACAAAAAAATAAAGACATTTCATTCATTTCATTTCACTTTCTCTCTATACTCTTTTTAGATACTTATTAATCAATATTTTGAAAACTGCAAAACATTATATTATTAACCTATATAAACAGGTGTGACAAACGTTGCTTTAACTATACTCGCTTTGCAATTCACACAAATCTTCGATATAATTTCGATTTTAATTAAGTTTAAGCATAACAGCTGTTTCATATCAAATCCATCCGAGTCTATAATCGAACAAGTAATTCGATGCTGTTTGTAATTTGAAACATCGAATAACGATTTCAGTGTTTACTGACACTAATTGGAAAATGAGTAGTCTCGTGTCGTTCAAAACATACAAAAGAGAAAATGTTGACTCAGGAAACACTTTGATAATAATGAAAAAGAATTATAGAAATGAGCATCGTGATGAGGTGGAGTGGACCTACAAAAATATTCTACGAGCCACTCGTTTTCAATCATTTTAACGGTAATGTTATCTTTGCAAAGAATTAACGTGAACGTTTATCTCAAAGACAACTGGTAAAATGAATAAGCGATCCAATATTCGTTTGGTGTTCTCTTTTATTATTCTTTTGTGATGTTTTAAGTTTAGTTATAATGTAAATGTCGAAGATTTTGAAGTAAGTGAATTCGTAAATTTGTTTGTATAAAAACTTTATATACTTACACAAGTAATTCATATTCAAATTTATTTCTTCTGCCACTTTACAGCAAATTATTAATTAAGTTCTGAACATGTACGAAAGTACGAAGGTCGGTACTCGCTTATTTTTCAACCTTAGCTTAGACGGTATTTGATATTAATTCTAATTTTAATATGTCTTTATGTAAATATAAATCTCAGGAAGTACAGAATCAATTTAATTAGGACTTTGGTACACAGGCTACTTTAATACTTAAAAATCAAAAGCGTCGTGTAAAAAATTAAAAACTACAAAGATACCACTAAGGCATGCCCGCGGCTCAAATTCGGGTATCGAAATTGCTGGCTGGTAGAATATACTACCGCAGTTTATTGGGTACACGGTTTGAGGCCACTAACTAGATAGATGCGCGCGGCGAGCCGTGCCTAGACCAGCCGCCTATTACTTGCACCATCGCACTTGGTTTATTGTATTTTAACTGATCGTAGAGCTACCCGTCTTGCACGTAACATACTAGATGATGTTACGTGCAATGTACGGAATGTTACGAAAACTATATTTTGTTTTAATTTAATTTTGGTTTTTGTATAACCGATTTAAGGATTCATGCATTGCGTAGCGTGATTTTAGGTGTAATGTGACAATAAAGCGAAATAGTCCCTAAAATGTATCCCCCTCTCTACGGAGGGGCTGCTGAGAGGATATGCCGGACACCTTTTTTTGGGATGGAGCTGGAGTTTCTCCATTCTTCCGTCTTTGAATTTTTAAATATCTATAGAACTTTCTAAAGAAACATTTATACCTATATTGTTTTTTTTATGTCTTTATCAAAAACAAATTTGAAAATTAACAAAAATACTTTTCATATCAGTGAAACAATTGTTAAGCTTTACGTCCAGTGCATATTTATTAAGTAGCATAGTTGTTAAATTGACTCACGTAATGGTCGGTTCACGCGGACAGCAATTAAATGTACCTACTACCCACGTGTGACAAAGCGAGCTGAGTCCACACTTACCGATTTTTCAGTCACTGGTAAATGTTTTGTAATCTAGAACTTTTAAATTATGTTACAACTTAGTACCTGCTAGCTTAATTCGTTGTTTCTTTAAGATCCAGTTTTCAAGGCGTTAATGTTTTCTTTTCTTATTTTACTGCTAATTGTCTTTCGTTACTTTCTTACTCATTACGGTGAGAAATATTTTACGAGAACACCGCATAAAGTTTACTTTTTTATTTTACTGCTAATTCTTTTTTGTAATTTACTCATTCAGCCTCGAATTGATTTTAAGAGTTAGGAATATTTATTCTGATACTTATTTTTATTAAGACGATACTAAGAGTGGTGCATATTACTACTACGTTACACTAGGCTAACTAGCAGAGGTTCCACCCACGTCTAATAATATTTAACGTATACGTACAATATTTAATGTGGCAAACACGTGCCGTGGCAGTCACTGTCAGACATTATTTTAAGCTTCATTTATATCTACAGACATTGTACGAGGTAGTCGCGTTTTGTGACCAACCAAATTGTTTTGTTAGATAAGTTATTAATAAATTGATAACATTTTTTATCCTAACACGCCGACGGACGCAAGCCGAGCAAATAAAATATATATTATTTAACTGCCCGCCCACAGCCGGTCTTTGTCGGTGTATCTGCCACTTGCAAAGGCAAAGAATATTATGTATATGCTGCTTAAATGAAGAAATGTTATTTTTGTTCTGTTCATCGTCTTTTGCATCTCTAGCATACCATAGTACATGTTGCTCTTACCATAAACCTTCAAACCAGAAACCAACGGCCCTTAATAATAATGACATTACGCAGAAATATGCTAGCGTGATTTAGTAGCATCTCTCTCGTCAGCCCCTTATTGTCCCACTGCTGGGCACGGGTCTTCTCTCAGAAAAAGAGAGTTTATGCCATAGTCCACCGCGCTGGCCAAGTGCATATTGGTGCACTGTAGTAACATCCATCTACCTATATTTCCTCCTTTATAGTATTAGTAAAATTTATTCAAACCCAATTCCAAAATATAGTTTAGTTCTATCAAAGTCAGCCTTTTCACTTATGAGCCAGGTGCGAGTCTTATAAGTCTCGCGCATACGAACTATTGATTATTGGCTTTAACAGAGAAATCAAACATCATTACAAAGTCTATATGCATGAAAGTTTTCAACAGGGTTCTCAAAGCTTTGCAAAGTTTGCGAACCCTTACACGGCCAGCCTTGATTATGAAGTGAGCTATCGCGCCCAACAGTGGGATAATTTTTGATGATTTTTTATTAGTTGGATTGGAATTGTATTTAAAATAGTAAGCTATATAAAACAAAGACAAAACAGTCCTGTAACTTTTATTTTCTGGCTAGTTTTTAAAAGATATTTCTTGTATTGTATTGTATTGTTTTGTATTTTATGACATTGTTTGGTGTCTATTGATAAGTTAAAGTGGTATTGATATTCATATTGGTAAAAAAGAAAATTTTGTATTTTGGCCGAATTTTGCGATCAGTAATCGGAATTCAACCATAATCAAACAAACCTCATTTATTTAGCATTTCTTATGCAAAGTACACATGGTGTCAATTGAGTCACAGATATATGATTTCAAGGCAAATACAAAAGGCATTTAACAATAAGTGAAGCGTATAGAAGTGTTACTTTTACATTGTTTTACCCGAAAAATATTCTAGACTATTGCCAGAT
Organism: Spicauda simplicius; assembly: GCA_949699795.1. Taxonomy (NCBI): domain Eukaryota; kingdom Metazoa; phylum Arthropoda; class Insecta; order Lepidoptera; family Hesperiidae; genus Spicauda; species Spicauda simplicius. The sequence goes on along the minus strand of OX453058.1, from coordinate 7,754,848 downwards.
AGAGGACGATCACGTCGTAATTGATCGACTTAACACTCGAATGCTTTATTCACTACACAGAACACGTTAGCAGTTGAATCCGATATTTTGCTTTGTCTTTTTACTAAAATAGTGTGAAAACAAATGATGTTGGAATATTTTTTATGTAATGTTTTACATTTTTACTTCATGTTCCCATTTTTAGTCGATGTTATTTTTAGTCTCAAATCCAACGAAACATTATACATTAATGTATGAATAATAAATCCACGTTAAGTTAGAAAAATACACCGTTATCATAATATACTAAACACTAGAACGGTTTTATAAGACTAAACTAGCAAACAAGTATCCAGTATATCTGATGGTAAGTGGTCACTGCCGCCAACAAAGCAGCTTCAAATAGAACATGGGTTCAACCTGAAGTGAATCATAGATGCGTTGCTGTGGAGGACTATGATGGTCGTCTCATATAAAAGTATACCGGGAACCACACCCCTCCATCGAAACACAAGAAATGTTTCACGCTAAAAATAATTGCCGCGATGGTACTACCCAGGCCGAACTACCCTTTTATTGTTATCGAGAGGGAACCATCAAAAGGTACCCAACGCCGTGGGAGCCACGTTACGTATAATACAAAATCTGGAAATTGGGGATACAGTTTGACGACCCGCGTGGCGCAGCGGTTACCGTACCGGTCTGACACGCAGTGGGTCCCGGGTTCGATTCCCGGCCAGACAGGTGTCTGAATGATGAGTTTAGATTCTTGTTCTGGGTCTGGGCGTTTGTGTATTCGTCTTTGTGTGTGTCCATGGCACCCACGACACAGGAGAAAATCCTACTGTGCGGCTATGAGTCTAGAAAGCGTTTTAAGTTTTAAGTTTAAGTTTATGTTCCTAAAAAAATATAGGTATATGAACCTAAAATAAGATGAACTAGACAAAGGGTAGATAGATTCGTCTACCCCTTAAGCTTATTTCGGTTTCTCCTCGCCACCATTGTTTCGCCGTCACAACTATCCATACTAATAGGTCGTAATATAGACAATAAAGAGGTTAAATCCGCGTATCGAGTACTCGTTACGTATTAAAAGGGATCTCGCAAATTAGTCTAATATTATAAACAATAGAAAGTTAAAATAAGGGTGTATATAATAATAGTAGCTGTAACCTGCGCACGTTGCTGCGCCATCACAAAAAAGGAAAAAACACACCAGAAACCTTCGCGAGCTCATGAATAACAACTTTGCTAAAGATCATCATATGATCAAATGAAGAATCTATAGAATCGTAAACTATTACGATTCAATAGAGTACATACCTCAGACAAACATTCATTTTTATATAGAAAGATGAGTAATAGAGATAATATAACAAAAATCAGATAATATAACAAATAGAGCAGTGATAGCCTAATGGTTGAAACTTGCCTTCTCGATAGGGAAGTCCGAGGTTCAAACCCCGGCACGCACCACAGATTTTTCTAAAATTATGTGCGTATTAGAAATTAATTATCACTGCTTTTCGGTGAAGGAAAACATCGTGAGGAAACCTACACACCCGAGAGTTCTTAAAAAAAAAAAAAAGTTCTCGGAGGTGTGTGAAGTCCACCAATTCGCACTTGGCCAGCGCGGTGGACTACGGCCTAATACTCTCTCATTCTGAGAGAAGACCCGTGCCCAGCAGTGGGACAATAATGGGTTGACAACAACAACAAAAATCCACAACACAGTGCAGATAATCATAATTGTTTTATTAAATTAAAATGATAAAACTATTTCTGTTTTAAAGTAGGTAATTCATGTCATTAACAATGTAGGTACTATAACGTGCTCAGTTCAGAACGTGATTTTCGATCCATTTTAAACATTATTTCATTTAAGTGTTTGTTAAAATCACTTGAAACAATAAATGTAAATCTGCTGTAAACGATAATTGTTTAGCGTTGAAACAATTCGTTTTAGTCATGAATAGACAAATGGGTATCGACTCATAAGTTATTCGTCTTAGACATATTACTTAAACTACCTACTAGTTTAAGATTTAAGAGTTTAGTTATCAAATAATATGTTTTAAAATACAAAGAATCATACGAGGATTGGGGTCTGCCTGAGGTCCATCACAGATGCTTTGCTATCTCCGATAACTAAGTTGAAACGCCATGGAAATGTATGTCTTTTTTTCAAACTGAGTCTTTCGTACAAGTAACTCGTTAAAAAACACACACACGCTTTCTACACTCTTAGCCCCACACTAAGATTTTCTTCTGTGTCGTTGGTACACTGTACACAAACGACGAAAACACAACCACCCAAACCCAGAACATGAATCTAAACTAGTCATTCACATACCTACCTGGCCGGGAATCGTACCCGGGACTCATTGCGCGTGGCAGATCGGTATGGTAACTGCTCTGCCACGCGGTTCGTAGTTTAAACCAGAACGAAGCAGGGCTTATCACTACTGATTATTACACTACTGACTTATTACAAACAGGTATGGCGGTGGTACTACCAGCATCGAACTGGAGTGGCTAGAATCTTTATAATTATTTACTACTTAAAAATACATCCACGATGCGAGTATCTTATATTAAGGTCTCCTATTACCATGAAAAAAATCGTAAGAAAACTTGTAAATAACTAAGTGTCCATAAGAACGTTTTTATCCCAATTTTGCCTCAAGGGTTTGAGTAGGTCGGATTTATATACATACACATCCATCTTTTGCATGACTATTACATATATACCTATAACTAAGGGATAGTCCTCTACAAACCAGTAGCTAAATTACAAAGTTAAATTACCAATTATCCATCCTAAACTTTCCTTTATACTTTCCTTTATTACTTTAGGACATATTAATTCCATGTCCCATACCTTTATATACAAACTAATAAAATTGATATGTTCGTCTGTGACGTGAAATTACTAACGATTTAAACTTTAGTTTTCAATTTATACAATCATTAAAATGTCGGTAGTTTAATAAATATCAAGTTTTACCAGGTGGTTCACTAGAGTAGTTCGACCGTGTCCCCGAAGTTCCGGGACTAGAATAGGGCTACGGTATCCCCTGCCTGTAGTAAGAGGGGTCTAAAAGGGGCTTCCGGGATTGTGGGTGGTAAGAGTGGGAGCTCGAACCGTCCAGCCAAGCGACTCTGGGTTGGACGATGGCATGTGTGGCCACATGCTGTAAACACTAGAAGCGCAGTGAGTACAAATGCCACTGGGAAGAGCCCGAATGGGGCATCGCGCTCGGAGGACTCCGGCTGTGTTCCATTGGAGATTCCGGTGTCCTCCACGCAGCTCCGAGGATGGCCACCTGGGGATTTTAGTGAGGTAAAATCCCACATAACCCGGCGTTGCTCCCACGGCGTCGGGTACCTTTTGAAGGTACTCGACGCCCGATACCTCAATAAAAAAGGGTGGTTCGACCAGGGAGGTACCAACGCGACGATTATTTTTAGCGTGAAACAGTTATTGCGTTTCGGTGAGTGTGGTTGTCGTCTCATTTTCACATGAGGCGATCGTATACCTATGTCCTCGGGAGTAGTAACCAGTCTCTGATCGACATCAGACACAACAATTTCTATATGAAGTTGCTTACAAATGTCCATGGAGGGCAGTGACCACTTGCCATAAGATTAACTGCACGTTTGTTTGCTACTACAGTCCAATAAAAAAAATTCATATAAGACTTATATGAATTTTTTTTAGCTAGATTTTATATCGGTACAAAATAGAAATAAGTTTACGCAGAAACCCTTCGGTCGCTCGTCACATAAAAATACTGATTAGGGATCATGTAAATTGTTCATACTCCTTAGACCTTTTCTCTTATATTGCCTGCCTATAATATTTACGAGTACCAGACATCTAGCTTAGGAGATTTAGCGCTCAGCTTTGTGGTAGGATAAGACAGTTTGTAAGTTTTTCTACACAAATGTATTTACCTCTTATATGTCCACGCGAGATTATTAGTTGGTAAGTGTACGTATTTTACCTCGCTCTTTAACAAATTCATCCGTATATAATGAGTGGGGTAACCTTCAACGTAACTAGGTATTGTTATATTGAAAAATTCGTGAGTTAGTCTTTGAATTTTTCTTACTTTACGCTAAGGGAGGAATCTAGACTTCGATTAATTATTATTAATCTAACTCTCAAAATTAAAAAAAAAATCAAACTCAAAACGATCTGCCTCTTTTTAGATTTATTATTTTTTCCGCTGCTCTAAGGCAGAAGATGAGGTTGGGACTGCCAAAAACACATGTATACGCCAATGGCGCCCTCATAGTTATACTCCTCTAGCAGTGCCGAATTAAGCCAGCGCGGGGCCCGTAGCAAATTCTAACAGGAGGTCCATAGCTTGCCTTAAGTAAGGGTATTATTTAAAACAAAACTGTTATTAGGAAACTTTTCAGAATTTAATCTGGGCAAATTTACAGATGACACTTTCTATATCTTCTTTCAGTTTAAGATTTTCAGAATAGCAGAGACAGTAAAATATAAATAGCAGGTAGGTGTTGGAACGCGGGTCCCCTCTAATCGCGGGGCGCGTAGCATTTGCTACTCCTGCTATATGACTAATCCGGCACTGTCCTCTAGCCTAATATCTATAGCTACATGGGTGAAGTAAAGATCGAAAGCCGTGTAATATGACTGATATTTTAATAATACTCATGTACAGCTCATCTTAATCACGGCATATCGCATGCCGTTACCGCTGTTATTCATTAATGTGATATAATTAATCTTGCTATTTGATCACGCAATAATTAATATCATGCCTAAGCTACATGACATAGTAATTGTAAGTACCTACCTATGAACGACTATTTGTATAATGTGGAGATTCTTACAAGCTTGACATGACCAATGTGGTGGAGAGGTCACCTTACTACACAGACATGGAGCGGTTTCCGGGGCCGAGCTCCGGCCAGATAAATAATTGTTAGGTATATGTAATGTTCTCAGTTCGTATGTTTTTAAATTCATCTTTATGTGTTTCTGTTAATATTATTTTAGTCTGTGGTAAATTTCGCCCTCTATTGTTTCTTCGACACTTATACTCTGTGAACATCACGAACGTTTTAAATGTTAGTTTAATTTTATTTGATTAAATACTTAGTAAATCCCTACTTTTGCTGTCTTAGCTTATTAGTTTTCATCGCACATACGAAACAGGAAAATTCCTATTGCCGCGCTATGACTATAAAAAGCGTTATGGCTTACTTAAGCCTAACTTGGCAAATTTGCATGAAATTAAAATAGGTAGAAAATAATTAGGTAAAACGTAAATATTAAAAAATCAGTTTTAAGTGCATTATAGTCGTGCGAATAATATAACATATTAACACCTCTACACACACGCGTAGGTAGCTATATATGCACACACACTCTACTTCTTAATTTCATTAATAAATTAGTAAGAAAATTATTCTCGCGTACCTAACACGATTATTATTTTTAGCATGAAGCATTTTATGTTGTAAGGATTATGAACTCAATCGTCTTGCAGATTAGGCGACCATATTATGCGTCAGAAAGTCTATTTTTACTGACCAGAATGTTATCTGCCTATTGCATGAGCAGTATATCTAGTATATAATAAATCGTTAAACATCGTTCATCATCTTAATATATATAAATTACGTGTCCATTGCGGACAAATAAAGTGACACGTAATTTATATATATTAAGATTACGTGTCACTTTATTTGTCCGCAATGGACTCTTAAACCTCTGAACCGATTATAATCAAATTTACTCAACGTGTGCATTTTGATCCAACTTGAAAGATAGGATAGTTTATATCTTAATTTATAAGTTTAATTGCAAATGTTTATGTAACATTTCTTTAACCACAGCAACGCGTGGCCGGGTATGCTAGTTAACTATATTTTCTTCGTTATTTTTTCTTTTTTTTACCACGATTGATAGAACCAACAGTAGTGACCGAACCATCATCTGACGAGAGTTGGCTACCCCTGTTTTAGCATTATCCTATGTGTGGTCATAGACCAGCGCTCACTATATAAGTACATATATAAAAAGAGTTGCAGTCAAAATTCTTAAGGAAATATCTTATCAAATATTTACCAAGACATCATATAGATCATCTCAATTATCCGCATAAGGATAATTCGTACTCGAAATAAGGATCATAAGACGTAAAAATAATACGGAAGAAACCTTATTACTATATCATACAATAAATAGATTTATTACTTTTCTAATGTCAAGAGAGAGTGTCTTAATTACCTTTACAAAACCCTATCTTAATAGGTAGTATTTGGTAAGGGTAATCCAAAGTATTAAAGGAGCGTAGTAAAATATTTACGTACCTACTAACTTAACGTACCTTATCTTCTTTCGTAGGAATATACATATTAAACTGCAGGTTCACTTTAAACTTCAATAGTAAACATCATCGTAGAAGAGAGAAAAATTATACATTAAATCACTGGCGACCTATTGCTACAAATAAAAAAAAATACATAACTTGAATGTCGTCCCCATCAAAATTATTTAATCGAAACATCATCTGCTTTTTCGTCATGGTCATATAATATAACCTTACCATCACAACTTCCTAATTTTGATAGTTCATCGACCGGTGCCTTAGTGCTATATATAAATTTTGCAGTATGAATGATTTCACTAGCCTGGAAAAGACAATAGTGCGCGAACTGTCCTGTCGTTTGTGTCTGTGTACCGACGTCGTGAAATTGAAACCTCTCAGTTCAGAGACAAAGAGAAAGATCAAAAAGCTCTTTGATATTGTAGTATGTTATTTTTAGTCCAACTTACTCGTATATTAGAACATTCTCCCACAATACCAATTCGATCTCAAAAACATTCTTTTCGCAGATACATACGGACGATAATCTTCCAAAAGCAATATGTCACGACTGTCTACAGCATATGGGAGCGCTACATCGATACGCAGTCAAAGTGGAAAAAACACAGAAATTTTTAGAATTCTACAAAGCTAAAAGTAACGAGGAGAAACTGAACCTACAACCAGTAGAGAATAAAGTACACCCTGAATTAAATGTACTTCAAGTCGAAACGAATAAAAGAATAACCGAGGCACTCAAACCTAATGAATTCCAACAAGGGGATGCTAAACCAATGAAACCCAAGAAAAAGTCGGTATCAGATATGAAGTTTTTAGAAGCAATGCCGTTGGAGGAATTCGCTAAATCTGAAAGTGTTGACAAATCGTTGCTTAAAAGTACAACATCTGCTAACAAACCATTAGGCACTACCAGTTCGCATAAAAACACAATTGAGAAAATAGCACCAAATGGTTCAAACTCCTTTGATAATAACGATACTTTGGATCCTATAGTGCTAATAGATGGAAAACCCGCAAAACAAGGGGCCGCTTTGGATAGACAAATAACATTGTTCTACAAAATGGAATGTTGTATTTGTCACGAAACAGATTTCCACTTTAGATCTTTAATGAGACACTACAAAGAGAGACACGGAGTGCCCGGTTACGTCACCTGTTGCGAAAAGAAATTTCATTACTTCTATCCCAAAAAAATTATCGAACATATGGCTTACCATCTGCAACCAAATATTTTCATGTAAGATTTAAAACTACTTTAACATAATGCTATTTTTTAATATTTTTATGCCCTTCTAAATAATATCAAAAGTAATCTCAATAGGAAGTAGGTACCTATAACAAATTCAAGTTATTTATGAGTAAATGTTTGATATTAATGTGTCTAATAAAACTCATAAGCATACATTTACATTCCTTACAAAAGTAGTTATTAGCGTGAATTACTAACCACGCTATTTATGGGGAACAATGGCAAGAAAAAATATCAAAGGATTTTTGGTTGCAGGTGCAACAGCTGCCATCAAAACTTCCCTACTTCTCAGGAGTTGATCGAACACCAGAGTAACGGCGGGCGTTCGGAAGGCAAGATCACCTGTCCCAGGTGTTCAGAGCGCTACCCAACGTACCACGAATTAGGATGGCACATTATCACACATCGCACTGACAAGTCACAATGCGATTATTGTGGAAAGCTGTACGTATTTTAATTTCACGATCCCGAGCCGGCCTAACAAGTAGTGGGTTCCGGGTTCGATCCCCGGCCAGACAGATATCTTTTGATTTTGATTTGATTATTTTAGCAATATTTCTTTTTATAACATTTATATGCCTACCACAAATTATCGCCATCGCCCAGGGTTGACTGGCAGAGAATGCCATTAGGCATTAAGTTCACCCTTGTAACCCTTAGTATAAGGTGTTTCAAAAGTTTAAATAAATAAATAAAAATATCTTAATTGTAAATTTAGCTTGTGGTTTTGCGACTGGGTATTTGTTCATTTGTGTCCATGACACCCGCGAAACAAGAAGATCCTGGTACACACGAATCCTGTACACTGAAAGCGTTTTATTATAATTCAATTATTAAAATCAACAACGTTGAAATTATAGACCACCATTCCTGTTTCACTGGAAACGGGTGTACGAAAATGGGGATTAATGCTATACGTTCATCATATCGACCAAAAACCGACGACAAAGTTTTCATTTCTTTAACGACTTGTTGGAAGAACTCATAAATTTCCTTGCAAAGTTTTCCTTAACCATCAAAGTGACAATTATTAATTCTAATAGCATTAGGAAGGCATAGTGAAGTGATCATCAAGCCTTCTCGATAAAACGAAATCCGTGTATTTCGCGCCTATTGTGAAAAAGTAATTTAAAAAAACATATATTTCAATAAAAACGTATTCTATTACTCAATATTTTAATTATTTACTTAACCTTTATTGACCATAAAAAAAAACAATGGACAAAAGGCGTACTTAATGCATATTCTCCCAGTCAACCTCAAGGAAGTGCAGAAAAAATATTAAATATTAATATTAATTTGCAGATTAAAACATCACCATAGAAAGAAAAATATAAATCACATGGAAGATGTAATATTATGTTCACAATGCGTACGCAATCTCAAAAACATAGAAAAGCAGGAAAGAGAAATTGTAAGTTATATTTGAGTTTATTGTATTACGATCAGAAACTAGTATAACATTTTGTGTAAAATTTTGTAATAAATACACGAAACTATTAAAAATAAAATAACGTATGCTGTGATACTGGGAATAGCTACGCTATTTTAAATAAAGGGTAAGTATGCAATTCCTGAGGATTAACGACGTCCTCACGTGCGATTTTAATACCATTTCAAATAAAAATAGACATCTAAAACATTCATGAAGTCATTCTCTGATCTATATATTTATTCCGTTGTCCTTAATAAATTAAATAATGAAAACTAAGCAATAGTTTCTATCCGCCCATACGTTACGAGGTAATTTGCCTTTTTTTTTTTTTTTATTTGACTGAAGTAGCAAACGAGCATGCAGCCCACCCGATGGTAAGTGGTCACTGCCGCTCATGGATATCTGTAATCAAATTCATACAGAACATGGGTTCTATCTGAAGTCAAACACAGATGCGTTGCTACTCCCGAGGACTATGATAGTCGCCTCATGTAAAAGTGTGCCGGCAACCACACCCTTCTATCGAAACGCAAGAAATGCTTCACGCTAGAAATAGGTGTGGCGGTGGTACTTCCCCGGTCGAACTACACTGGTTCTACCACCTTCAAAAGCCTAATGAGCTTTTCAAATTATATGTCCTCAGATTATATTAGTAACACAATAGTGGTAGCTTTATGAAAATCTGTATCAGATTTATTAACGTTTTTTTTATAAAATAAACATAGTAAGTAAGCATGCAGTTCACCTTCATACATAACAGAGGGCCTATCTAAAGTCAATTACAGATGCGTTGCTTCTCCCGAGGACTAACATCGTCGCCTTAAATATAGGTAAGCCGGCAACCACACCCTCCACCGAAATGCAAGAGCTGCTATGAAAACATTTGAATTAAAAAATAATAATATTACTGTTACCAGAAAGAAAAAGTAAAAGCGAAAAGTAAAGACGCACTGCAAAAATATCAAAAATTCCACCAAGCCATGGGACTATCGGCCGATGAAGATGCATCCACAGATTAAATGTTAAGGTGAAAAATTGCAAGTGTAAAAATATTGTTAACTTAAGTTTAAGTATCCATTAGATGCTCATATCCTGCAGCAATTAATCAGTATTGATTTAATCTTATAATAAAGAAAATTAAATGCATGGGTGGTATAACTAATAAATAATCGCAATTAATCAAGTGTTTTTGAAACAGCGACAGATATACTTACACTTAATCTTAATGTCGTCCATATTTTAGCTATACTTTTAATTCGTGTAATAAAATTACCACGAAGACAATTTGAGTATCTAATGGACGCAATACGTAATAAAAACCGAGCATTGTAAGTCAAACGTATTTAATGTATAAATTAATGTCAATCGACGACAAGCAATATCAATAAAACTGTTCTATCAAGTCTTATGCTTTATTGAATAACTTACAAACTAAACACACATAGGTCCTCTAATCTAGTCAATTCTACGTTTCTTCACAAGAGACCCCAAAAGGTCCGAAATAGCTGGTAAGTTGTTGGTCTGGTCATTGGCGCCCGTGTTTAGGTTGGACAGTGGTATGTTTAGTTGAGTTGTTGGGTTCTTCTGTTGACCCTTCATGTTTCTGTGCTGTGGGAAGCTTGGCATCAGCTTCGGGTCACACGCTGCAATATAAAAAATTTCATAATATTATTCTATCGAATTTAAAAGACTTAACTTTGCGAGAATTACTTTATTATAAAGGTACTCTCTGTAAATCAACGTGAATGTTAAACAACCCTGTGTTCCGTTTAAAGTGTAGTGAGGGAGACAATCTTCTCCGAGGCATTAAAATTTAGTCCTAAGGTATTACGCAAACGAACAAACTGTCAATACGAGTTTTGTCACTGCTATGTCACTCCGAAAAATTCTTATACTCAAGTCTTATTATAGACTTATGCTAGCTCAAGATCACAAACAAAAACATGCCATAATTGACATTATGTCACAAATGTAAGTGACCATAAGTCCACATACTTATCACTACATAGTATAAAACAAAGTCGCTTCGCACTGTCTGTCCCTATATATGCTTAGATCTTCAAAACTACGCTACGGATTTCAATGCAGGTTCCTTTAACAGACAGAGTGATTCAAGAGGATCGTTTTTTCTATAATACATGCATCATTTAGATGAGGAACAATGATAATTTTAGATTTGAGACCTTTAAGTGGAACGAAGTTCACCGGGTCATCTAGTAAATTATATGTAACACGCAAATAATTTGATTTTAGTTACAATTTGTAAAGATATTATTGACACTTACGCAATGGCTGCTCCTTGAAGTAAGAGCTCTGCAAGCATTCTTCGGCAGTGGCGCGCTTGTTCGGGTCGTACATAAACAGGAAGTTAAGGAGACGAAGGCCCGCTGCGGACAACCACGGGAACCTCTGCTTCAAGTTATTGTACGGCTGTTGCTTCAGGGTGAAGTTTTGAAGCGCTGGCAGAGAGCTAAAGTCTGGCCAGATTGCATCTGAAGGTGTGCCTGTAAACATTTATTATAGACAATAGTCGAAATGTCAGAAGAAAGTTGATCAATGTATTATTTATAAGATGGAGCAATAAAGATTCATCCAGAAGCTCAGCTCTGCATCTTAATGAATTTTACCAAGTCAAGCAACATTGCTATTTTTCTTTTTTTTCGAGGGCGAAACCTTCAAAAGGTACCCGACGCCGTGGGAGTAACGCCTGGTAATGTGTTGTGCCTGATTCCTACCGCACTGACAGCTTCCCAGTGGCCGTTTGCCACGCTGCAAAGAGAACACTGGGATCTTCAAATGAACGCAACCAGAGTCACCTGAGCGCGATTGCCCACAGGGCTCCACCCAGGAGCGGCTGGGGCCTCCGCATCATCTGGACCACACATTTCGCCGTACTTCCTGGGCTCGCCTGGCTGGATGGTTCGAACTCCCACTCTTGCGAACGGTATCCCGGGAAGCCTCTTTTAGTCGCCTCTTACGATAGGCAGGGGATACCGAAGTCCTATTTTGATCCCTAATAATAACTCATTGGCTTCTAGTTACTATAATATTTGTTAAAGTTTATAAAGAGCTTAAAGTGGTTGTTTAAAAACATCAGACATGTTATGTTCCTCAAAACTCATATAACACTTTATCAACTTGCATTAAAGTAGTACCTACACCACACTCCACAACACGCCTCACATCTCAACCAGTTGCAAGGATAGACCCAGAAGATTTTTAAAAAGGCTAGCAGTCAACTCACCAAGCAGATCAACAATAAGCTCGAGCTGTTCAATCTCAGTCCTGCCGGGCAGCAGGGGTTTGTTGGCCAGCAGTTCACCGAGTATGCACCCAGCGGCCCACATGTCGAGCGCCGGCGTCTGCCGCGGCGATTGCAGTAATAACTCCGGAGCGCGGTACCACAGGGTCACCACACAGGGTGTTGCTGTACGGGCGGGAGCGCCCAGCCAACGGGCAAGGCCGAAGTCCGCTGCAAATTAATATTTGCGTGGGTAGGTAGAAAACAAAATGGTACACAAAACTATGTAGTTAGTCAGAAGGTATGATACAAATGGTGTTACAACTTAGTCCTTGGATTACCGAGGTATTAAACAAAAGGCAGAAGATATGGTACTAAAGGTGTAACATCTTAATCCTCGCATTACCAGGACACTAAGCATGGTAATAAGGTTGCTGCAACATTTCATCAGGATATCACATGGAACATTACTATTTGGAGCTAGATGAGTCTTGTATTTTCATTTGCTACTAGGCACATAGATAAATTATACCATAGGAAGTCTGCATTTTGACAGTCCTATTTTAAAACCACACTTTCATTTAATTATAGTGTGTAGGGTTATAATATTAATAAAATTCTACTATGTCTGAAAGATGAGCATCTATCTTTTATGACCAATTATTGAAAACAAATAAATAAAACTAACTTACCAATTTTAACACATCCCTTGTCTGTAAGTAATAAATTAGAGACCTTTAGATCTCTATGCACAATGAAATTGGAGTGCAAATACTTCAAGCCTTTGAGAACTTGCAGCATGAGGCATTTAACTTGTGACTCCGTGAAGGGTGATGACATGTTATCCAGCAGAGATGCTAGGTCTTGTTCACAATACTCCATTGATAGGAAAATGCTGCAAAATTGCAAAACAAAATTACAATTAATGTAAAACGCAAAATTTAAAATATGTAACGATATGTGATGTAAATATAAATATAAAAACGTGCGGTACTTGGGGCCTGCCGCAGTAAAGCTATTGCACAACATTTTTTCTCACAAACACACATGCACACATACTTGCACATTGCACACATACTTTCTCACAAACAGCAAATATACAACATATTGTGCGAGTGTACGTGTGAGCTTCGTATTTTCGTACCATTCATAAAAGTTAAGCGAACGCTCGGCCGGTAGTTAGGTCGGTAGTTAGGTTTTTTTCGTGACGGAATTTCTTGAGTCGATCGCCACACCCAAAGCCCGCGATAAAAGCTATGCATAGCTTTTATCGCGGGCTTTGGGTGTGGCTATTGCAATAGTTTAAAAACATTTACTAAAATTGACCATTTTATATTTGAAGATTTTGTTGAACGATATCTTATAGTTATTGTATTGTTTTTTTTTTTATACTTTAACCTAACGATAAGGCAGACGGGCTACCTGATGGAAAGTAGTCACCGTCGCCTATGGACATTCGCAACACCAGAGGAGTCGCCAATGCATCGCCGGCTTTGATGGAGAGCTCTTTTCGCACCTTTCTTGAAGAACCCCATGTCATAGCGCTCCGGGAATACCTCAAGAGGAAACTCTGCCTATTGCCTCTGATCTTCTATAATGATGCTAATTATCCATTTGTTTTGCTTATTAATTTCAAAAGTGCCTTCTTTTTCTTTCCCTTCTTTAGTTTATACTCCTTTAATGTCATATTATACTGACCTTTCCAAAGACCTTCCAACAAGAACTTCTTTCAACTGCACAATATTTTCATGGCGGCAAGCCATCAGCACTTGTATTTCACGCAGACCACTGAGTGGCAACCCATCTTTCTCAACGTCCATCCTGACTTTCTTTAGCGCTACAATGTTGCCATTTAACTTATCCTTTGCACGGTCTGCAATCACAACATAATATTGTTAATAATGAGCAGTGATAGCCTAATGATTGAAACTTGTCCTCTCATTCAAACCTATCCGAGGTTCAAACCTAGGTTCAAAACTACTGATTTATGTGCTTATTAGAAATTAATTATCACTGTTTTCAGTGAAGGAAAACATCGTGAGGTAACCTACACACCCGAGAGCACTTTAAAAACAAAGTTCTCAGAGGTGTGTGAAGTCCACCAAATAGCACTTGGCCAACGGTGGACTATGGCCGAAAACTCTCTCATTCCGAGAGTAGACCCGTGCCCAGTAGTGGGACAATAATGAGTTGACGATGATTGTTAATAATACAATGCAATATAAGTATGTATTGATATTAAAAACTACATATTTCTGCCATTAGCCATTAAAGAAACATAGGGATCTAATGCTGGATTGTTTAAGCATCTGCCTAAACATTACATTACGCAAACAAAAGTACTTTAAAATTAGATTTACTGTGCAATAATATCCAGAGATAAATAAGGTAAGATGAAGAAACAGTTTCAGGTAGTAATATCTAGAGATAAATAAGGTAAGATGAAGAAACAATATACACAATATAGCCTATAGGTAAAACATAAGAGAACAGAATAGTAAGGTCTACCTTATGATGTGCAGAATCCACATAGGTCATAGACATAAAATTATTTACTTACAAACAATTCCATAAGTTCCTTCTCCAATACGATTCAGTTTTTCAAATTCTCCGACAAATCTACATCTCCCCAACTGAAAAAGAAATAGTTAACACTTACTAATTATACAAGACATGGACATTATATTTCTGGTTTCAGATTATTATTACGTAAAAACTTAGTAACTTCAGGCAATTGTTTATTATAACAATATAAAAATAAACTGTTAAATTAATCAGGCATGTTTCATATTGTATACATTTTAACTTTGATACCTTTACGTGCAGTGTCTTTACAGTTACAATTTTATCCTTGAATTAAATATAATGTCGGAAATGACCAATCTTTATGCATCTTTGGTAATTGAGTTTTGTTTAAAATAAATCATTTATAATATAGGTTATGTTTACTTACTATATCCTTCTCAGGAATCTCCATGGTTTTCCCTGTTCTGAACGAGATCAGGACACCTTTCCGTGTCACTGGACCCGTAGGATCCGTAGAGTCTTGAGTACTAAGTTTATCAGAACCTAAAACATCGATAACTTAAGAACATACACAGTTATGGCTAATTATCACTCTACACAAAATATTAAGTTGAATTGATAAACTATCGTACTTTGAGACATGATGAACTGAAATCTGGGTACAGCAAAATCCAAATTTTATAGATTTTTTAAATGAGATCCTTAATTTAAACTGTACTTCAAATGCAAAAACCTTTCTCCGTTTTGTTTGTAGCGCTTCGAAAATAAAACGAAACACTGAAATGCAAATGCCGATTGCCAATTGCTAAACAACAATCGTTTTTAAAAAACCGGGCAGGCAGAAATGTCAAGATTACAACCTTAGATTCTTCCTTTTCGGCCTAATAATAGCCATTGTCAAAAATTAATCATTTTTTACATAGAAATTCTGCAGATGTTTACTAAATTACATTTAGTTATCGGTAGTAAGATAATTGTTTTGTAATCATTTTTTGTAAGATAATTATATTTCCGAAAAAGTAAATTATTATTGTCTCATAAAAGATTGGTGCAGACTGCGTCAGTCTTGTGTCAGATAAAATCAGCTGTTGATGTTACTGTCAATATTGTCAAACTAACATAATATAATCATAACAACGAGGTTACCAATTTAATTTATATATTACAAAAAAGAATAATAACTTTTCATTACATTAATTACTATGAAAAGTTCTGTAGGAGTCCTTGGTTCTGTTGGAAAATTTTGGAGGAGAAATATGTAAGAAAAACATTTTCGCACTTCACAGATCGATTGCATTATAATTGGTGTGACACAATGAGATTGCCAAAAGCATTGAACCCTCGGCTTAAAAAACAGTTATTGTGAGTGCAATTTAAATATCATAAAATGTATTTCTAACGTAATATAATATCAATATTTTAAAATAACATCCGTTTGTTTAATTTAAATTACGTTATGATAAACTCCTCATCTTATTTTTTATTATACAATTAAAGTAGCAAACGAACGTCCTGTTAAGTGGTCACTGCCGCCCAGGCATCTATATGCAAATTCATATAGAACATGGATTCTATATAAAGTCAATCACAGATACATTGCTACTTCCAAAGACTAAGATGGTTGACGCATGTAAAAGTGAGCCGGCCACCAAGTATTAAGTCTTTACAGATCAGTAAAGGTAATAGATTGCAATAGGTTGCACATCAACGGAAATGATATGTTATAAAGTACTAGTTGAATCCCGCAGCTTCGCCCGCGTTAACAAAATTCGCTTGTCCGTTGGGAATAAGATATTTTTCCACACTAAAAAGTAGCCTTTATGTTAATCCAGAGTATCAGCTAACTGCTTACTAAATTTCATGAAAATTGCTCTAGCCATTGAGACATGAAGAAGTAACAAACATACACACTCACAAACTGTCGCCTTTATAATATTAGTATGATATTACATTAATTATCATGCACTACCTTTATCATTTTTTAAATTGTTCAATAATCATAAGTACCATACACATGCGAGCAAGTTGATCTACATTTTTTGAATCTAATTTCATCCTTTCCAGAATGAGATTTGGAGTATACGAGAAAGTACTACCAGTAGAAACCACTCCAAGTAGAATTGTACCTGACCACATAATAAAGCCAGAGTATGTCTCAAACAACCGATTGTGCCCTCCCAAATACCCTGAAATAAAAGATGATGAACAGATACAAGGTATGAGAAGAAGTTGTAAATTGGCATCTAATGTTTTATTACAAGTAGGAAATATTGTAAAAGTAAGTATATATGTGAGGTAAGTAATTGCAACATAAATTTATTTAGATTAAAGGCTATGGGTATAAATAAAAATATTATGGAATTTCATCTTATCAATTTAATTAAAAATTTAATTCAATTATTGCAAGGAGAAATTGTATGCAATCCCAAAATAATGTAACATAATTGTATATTCATAATTGGACATGATAGCCACAATAATACATTTTATTTCTTAAAATATAAAGGTTCTAATTAAAAAGTTTAATTTATAAGTCATAGAAAATCCATTTCATGTTATAAAAAGAATGAGATACATGATATAGATATAGAAAATTTAAAAAATCACAGATGCTCATTATTTTTCGATATTTGTAAATTTACTTATATAAAATGAGGGATATAGATATGAGTCAATTTGATACTTAGAGAGAATGGATTTCATATTTAAGACTCAATAGATTTATCATTTACCAATAATTTACTATTTTTTCAGCCTGGTGTAACAACAGATGATATAGATGAGTTTGTTCACAATTTAACCATTGATGCTGGTGCATATCCCTCACCTCTTCATTACATGGGTTTTCCCAAGAGTGTGTGTACATCAGTTAATAATGTGGCTGTGCACGGAATACCAGATCTTAGACCACTGCAAAATGGGGATATTATTAATGTAGACATAACTGTAAGCTGAACTTATATTATACGACTAGCTGTACCCGCGGCTACGCCCGCGTGCAAATCAATGTATCGCAAAGTTTTTCCTGCGCAAATCTCCACTCAGTGGGAATTCTACGATAAAAGTAGTCTACATGTTGTTCCATAACATTTTCTATAGTAAAAACCCGTAAAAATCGGTTTAGCCGGTCAAGGATTACCCGGACAAACACAGAGTGAAAAAAGTAGGTGCATATTGTTATGTAAAATGTTATGAAAATAAGACGAATCGGAATATCGTAAACCCCTTTTTTGAACCAATTTACAGTCTTAGTGGTCACATTAACAATATCGGAATACATCTTTTCAAACAACGCCTCCACATTTAAACAAAAGCGCATCGATTTTAAAGATGGATTTTAACTTTTATGAATTGAAAAATACTATTTTAAGTAATTTTGGTCCTTTTAAATTTCTGAGTAAGATTACATATAGGTGAACCTACTTTTAACATTAATTTGACAACCTTGACGACCCGCGTTGCGGAGCAGCTAACACACCCGGTTCGATTCCCGGTCAGACAGGAATCTGAATAGATTAATGTTCTGGGTCTGGGTATTTCTATATACGCCTTGTGTGTCCATGGTACCCACGACACAGGAAAAAATCCTAGTATGGGGCTATTGTAGAAATTGAAATTGTAGAAATTTTCTATTTTATTGAGTGTAGAAATGTTTATTAAAAAAAAGTTTGTGTGGAGGAGTACCGGGAGGTGGGTCGAAGGAATCCAAAAATTTTGTTGGATAATGTCTTCGATCTCGATGGCTGTATCTACAGAATCTTCATCCCAAATAAGTAGTCAAATAACAATCCCGCATTGAATTTCCAGTATTCCTTTGATTTGAAATATTAAAAATGTTAGAGAAATCGTTGCTACAAATCTTGAGTGGACGCTCAAAGGCGAATAGGCAGGCATTATGACCGCTTTTTAAAAGTGTGGGCGCAACGCTGGACGACGCCACGGCAATAGCTATTTTTCTATCAGATCTTATATTTTTCGCTAATAGTAAATTTATTAAAAACGTTTTACCCGTGCCTCCTAATGCCTCTAACTAAAACTAAAAATCTAATGACAGTATCAATGATACGTAAACTAATTTTGGTTCTACTAACATATAAGCGGCGCTCAGGTATGTCTTTATTAAGCCTTGTTTGTGGTTCATTACATTAAAATTTGAATTTGTCGGCAAGGTAAATCCAAATTATTTTGTACTTTTACCTGACAGAGGTTAAACCTCTATTAATTTCATATAAACTTTGTGACACATTGATTCCCAGGCGGGCGAAAGCTTTGCATTTCCGATACTAAATAATATTTAAAAATGAGCTGGTTATAAAAAAAATAATACAAAAATTAGTATTTATGAAAACTACAGATAATAATAATAATAATAATAATGTACATAAGAGAACTGGATTCGAACCCCAGACCTCGCATTTCTAATCCGCCCGACTTGGCACCACACGGCTATCACGATTTTAATAACAGATGCGAATTTCAATAGTTATGAGTTAAGAACATCATCTATTTTGGCTTATTTTGACACACTTTGTTATTCTAAAATAATTTAAAATATGTTGATTAAATGCATGTTTTCTATAACATTATTTATAATGAACTTAACATAAATATAAAAAGAACAATAATGTTGACCTTGCTCGTTTGTTATTAGAGCCAAGTGTTCATCAACCATGCTTCAATATTCATTCAATTATTTATCACAAAAGTTGCAAAAGCTTCTTTATAATAATAATTCATGATATAATTGTTATACCTTATTTAGATACTGATCGACTTTATAATGTTAGTATTTTACATAAAAAAACTATCAATTGTATTTTGTCCATAATATTTATTTCCGCTAAAAATGTACGGGTATGGTCAATAACATAACTTTATTTAAGCAATAATAGTTATGAAACTATTTAAGTAACAATGTGCAAATGTTTTAAATATTGTAGTAGTTTATTTTTGAAACATAATTTAATTACGTGGGTTTTTCGAACTTACTGTATTTTATTATATGAAACATATTGTTGACTAAGATTATAGTTAGACAGTCCACTTCCTTCCTTGTTTGGATAGGGTGTAATGTTGTAAAATAATAAAAGGAAGAGATCGAAAATTGCGATGATTGGAACAATAAAGTTCTTAGTATATCTATTTTTTATTTGCTGTTGGCAATTAAGTAAATAAACAGTTGAACATGGAGTGACAAATAGAGTCGATAATTTTATTTTAAAACAATGTTAAAACATTTTATCGCCTTTGAATTATTGGTTTCGATTATCTTTTTTACTATAATAGTATGAAGCGCCATCATACCGCCCTTGCATACTTATTATGTAACTTATCGGAAATTCTTCGTAAAAGTATCTTTCGCATTATAAATACATTTTTGTTTTATAAATTCATAAACTATGGGTAAATTAAAATCAATTTAAATCACATCTATTTTTAAGTTATTTGATAGTTACAAATTTATACGTATTTTTTTTTAATGAATTCAGAATTCATCCGTAGCCATATTGGTGACATGACAGTAGCCATGTTGGCGTCCGGGCGGCCATTATGGCTACTGTCATGTCATTTGTATTAGAATTTATCAAAATCCACGACAATCCGAATTTTACGGATATATGTTGTCGACTCGAAATCAATGTTTTTTTATGTTCTATTATTTAGATAAGGTTTCAAGTAAGTCTATCGTACCCCTTGACGGACTTGTCAATATGAGACTTTGTCGAAAACGAACTCCCATACAAACATTAATGCCCGATTTTAACGCTTTCAACCCATTTTTTTCGATAAAAAGCAGCCTATGTCCTTTCTCGATGTCAACATTGTCTGTGTACCCAATTTCATAAAGATCAGTTCAGTTGTTTAGGCGTGAATAAGTAGCAGACAGACAGACAGACAGACAGACAGACAGACAGACAGACAGACAGAGGTACTTTCACATTTATAATATTAGTAGGGAATTAGTAGGGATTTATACACACAAAACAAATAAACAAACACACAGACCGGTACGGTAACCGCTCCGCCACGCGGGTCGTCATATTTTATATACATTTATGTATAAGTTACAAGTTTTAAAGGTGGCCCACAATCTATTAAGTGAAGCGAAATCTGTGCAGGTTGTAGCATTACATTATTGCATCTTTTTTCCTTTATGGAGGAAAGCCTTTATAACCGCGACACTGTGGGAGTAACGCCGAGTTATGTGGGATTTTTAACGCACTAAAGCCCCTCCGGTGGCTGTCCTCATCGGTGCGTGAAGAACTTCGGGATCTCCAACCGGACACAAATGGTGTACTCCAAGCACCATGCTTCTTTCGGGCTCTTCTTTGGTGGGCGTTAACGCTCACCTTCTGTTGTTTACGGCGGCATGCGACCACACATGCGGTCGTCCTTCCCGTTGTCGCTCGGCCGGACGGTTCGAGCTCCCACTCAACCCGTCCGCAACCCCAGAAGCCCCTTTTAGTCACCTCTTACGACAGGCAGAGGGTACAGGGACAACATTATTGCACCTAGCTTCTGAATACAGATTAGCGTCGATCGCCAATGCATTCGATGTAGCATGCGAAATACAAAGCAGCATAGCTCCTGGGCCTCTGTGACCTGCGGCCCAAACACATAAAGGAGTCTATAAATTAACCATGAAGGACACATCTATGGCTAACCTAATGAAGACCTCCTTTTATATTTGGGGTGATTGTAAATGTCCAAGGGCAGCAGATGTTGCTTATCAAATGGGTATATAATATACATAATATCTTCTCGAAATTATTCGAGCAATGTGTGCTGCCAGTGATGATCTATGGCGCCAAAACGTGGTCTTTCACTGTTGGCCTCATTCCAAGGCTAAGAAGCGCTCAGCGTGCTATTTGCTCGGAATTTCGAAACGAAGCCTACCCACATAGAATCGAAATTAATAAGCTGAAGTGGGCCACATCGCTGGAGGGACCGATAACCGATGGAAGAAAGGTCCTCGAGTGGCGACCGGGTTTAGGCAAAAGAAGTACAGGTTCCCCCCCACCGGGTGGATCTGAAGAAGACGGCGGGAAACCGTTGGATTCAGAGGGCATAGGACCGGTTGGAGGAGCACCATTTAGGAGGGCCTACGTCCAGCAGCGGACATCAAAAGGCTGATTGATGGATGGAAATGAGCATAATCAACATGTTAGCTTGTTACGTATTTCTGTAAAATTAAAATCTTTATGGTGACATACATTATGGGATTCTAAAAATACTCAATATAATCTAAAGTATTTTTTTTCCATGTTTGAGTTGATTTTCATCCTGGATTCCATTTGAGTGCTTAATGGTTCTAAGTTTTAACACATGAATTTTGTTGCTTACAGGTTTTCTTCAAGGGATTTCATGGTGATTGTTCTAAGACTTTTTTAGTGGGTGACGTTGACAATAAGGGTGTGGAACTTGTCGGTCTTACAGAGGAATGTTTGGATATTGTAAGACATCAATCAAATACACTATTTTTCATGAATTATATCCATTTTTTTATTCAGGCTTTTGGTAACAGTTTGCATCATCAATCTAAAAATTGATTGCTTATCAATATAGTTAATAGAGTAAGCTCCTAATATGCCCATATCCGGCAAATAAAGAACCTGTGACCTACCAGCAGTACTTAAAAAAAACTGACGCGCAAACAGCACGCGCCGGTTTTTTTTCTACCGGCTATATCCATGAATTAAGGAATTTTAGCTGCTAAAACAAGAAACAGGTTCTATTTTTTACTCGCCATTACAGAAAACGCTAATTCTGAAACATTGAATAGGGAGATTTGACTGGATTCTATTAGGAGAAGTCCTAACGAATTGCATTTTTTTTAACATTGCAGGCCATTAAATTATGCGGTCCCCACGTGCCTTTTTGTTCAATTGGAAACACAATTAGCAAGTACGCGAAAAGACGAGGTTACACAGTTTTGCCAGCTTTTACAGGACATGGTATAGGATCATATTTCCATGGGCCTCCTGATATATATCATTCATGTAAGTTGTTCCCTATAAACGTTAATAAAACAACCTACAATACAATATCTAATTGGTATAAATGAGATGGGAATATAACGAAAGATTTTTTAAATATTATCATCGCTTTAGTACAAGGAGTAGATAAATAGTTAGTTTGTTAGTTACTTTTAGGCTGTGTCCCCCGCGACCGAAGGGGGCCGCACCGTCAGTTGCGTTGGCGATGGGGCCGCAGACGAAGAGGAGATGCGGTGTGTCGTTGCCGTCCTCTCTATCATCTGCGGTCGTTTGGTGACTTGCGGCGGAACCAAAGAACGAATCCGCCGCTGTGTGGAGATGAAGGGGAGCTCCATGGTCCACGTGGAGCACCACTGGAATTACCCACTTTAAAAAAAGTGGTCCTAATCTACTTTTGCTTCTTAGTATGTATAAAACTAATATATAAAGCAGTTGTGGCGACCTCCCGCTACTCATCAAGAGATGGCGCTACTAGTATTCTGAAACACGCCATCGAAGTATTCTCAGAATCCTGCATATATACAAGTTCCGAACAACGACTGTCGGAGCACGGCCGCTCCCCAGGCATGATCACCTAGTCTGGCGGGAGATCTCCCTTTGCCAAACAGTATTCTTACTCCTCAAAGATAGTTATTCGTCTGAAGTTTATCCTAGGTAAATCTTATACCCTGCTAAATATCAGATTCAGATATCTTTGAGTGGCACTACCCATTTAATGTCATATGAGTGACAATGTAGTGTATAAGTGTTATAATTCGTAATGTTCATACTTGCAAAAAAAAAATAGTTATTTAAGATTATTTTACTGTTACAGTAAATTGTTATCCCGGCCTGATGAAACCCGGAATGACTTTCACCATAGAACCAGTACTTTCGCACGGTTCAGAGATGACAGTAATATTAGAAGACGGTTGGACGGCAGTAACTGAGGACAGCGCAAGAACCGCACAAGTGGAGCATACTGTATTAATAACTGAAGATGGCGCCGAAATATTAACGAAATGATTTCAAATTGTTACAAAGGGACGGTTATTTCAAAGAGATGTGTGGTGTTAATTTATTTATGAACGAGACATTTGAAATAATTGTGTGCAATGTAATTTCGTTTTAGAAAATTATTTAGAAACTTTTTTATAACCATGGATGTAAAACGTGGATGGCATGCCTTCCATTGCAGTTTTGCTGTCATAATCAGTGAGTCTTCAGACCCAACTTCGCGATTACTTAATCGAAGAAAATCTTATTTAAACAAAGTGGATAAAATTAAGATAGAAATCATTACGTTGGTTTTGGTAATTTATAGGTTCCTATCAGCTAATTGATTATATATGTTTATACATAACGACACAATAAAGTCTAATTGGAAAATTGTAATACTTAATGAGTTGGTCTTGTGTGTATGTACTGAACTCTGCAGAGCAAAAAATAAAACAATTCATTGCATGTGGTGTTTTATTTAGCTTGACAATCTTAAATTAAAAACATGTAACTCGTTACACTTAAAAGCACAAGCACAGTCATTATCACTCAACTGTCAGTCAGTAGATAAAAATTTCAAAGGCGTAGAAGGAAGGTATCGATTGAACGTGAAATATTAAGTAAATACTAGTAATAAGATAAGGCGTAACCAGTGGGACAGCGACACAGCCCCTACATGAAGATCGCTCGACTCACTGTAACAACTCGCCCATTCACAATGTTTTGTACTTGGTCCCAGAAAATATCCAGCTACGCCTTGTATAGTAAAATACTATTCGTAACGATAGAGATATTCTTAAATAGTAAAGTGGAAATAGAATTAAATGCTACATAGGTCGCGATTATTTTACACTCGGTAAACGATTAATAGGGCGACAAATGCAAAGCGTCAAGGGTGCAGGAAGCACGATCATTAACCAAACCACAGATTGAGAGCTTTAGTCTTACCCATATAACACGCTTTCTACACTCATAGCCCCACACTAGGATTTCATCATAGACACACACAAGACGAATACACAAACACCCAGACCCAGAACATGAATCTAAACTCATCATTCAGATACCTGTCTGACCGGGAATCGAACCCGGAACCCATTGCGCGTCAGACCGATATGGTAACCGCTCCGCCACGCGGGTCGTCAAACGTGTAACGTACTAGTTTGAAAATAATCACTAAGACTAATATGCTAGAGGCATTCTTCACTCATACTCCTTCAAAGATCTGGTCCTTTCGCTTATAAGTGATGCTATTCAGAAAAATCCTGATACAAATCAGAATCTAATTCAAATTTAACACTCTCAATTAATAGAAAAAATGACATGCTAAAGTTTGAAAAACAATCGAAATACGTCGTTTTGGACGATTCTTTGTATAGAACTACTTGAATTTCATGAATGATGTATTCTTCCTACAACCGTTCATCTCATATACAGACCAAAAATTACGGAGTCCCTAGCATTGTCAATGTTCCAAGAACATGATTCAAGATATTAAGAATCATCTGAACGGCCTAAGAATTTTAACCAACATCCAAAAAGTTAGAGAATCTCAATTCGAGTGTATTTTTTGAATCAAGAAAGTCAAAACCATGCGAGCCACCTCGGCATAGACATCTACAATCTTAGTATGTCGTCTGATTAGCGATCGTGGTTTCAGCACAAAATTAAGAACATAAACATCTTAATACAATATAATTAACGAAAGTATATTGGTATATTATTGACTAGTACTGTAAAGTCTTGAACACAGATCGATAACCCTGCAGAAGTATCGAAAATAATAACACTTAAGAGGAAACAAAAATGTGTTTGTATAACTATCTCAAAGATTGTGCTCTTTTACGATATTATAGAATCTTAATATACTATTTGGTTAGATACAATATAACATGCTTAGAATTCGTAGTGAGAAAAATTACATATTATTATTATTTTAAAAATGCATTAATATTAACAATATATTGATAATTGCGTAAAATAACAATTTAAAGTTGGTTAATCTCAACACAAATCGGTAAACTTATAGACGGATAAATATTAAATATAAACGACTGGTGGGGTAAGCACACGATATTATATAAAAAGATATTGATCGTCGAGTTGAAAGGTTACAAAGTTAAACTATTTTACTACATATATTCTTACTATTTTATGTTTTTCTGATTCTAAAAAATGTATACAATACTTGATAAACTTTGCGTGCATAAGTTGAAAAAGTACTATTGGAACGGTTTATCCATTGAAATAAGATTATATTAACTATTCGGAACAAGGCACCAATATTTTAATGTCCATTGTTTTCCATAATTTCAACAAAATAAAGTCAAATTACAATATATTATAACATTTAACGTATGGTCACCCCCACCTATACACATAGTTAAACTACGACAAAACATGGAAGCTACAAGAATTATAGGCAATATGTCAATCACCTTAACATTTTACATATACAATTATGCATAATTTTTAATTTTTCATATATCATAATGCTAAGGGTGCTAGGGAAAGATAAAAAGAGTGTATAAAAGTTGTTACAAAATTATTAAATAGATTTAACATCATACAAAAGCTACTCACCGATCATATACACTACTAATGTTACTTAAACATTAATATATCACTCAAGGTACAATATAATATAAATTATACATAATTACTAATCATCAGGCGAAATTAACTTTTACAAAGTAACGTAAGTTATAAGCTATAAACATGTGATTATTATTACCTCATAAAAGCTTACGCTCAAATTTGATTTCATTAAAATATATTTCATGTTGATTTATTAACTAAATGTTAAGTTAAAACTGAATTCATGGTGGCATTCCAGCCCCGTGAAAATTTGATGCATTTAGATGTAAAAAACAATATATTTTTATCTATTTTTTCAAATCATATATATACCTAACACTGCGATAAGTTTATCAAATTTGATTACTGAAAATCTTTAGTATTTTTCCGCCACTAAGTGTAATTACACAAAATTGGGCAAATTTGGCAAATTGCATGATTGCAGTCCACCATTTCACACTTAGCCAGCGCGGTGGACTGTGGCCTAAAAGTCTCTCATTTTGAGAGAAGACCCGTGCCCAGCAGTGGGGCGTTAATGGGTTGACGAGATGCATGATTACACTTGGTTCATGCATATGTGCGAATACATGCTTTATCTACGACATGCATAGAGATATAGTTTACTATCTAAGATTGCGTAGGCTCTATACTCATTACAAATACGATTTTATATGAAGCTAGCAATAACTTATTATAATCTGCACCCGCGACTTCGCAGTTGCAGACTGTAATAAAAATGATAGAAAAATTAAACCGTATATAAGGGGTGGAATATAAATCATTTCTTAGTAGATATTTACATCTCAATTTTCTCAGTTCATCACAATCAATTTACTACGATCATCTCAATTTATTATAATTAATATTCCGTAGTCCGTAGTGATTAGTAGTCCGCGATTCTAGCAGCTTCTATTTTGTTAGCAAAAATAATAGGCAGTTATTAGTATAGACTTATTCAGCTAAAACATTTCACCGACAAAAACTTTAAATGCTACTATACAAAATTGGATCAGCGATATTTTAACCCACTTTACACAGCCCCTCGTGACCCTAATAAATTGCCCCAAAATAGAACCGGACTTCCGAAAAGTCACGGTTTACGATGTTGCAACTCTGGCATTATTATGGTAAGCATCATTAAATTCTCAATAGAATTAACGCTTTTGCTTAAATTTGCTTAGTAAAAAATATAGGTCATATTACAATGCCCAGTGAAATGCAAAATTAACCTACATAACCAACCATGCCATAATAGGTAAGAGAAAAAGTTATCCTAACGCAGTCAGAATACATAAAGAGTTCAGTATACCCGCTACTTCATATATATACCGCATAACCGAATACGTACCGCATTGCAGCAATATAATTATTTCTGAATGAGCTGAATGGCCTTCATGTGTAACATCGATTTTTAGTTCCTTTATTTTCTCGTTAAATTAAATATGCATGTGATGGTGAGCTGCTGATAAATCGCTATGCGATATGCTCGATTAGCCCGATTTTACATTTATGCAAATAGGTAAAAAATAGGTAACAATGTAGGTACTTTAACGGAAACATATTACGTGTAGCCAAGAACTTAATAAATCTTAAATATTCCGATTTAGAAACAAAATTAAATACCAGCTCACTTTCATAATAAAAATGTGAGCTGGAATTAAAATGAGTTGATTGCTGGTTTTTGATGGTCATCTCATATTATGAGGCGATCATTAAATAAAAACAATTAAATTATATGAAATTGATTGTAGATGTTCATGGGCAGCAGTTATCACTTAACATTAGGAGGACTGCATGCTCGTATGCTACTTCAACCGTATAAAAAATCTACAACTATTAAGTACATAAAAATGATTACAATATTTATGTAGGTAAACGTATTTCTAGTGATAACAGCTATATGCTTGCTTATTACGTTAAAACTACAAATGCGCCAAATATTCGGTTGTTATTCGGTATTCGGCATCTTTTTCACTATTTGTATTCGGCCGAATTATTCGGTTTTGGTGCCGAATATACGCCGAGTTTTTCCTGTTTTCTTGGCTACACGTCACGGTAGAGCATAAAAAGACAAAAAAAATATATTATAAGTCAAAGAAATCCTATGAAGAGTGTGTTGAATAAAGCCAATAATATAAAACAAATAAACTTCAAGTCAACATTTTTGAATTCTATTTTTTTCTAAACTTTTTTAAACTTCAAATATTTTTTTTTATGAACACATTTTCGCTGTTGTTTATAATAAGATATGGTAAACCGAATAATTCGGCCGAATATGCGGTTCTGTAAAAGTTAAACCGAATATTATTCGGTTATTTGGTGAAACCACTATTCGGCGCATCAATTATTAAAATAGTACACTACAACGGAATTTATTATATGAATTCACTGTACCTATATTCCTATATCTTTCAAGTCCAAAAACAAACGAAGCCACCAACTAAAAGTTAGTTTTATTACCGAAAATTAAAACGTTAACGTTTCATGTTCATGCGCCCGGAGGCATGGAAATTCTTGCGTGATTATTGTACTTTTGTTTAGGCGCGTGATTATCGCACCTGACTTATCTCACTTCAAATTGCCCTACAATAGGTATACCGAACACGCAATGCGTGCTTACTTTAACGGGTCAATACACTCCCAAAAGCGCTTTATTATAAAAATCATTTTAACGTGGAATAAAAGGAAAACAGAATTCGATTTATAGATATTATGGTAATGCTAAGTGATTATTACAACTTCAACATAAATTAAATAAAAACAGAAAAATAACTAAATCGCAAATTAGTACCTTTAGAACTAGGATTATCATTAATCTGCGAATACAATTTACCGTAGTTATTTATCTCGCACTCTTTCCCCTAGGTTGAAGGTTAGTGGCCAGACTCGCAATGTAAGCTACCTGTAGCCTGTAGGGACTGGTTCACGGATGCAAATATAATGCATTACAATGTATGGTTACGGATTGCTATCCATTGATAATAATTGCCTAAGATGAATCTCGTCAACCCATTATTGTCCCACTGCTGGGCACGGGTCTTCTCTCAGAATGTTTAGTTTTTTTTTTTTTATAACATTGAAGTAGCAAACGAGCATGCAGTCCACCTGAAGGTAAGTGGTCACTACCACCCATGGACATCTGTAAGCAACTTCATACAGAACATGGGGCTCTATCTGAAGTCAATCACAGATGCGTCGCTACTCTCGAGGACTAAGATGGTCGCCTCATATAAAGTGCGCCGGCATCCACACCCTTCCATCAAACGCAAAAACTGCTTCACGCTAGAAATAGGTGTGGCGGTGCTACTTCCCCGGGCGAACTACACTGGTTCTACCACCTATCAAAAGTTTTACCTAAGATGAATACGATATGGTAAACATCTATTGATATAATAAAACTACCACCACTCATAGACAGCAATGATGGCCTTTGTATAGTGAATTTAGTGTTGGGTACAAACAGTTCGCGTACAGGAAGGCACACTTTAGTTCGAAGTCCTATTGTGAACTAGTTAGTGTTTTTAGTTCACTAGTTTCTTTGCACAACTCATAATGCGAAGCATTGAAGAGAGCTCTAAGACAGTGGTTCTTTGTTTGACGACCAAAAAAAAATGTCGTCAAACCTATACTGGTTCAACTTTGACGACCAAAAAAACTCACTACCCAAGTCTACTTTAGAGCACTTTTAGTTGTATGTACCAAGTAGCAGACAGGACCGCCCGTATGTATTCAACATCATTCATCTTAAAAGCATGTTCTTGCCACTAATTATGCCTTTAATACAGGTATTTTTTCGCTTTCCGCTGTAAACCAGCTATACAAACATAATTTTAAACACCACAGAAACATTTAAAGGAATACCAAAACACCAACACGCGTTCGTAGACACGAGCACAATAAAGAATAACCAGTATAACTTGTTTCAATAAAGAATGTAGAAGAATATTACGACTTTTGTGGATGTTTCTTGTTTAAACATTACCATAGTGAATGAACTACAGCTTTTAATGATTATGTTAGACATATATATGTACAGTCATTTTTTTAAGACTTGATTTAAATAGTAAACAAATATGGCCGACTCGACGTGTCATTGAAATTATATATTATATTTATAGATAATATTCACATGTTTATAGCAACCTAACAGTTTAAAATAATAGTAAAACATTTAGCAAAATCAATCATTTGTAAGAAGTAATTCTTATGTTATATATATTTATTATAATATGTAAGTATCGAATTTAAAATTTAAGCACTAGCCTGATTACGATTATCTTAGAATTAATATGTCAATGCCATAATTTACCTTGCTGATTTACCTTGAACATGCAAAAATATACTATAACAGATTTAAACTTTTTATGTCAACTTTTATTTCACATTACACCTTTTTTTAAACAGCTTGTTTCTGATGGGCTATAGAATAACTAGCACTTGAAATAACGTTATTATATTATTTTTTTATATTCAAACATTTCGAATATATAGCAATGTTATTCAAAAACTCCTTCATCATGTAAATTTTAATATTAAATTTAACTTACACATAAATATTTTTATAATATAAATATAACAATAATTATTATCATCAAATTTCACTTTGAAATAATAAGCAAAAAAATGGCACAACATTGCAATAAGAAACTACATAGAAAGGACATTAACTCTTAGTGACTTTGATAACTTGAAACCTCTTGTGCAAAAATCTTTTTAAAGTGTTTATGTGAATATACCATATTGTATGCTGTGCTTTATATATGAAAATGTAACACTAAGATATTAATGTTTTTTACAAGCTCCATTTATTAGGAATTGCTTTTGACATCAGTTTCGCTTTTGTGATATACAGAATAATGTACATTAGACACATACTAAACACACTCGAGAATATAAAAATGTATGTACCATGTACCTGTACCCTGCACAATGCAAGCAAAACTGAAGGCAAAAGGTAGCCTGTAATAAAAAGGTGGAAGTGTAAATTTTTTCATCTGATTAACTTATAAAAAGCTCAGTCGAGCATGGACTAAACAATAAAAAACATAACAAAAGATTATTAAAACATAATCAACCAAAACCATAAACCAATATGAGGTTATGATAAAAAAAAATTCACTATCTAATAGTTAGATCTTTGTACTACTTATCGATTTTGTAGAACCGTTGTACAAATTCTGTCAGGTTGAACACCTGGCCAGGTCCCGATCCTATATCCATGTTTATGTACTCATCCAGATTATGGCTGGAAGCTGAAAAAAAAATTTTTTTTATAACATACTAGAGTAGTCTCTAGAAAGAATTATACAAACTAATTTGAAAGATTCAAAATTACAATGCAATTACAATAAGTAAAGCTGATATCCAGAATACTATTTAAAACTCAATAAACCATAGGGTGCTAATTACAATAAGCTAGATTGCTTCATAAAATGTGTGGAAAAAACTGAAAGAGTTTTTAAATACAGACATTTTTTGTATCACAAAAGTCAGCATGTTCATTCTAAACATTCATAATTTACATTTATTACACATAACCTGGAATCTTGTATTGGATCTTTTCAAATCTGTACAGTTAGCCAGATCAATAATTTAATTTGATGCAAACATAACTAGTGTACATGTAAATTATTTTGAGATGAGTGACTTGTAAATCTTCCTAAATATTGCCCCTACCTGATGTATTGATGGCAGGGTATGGTGGTGGTGGCTTGATCCAGGACCCATCAGGTCTCTTCATATGGCGTCTATCAGACGCAAAGTGCTGCATAAACTGTTTTGCTGGTACTACTCTGAAGAATCTATACAAGAATATTTTTTATGATAATGTTGATAAAACAAATAAATATTTAAATATTGATGCTAAAGTCTCAAAGAACAGTTTTGTGTAAATTACATAACATTTGTAAAATTCAATATGTTAAACAAATTTTAATGTCTTTTTTCTTATATTGTAGAATACCTATCCTGATATTTATTATCACCCTAATATTTACAGGGTTCTTTTTATCAGTATTGCATTACATATCCTGAAAAAGAGTGAATACCTTGTATCTGTGATGTGATCCTTTTAAACAGAACAAACATACTATTTCCATTATAACATACAATTAGACATTACTTCCAATAAGAGTTACCAATTTAGAAGACCTTTATAAATTATTTCTAAATAAGGGATGAAAAAAAATGTTTTTGCTTACCTATGAAAGTCTGATTTTAAGACTTGATCGGTGCGAAAGGTTTCTGTTACATATTTATGGAAGAATGTTGGAAAAGGCAACTCGGAGTCCAAGTCATACACAAGGCAGCTTTTAATATCCCATGAGTATAAAAAGATAACATGATAATCCTGAAAGAAATATATCTTTATAGACAAAAGGCATTATAATATTATTTTATTTCCATTGCATACATAACGAATAGAAATATATCAATGGGTATATAAATATGATATAAAGGCTCTTAAATTGAATTTCATAGAAAAAATATGTGTTGTCAACGCACGGGCACCGGTGGCACGGGCCTTCTAAATATTAATTTAATAAATATTACTTTTATTATTAGTTAAATATATATTAATTAATTGATTAATTAGAGAAAAAATAAATATATTAACTAAATTACAATTTTCGCTTTTAGGTTTTTAAGCGTGGTTACAATATATCTCTTCAACCAATAACCAGGAAGAGTATTTAATTACATCATATACGTAAAACTATAATAAAAACTGTAAATGTACACACCCAAATCACGAGTCGATCCTCCTCACGGCCGGCCCTTTGTTTCCACAGCGGCACCGTGCGACACGGATTCGAAATGAAAACCACGTAGCATCTGTCCAGCTCCTCGGGAACCCTCAACGACACATCCTCACACAACTTCCATACATTTTCCTCGCTAAAACAATACAGAAACAAAGCAAATTTAGCACGACAATAAAATACTTCATAAACATTAACACGTGCCAATTAATCGCATATACTTGCCAATAACAAGACACATATGAACATTCAGATTGTTTAGGAAACAGGGGCTTCAGGCCCTTGTCGTTTTTTTTATTATTTTCGTTGTTGCCCAGATGCACTTGAGCATTGACCGACATTTTGACACTTATGACATTATTTTTCCGATCCGATTAGAATTCCAAACTATTCAATGTTGCCATACTTAGATTCCATGTAAAATTGTAAAGAGTGAAGTTCGTGCGAATCACTCGCATAAAATGTTACTGTCAATAGAATTCAAATTAAAATAAATTGGTCTTGAAATAAATGGACATGAATCCTTTCATTTTTAAGATCATATAAACCACCAACTTACACATACAAGTACGTCCAAACACACAAATCAGAGTTTTTGTTGATAGATTCGGTAAGACTAAGACTACAATAACTGCTGTAACATCAAAAATCCTTACTACTTAACTTGCAAACACGATGTTAACAAAGGAAAATTTGAGCTAAATTACTATTCTCCAACTGCTTGTTTACAAATCGCACCTTTAAACATAAAAACAAATATCTCAAAATTTATGTTTCGTGAGTTTATACCTTAAATCGAACGATCTAGGTGATAAAGTCGCAAATCAAAAATGTAAAGAAGTTTCTTTTTGAAGTGAAGAAAAGTGCGAAATATTTATTGAAAACAGCATTTAAGAATTAATACATGACATCTGCATGGAAGGAAATCTACACCAAGGAAACGGAAGGGACTCAAAACTCATCATGACGTATTTTAAGAGGGTTTCCGCTAAAATTGTAAAGAGCAGTCAAAAAGTTGTAAAAGGAAAAAGTTATAGGTTTATGTGGGAACGTCCCTGTAGTTTCGGGATCAGAATAGGGCTACGGCATCCCCTGCCTGTCGTAAGAGGCGACTAAAAGGGGCTTCCGGAGTTGCTCGAACCGTTCGGTCAGGCAATCCCGGGAAGGACGGCGGTATGTGTGATCGCATACCGTCGTAAAGACTAGACGGAGCGGTGGGCCCCCAACACCCATCTGGGAGGAGCCCGAGCGTCGGGTACATTTTGAAGGTTTCCCCCTCGAGAACAAAAAAAAAAAACGGTTTATGTGGGAAGGGCATTATGACCGACCGTCGTGTTGCTATTGCTACAATAACAAAACTTTAAGCAGAAAATTGTTACAAGTCTGCGATTATTTTAAAGTTTATCACTGTAATCTTTTGAAAGTTTATTTTTATGTAATATTTTGCAAAATATAGTCTATGAGAAAAACCAAAAAACTTTGAACGAAATTAGCAACACTTTGAAATTAAATGCCAAATTATTATGAAATAAATTATACGAGCGGAAACGGACAGTCAATCGGTCAATATTGTAATAAAAATTAAAACCACATCCTGTCATTCCTGTCTGTGATCCGTACCTTGCTTGCTTCCAAATACAATTTTTGTATAGGTGAAAAGGGCGGTGCGTTGTCCTAGGTTTCGGCCGGACCAGCGTATCGTCCATGCTAAATTCGTAAGAATTACGTACGTCCAGTTTTTTAACCTTGTTTAGCGTTTAACGAATAAGCCACGATGACCCGTAAGTACTTTTTACTCATAATAGAACTTAAATAGGTACGCAGCAATGCTGTTTAGATAAATTTGGTTTTGTGTCAGTTGGGTGGTTTCATCCTTTCATCTATTTTAAATTACGATATGTGGGACAAAAGATTTATTTTAGAATGTTCTAGAATCTAGTTAACACATAATTTGACAGGTATTGTATGACACAATAACATCTTATTTTGAAGCCCGCGAAACTAAATAACAATGATTGTTTATTCCGATTGTTTATACATTAATCCGAGTATCTACCATAACTAGTTGAATTTTGAGTTGGTATTCAAAAACGACATTATTATCATATAATATCGTCGTCGAAATTATAAGATTTTAATACCTTATGTTATATTTGTACACACATGATCTAATTTAATTGATAGTGAGCTTTAATATGTACCAATGTTTCCAGATAATTAATTTCAGTAGTTCCCAAGGTGTACAAGTGCTTGAAATTTCTGTGTCATAAAAACCCAATATATTTTTTGTATCAATAAGTTTTATTTCTATTTCAATTAGTGAATCAGTAGGTTTAAGGTAAATTACTACAATAAGAATATTCTAAGCCTGTTAATTATGTTAAACATTTCAGGTGGAAATCAGAGAGATCTTGCTCGTGCTAAAAACCAAAAAAAGCAGCAAGAACAACAAAAAAAGAAGAATGCCAGTGAAAAGACTGGGCTATCTCTTACTGAAAGAAAGCACAGGTAAGGAATAAAATTATAGTTTTGATTTAAATTAAATGTAAATAGAATAAAAAAGTTTTGTAACTGAGAACTAACATAAAAAATAGACTATTGCTTGACGTTTTTTTTTATATAGCTGAAGTAGCAAACGAGCATGCAGTCCACCTGATGGTAAGTGGTCACTGCTGCCCATAGACATCTGTAATCAACTACATACAGAACATGTGTTCTATCTGAAGTCAATCACAGATGCGTTGCTACTTCCGAGGACGATGATGGTTGCCTCATGCGAAAGTGTGCCGGCAACCACACCCTTTTATTGAAATGCAAGAAATGCTTCACGCTAGATAGGTGTGGCGGTGGTACTTCCCCCGTCGAACTACACTGGTGCTACCACTTTGTTTCTAAATATCAATTATTTATTCAGAGATGCTGAACTAATGAGAGAAAAACAACGAAAAAAGGAAGAACAATCAACGTCAGGGGACCAGAAACAAGCAGTAAATTGATCATTATAAAGTATAAACCCAATAGACTTAACAATTGAATATGAACAATGGTGTAACATTGAATTTACATGTTATAATTGTTCAAGTGATATATAAGCAATCTTATACAAACGTTCTCATGTAATAACATATTGCCTTAAATTATATTATGTCAGTATTTTCAATATTTCATCGTTGGTTGTATTATTGTAATATAAATTATAGAGCACTACCCAATATAAATAGGTAAGAACTGAATTGCTATGTTTTAACCAGATGTGATTGATAGAATAAAAAATAGCATTTATAAGGTTTGACAGAATAATTTCATATTATGTATTGCTAAAATTCATAACTATGTAATTTTATACAATATAAGTATAAAAACACTAATCGTTTTATTTTGGGCTTTGGGGATTTGTTGATTCAGTTGTAATTGTGACGTTGTATGATGTTGCCACATGTTTAACCTTGAATGAGAAATATTATTGATGTTATACACATCTCTACATATTCATTGATTAGCACATGTTTACCAAATTCAGATTGTGTCATTGAGTTATGGCAATGAATTTACATACCTCACTGGAAGCTAATGTGAACATATGTTTTTCATTGATTTTTAAGTAGAAAGACCATTGGCACTATCATATTGCTCTCATTTTTGTGCATGGATTTTGGTTCCGTGGCAAAATTGTAGTTTTTTTTTACTTTGGGAAAGATAGTTACAGCTTTAGTTATATCACTAGCTCTTACCCGCGGCTTCGCCAGTGCAGTCAAAGGGAATTAAAATTAGCATTTGATAGCGTGATTCAGAACTTGCAAATGAATCTTACTAACGCCATCTATTAACAACGTCTGGAACTACTAAATATGTATTAACTATTAACTAACAAAACATCGATATTCTCATGGGAATAAGAGAGCGCGGTAAAAAGTAGCCTACGTCACACTCCGCTCTCCTAAATATCTCCCAGCATATAAACCATATCATTTAATAGCTATGTGGCCACGTGAAGGAGGAACAAACAAACACACTTACACATTTATAATATTAGTATGGATTTTGTTTAGAACTGTGTTAGACATATTCATTATCAGAGGCTACTAATGTAGCCTCTAATATTATAAATATACTATACTAATATTACAAATGACTTAGAAGTAGTAACTTCTCTTCCATCCAAATACTGTTATATTTAACAGGTTTAGGTTATTTTTAAATATATATCAGTAAAGCTAAGGAATAGAATACAAAAACAGATAGCATTATAAACTTTATTAATAGTAGTGGAGTTCAGTTACATTATAAAGTTTGCACATACAAAAGTAACAAATTATACTTTATACCTGTAAGGTAACCTAATATGAATCAAGTATGAACATGAATATAAAAATTGTCTTCATCATTTTCTATTGCATTGTTTCTCTGAAATGTGTAAAATTTTTGCACTTTCAACATACTTTTGACATTTACCATGACATTCATTTTTATATTGTGAACAGTTAGTTTTAAGAGTTTCGTTTTAAAACTATTCCTATTGGGATATACTTGTCTAATGAGAGCTTGAATACTCCATTTGAGAAAAAATGGTTTAGGATGTGCCATAAATTACCATTAAGAAGAAAGATAGGATAACAAACATTTTTGTACCTTACTTATCACAAATTAAACAAATCAATGACCAAATAAAATCAACATGAGGAGTATAAAAGTAAATTATTATTTGCTCCGTTTCAACATATCTCATTTTAATTATTGTAATTTGACATGAAAAAGAAAATATACATAGCTATTAAAAAAAAAAAATCAAGTATATATGACATTTTGTGACTTCAAGGATAACCATATTGCAATGAAAATTCAGAGCTTATTTAATTAGTTGTAGTTGTACATGGTCTATCTTTAACACATCATGTCTAATGTTAACCCATACTAAACATTTAACTTTTATATCAGAAGTTTAGTCTAGGCTTACAGTATTGTCTGTCTTCATTGAACACTTCATGATGGGTGGTTTACAATACAGCCTATATATTCTTATAATGTGCTATTTACCTTTTAGTTGGTAAATTCACTTGAAAAAATGGAATGAATATTATGCAATTGTATATAAGAAAAATGAAAAAAATAAAAAGTATTACTTCCTCTATACCTGAAACTTAAATATATTTTGGTAATGAAATCAAATAAATATACATCTATAACAATATCTTCAAAATCAACTTTCCTCAAACTTCAAAGTCAAGCAAATGACTACTTGATAACATGTTGGACTGCAAAATAACAGATAAAAATAACACAAAATACTCTAAAACATTTTTTTGTTATCATGAAAACAACTAACAAAACATTTTATGTTAATTTGAATTATAAAACCCCAGGAAAACTTAAGTTTCTTAATTGTCCGAGACCAGAATTCAGTTATATGTAGTAGCTAATAAAAATTGCACATACTGGACTAACGGATGCACTGACCATATAAAAGATTTGGTAAAAAAAATTGAACTAGGAAGGTGTCATAATTATTTATCATTTGGGAACTAATGCTATTTGTCAAATGAAACAGCATTTTAATACTTGGCATCAATTAACTAGTCTTGATTGGCAAACACTATGCAAAATAAGTACCAATTTGTCTATTATGCTAAGCATTTTCTATGTATTACCATTAACTAAACATTTCTTTTCAAATATCTCACGTTGTCTGTACAGTTCTTCAACTAAATTCTGAATGAAGGGATGATCAAATTTTCCATATGTAGCTGCGAAGAATTCCTCTAGCTTCTTTGGTGCATTCTCACGTTTTTCATACTCAAATGCTTGTAATATCATGTCATATCTGTCAAGATCTTTGGCAAACTTAGCTTCCGGAGAACTTTGGTTTTCATATTCCTGAAAATCAAAACAGTAAACTACAATTACTACTTCCTACCTACCTACCTACCATAAAAAGTCATACCATGTCAGAAGTCAAATAAATATTTTAAGTGTTGTATGGAAGACATTTATATGCCAGACTATACACAGCGAAAGGTCCTCAAAAGGGGGCAATTTCTCTCATGGCGTAGCAAAACATCTGTGATTGACCTCACACTTTATTTATGATTAAAGATGGTTGAAATAGCTTTACAATTTTGTGAACACTGTCACCAATTGGAATGCAAGTAATGTAATAATCATCTGTAAGCAACTTCACATAGACCAAGAATTCTATAAGGACAAACATCACAGCCTTATATAAAAATGAGCTGTAAATTGCGCATGGTCAACAAAAACAGCGTAGCAGTGTTACCCTAATCACACAAACATTTTACCACTTTATGTGAACTCAACTTTTCTGGTAGATCTTGAATACTATATGGAGTTGAATACTGCTGTCCACTGATAGTGATGATGATTCACTATCAGTCATGTCCGCAATGGTTATTTACTATTAGGTGGTTTTTCTTTTCTATTCTATAGAAGATAACAATAAGTACCTTATACAGTTCATACATTCTATCACCAGCTATTCCAGTAAGTTCAGCAATTTTTTTCATAGCCTCATCTTCCCTCCTGTGTTTTTCTTCCACCGAGACACCACAGTGAGGTGTTAGGTCTCCAACAATGCACTCCGCTAGGTCATGCACTAATGCTGAAATAAAAAAAGTTGAAATATTAATAATGTAGTGGGCACTATTTTATTCTTAAGTATCTTAAGTTTCTTAAGTATTATTGGTATGTTTTTTAAGTTAAGACCTAAAGGGAGAAACACATGTCATAGAGAGTCACAGGCTACATATGACCTGCTTGTTGGCGATTGGGGGCCATCCATTAATCACGTGATGTTTTTTTTGGCATTTTTTGACCCCCCTCCCCCTTAGTGATACGTGGTGAGGTTTAAGACTAGCCCCCCCCCCCCCCTCCTATATCACGTGTATTTTTTCGTACCTGCAAAGAATCTATTTTTTTATTTTTAAAAAAATACTGGTACAAGTATCATCTAATTTTATTATAGAAAATTAAAGACTAAGTACATTAATAACGTTCAGAGGTAGACAGAAAGGTTGTAGTTTGTTTTTGACTGACATAAAAATAATGAAAGAAATGCGAAAACGTTTATTGTACTAGTACTACATGAACATTATTTAATGTACAATAATTTCGGACCACGGAGTAGCGAGATTTTCTTCAACACCAATAACTGGATAATCATCTTGTAAGTCAGTTGTTGGCACAGTGCTTTGTTGAAGATCAACATCGGTTTCATCAAGCCACTCGGCGTCATCATTTTCGCGAACATGTACGAGAGAGTCAATATTTGCTACAGGTATATTATTAAAATGTCACATAATATTATTTTATCATTTAAATTTATTTTCTAATATGACAATACAAATAAAATATTTTAATATCATCACCAGGTGGTGAAGTGGGACGATCGCGCTTGTTGTGGACATATGCGGAGTTCTATACGATCCATTCTGTCAGAACGCTTCCTTATACCTCCTTACCCGATTTTACAGTCATCCAGTGGCCTATATATTCCAAAGCCTCAAGTGCATGATGGCAAGACGTTTGCACCATTTCTTCTGCGTCGGTCTCTTGAAATTACTCCAACGTATGAAGGCTTCGGAAAATTGATTTATGACCTGTATTGTCCTAGCCTGCAGGAGGATCGGCACATACTATTAGAAAGGACATGCCAGCGGTGTGCATTGTACTTCTGTACAAAGAAAAAAGCTAAGAAACATATGATTTTTTGTCACAAGCAATATAATACTCCAGAGATGCACAGTGTTCGTCCTTCCCGCATCCTCACGCGACGATCGAACGGTAGATCGAGAGAGATTCTCTGCGTAGTGCGCGAAAAAGATGACGCCGAGTAGCTTGATGAAACCGATGTTGATCTTCAACATAGCACTGTGCCAACAACTGACTTGCAAGATGCATATCCAGTTATT
Source organism: Spicauda simplicius (assembly GCA_949699795.1). Taxonomy (NCBI): domain Eukaryota; kingdom Metazoa; phylum Arthropoda; class Insecta; order Lepidoptera; family Hesperiidae; genus Spicauda; species Spicauda simplicius. Next base: position 7,713,815 of record OX453058.1, on the reverse strand, counting down.
GGTGTTGAAGAAAGTCTCGCTACTCCGTGGTCCGAAAATATTGTACATTAAATAATATTCATGTAGTACTAGTACAATAAACGTTTTCGCATTTCTTTCATAATTTTTATGTCAGTCAAAAACAAACTACAACCTTTCTGTCTACCTCTGAACGTTATTATAGTAGTCTTTAATTTTCTATAATAAAATTAGATGATACTTGTACCACTATTTTTTTTTTAAATAAAAAAATAGATTCTTTGCAGGTACGAAAAAGGCAGGCGCGCTTGCCGAAAAATAAGTACACGTGATTTATTACTTTACCCCCCTCCCCCCTTGTGATATTTCGTGATTTTTTATGGACCCCTCCCCCCCCTTTTGAGCCTCACGTGATTAATGGACAGCCCCTTGCTGGTTTAAAGTATTTACCTTTTTGCAGTATTCTTTAGTCAATTTGTGAATATTATTAAATAATGTTATAAACATTAGCTTATATCTATCTGTCATAATATCTATTGCATTAATCATTAGAGATTATGAAGTGATGGATATTGCAGTTGGTGCATGAAGAGATACACACACGAAACAAGATAAAGTGTTAAGAATCTGTCCACAGTCACATATAAATAACAATCATTATTTAATAAGACAATGATTGCAATATTAAATGAGACGTAAATACAAGGTGGTAGAACCAGTGTAGTTCGACCGGGGAAGTACCACCACCACACCTATTTCTTGCGTTTCTCTAGAAGGGTGCGGTTGCCGGCACACTTTCACATGAGGCCACCATCATAGTCCTCGGGAGTAGGAACGCATCTGTGATTGACTTCAGATGGAACCCATGTTCTGTATGTAGTTGATTACAGTTTTCCATGGGCGGCAGTGGCCTGCATCAGGTGTGCTGCATGCTCGTTTGCTACTTCATTCAGATAAAAAAAAAAAATGGGGCCCATATACAATCACTTTTCAAAATTTTACCTTTAACTTTTCAAAATATTTCATTCCACTGAATCTTATTCACTACATCTTTACACCATACATGGAACACCTGTTATCATTCGGAATTAGAGTGACCATTTATCCTTTGATTCAAAACAGGACGTTACTCTATGACAATTCATTTTAATGAGATTTCAAAGCTAAAAATAGTCTGTGTAAAGGCTCTCAATTTAACGAGAAAACAGGTAAATTTTTACCAATGGGAAACTTTGTCAGGGACAATGGGATGAAGATCCATAACATATGGTCACATGATTCACAATAGTATATAACATATTGCATACAAACAGCTTTATTGTTGCAATAATTCTAGAACATACCAATTTGAAGGCATCGAAAACGATCGAGTTTTGTGACATTGGTTTCATCTGTAAGAAGGAAAGTCATCATTCCCATCCTATACATGTGCCCAGCAATACTTTCACATTCGTTTATATCGCATAAAACCCAGCCGGTTCGTTTCTCGTGCTGAAACAGATACATACATAAAAGAATAAAAATAAATGCTTATTTAAATGGGTCGCTTTACACCTCCTTTCCCCGTCGGGAGTCCGGAGTTTTCTTCCTTAGCATAGGTGAAAAAAACATGTTTAATACTCGTAAGAATTGAAGAATTTTCCTTTGTTTTTGTCTACATATTTAGGAGTTTGTTGTGGACCCCCCTAAGACTCGAGTAAGGAATCTATTTCGCGGACCGAGACAGATGGATTCCGCCTCGTCACAAAGCCACAAGATAGTAATAAAGATCAATTGAATAAAAACCTTTAGCCTTGAAACATTTAAATTACGCACCTTTAGACGTCCGACTAGTTCTAAAAATTCAAGAATCTTTTGATTATCGTTCAATAAAGCCATTGCTTTTAAATACGTGTAAATGTCCGATGAAATATATATGAACAGTCTTATTTTATGTATCACACTTTTGCGTATTTGGTATATAAGGATTTTTATCGTTATATCTTATATTATTTTTCTTTCAGAGCTATTCAAACGTAACTATTCAATAATCTAAATCGACAAAAAGCAGAAAGAAACTAAGTCTTCAACTGACTTAACTCTAGCTCGTTTGACAGTGACATTCTCATTGATCAATCTATCATATTTCTATTTCATTGGTGTTGCTACTTGAAATATTTGGATTGCCGTTTATAGATTAAAAAAGGAAAATGACCTTAGAAAGGTAAATATTAAAATAATGTTATGTAATTATGTTAGGGTAATAGCTATATAAACTATGTACACTATTTAGTATTATTTTATAAGGTTATCATTTCAGAACCATTTTTTTACTAAAAGTACTATGCTTCACAAAACAAATGTTGCTGTAGTGCACAATCGTGAAATCGGCGTTCAACACTATAATACATAATTTATTGGATCATGACGATGGCGCAGTGTTCAACATGAGCACCGACATCCCCACCATCAGGTTTGAAGGGTAGTAGGTGAAATTTTTGATTTTATGTCTGTGCTAAGAAGTCTTGTTCTAAGTATAATATTAACTAGCAAATGGTTATCTCTTACAGAAGCTCTAATTTTTCTCTCATGTCTCTACTTTTGAAAAGTGGTTACTGAGAATTCCCTGGACTGCGCGCCGTACCAATGTATCGGTTCTCAAGGATCTTATGGTCTTGGATTCCCTAAGGCTCTCCAGCATTTGTCTGTACCGTATCCTCAAATATTTTGGGCACCTTACCAGAACCCTCCCGACGATATGGAGAAACTGATGGTAACAGGCAAAATTGAGGGCAAGAGACCTCGAGACCGCAGTCCCAGAAGATGGATCAGGTATCTATATGGAGATACCTGTCAGCACGGCACTCCGCTAAGCTGCCGATCACAATAAGTGGAGACAGCAAATTGAAAAGGCTTCGCGTCAAAATCACGATCTTCAGTAATGAGGCACAACAGAAGAGAAAGAGTCTCTACTTTCTGCTTAATTTATGTTTCATCTTATCTTATCAGTGGCGACCCACGTGGTGGAGCGGTCACAATATCGGTCTGCCACGCTGTGGGTTCTGGGTTTGATTCCCGGCCAGAGAGATACCTGAATGATGAATCTAGGATTCTGTTCTGGGTCTTTATGTATTCGTCTTTATATATCCATGGCACCCACGACACAGGAGAAATCCTACTGTGGGGCTGTGAGTGTGTGTGCGTGTGTGTGATATCAAGGTCGTGGTTGATGGTTGCTGTTCAGATCCGAAGTCCATTAATGCTGGTGTCCCCTAGGGGCCTGTTGTTGGCATATCAATGATATTTTGCAACAAATCGGTAGCATGCATTACTATGCGGATGACAGCATAGGGGACGCCTTGATCATCGATATATAAAAAAACCTAAGATTCAGCGTCTCCAAACTATCTGGAGAAATAGAGCAATTACAAATAGAGTCTTGATAGAGCTATTGCGTAGTCTATATTCAGGAAGGATCGGGGCGCGAAGAGGGGCTGATCATTCTAAAATAAATGCATATTTCTTTTAAATTTCGGGGCAGTTTTTACGATGTTCATAGACGATATTAAGATAACACAGGCAATGCCAGTGGCATAGCGAGCAGTGGTTCTCTATAGATCTCAGTACACACCATGTTAACACACCAATAATACATGTTCGATTACATTTTTTAAGTACTAACCTCATGAAACATTTTGACAACTTCAGTAGGTATCCTTTGGAAGTAATGATTCAAAGGTAGAAAGAGTAGAATTCAAGCCGGAAGGTTTTTTTTCTGACTGACATAGAAAATGAGCATGTAGTCCACATGATGGTAAGTGGTCACTGCCGCCCATGGACATCTATAATAAACTTCATACAGAACATAGGTTCAATCTGAAGTCAATCACAGACTCCGGAGGGCTATGATGGACGCCTCATGTGAAAGTGTGTACATCAGTACCTACTACTGCTAGTCTCGTAGATGAGTAGGTACCTATAGATGCCGGATGATTTACATTATCTTAATTCAGGAGTGTCAATGCGTCTGTCTGGCAAATAGTAAAACGTCTGTTCTGAGTATAAATATAAAGCTTAAGAGTACGATTTTTTACTTTTGAATTATCATTTCTTTTAAGGTAAACGTGTACAAATTCATTCACCGATTTCTACAATTCGAAGACACGATTGTAAGCGCGTACGTAAGGTTTGATTAATATGATCAATGAGAAGGTATGAACGCATACTATGAATCCTAATGATTCCCAATAAACCGCTACGCGAATTTAAATTCTACGCTGGCACCACGCGGCCAGTGAAAATGTGGGAGTCCTCGCTATCGGTCCGTTACTGGAATTAGCTTCAAAATGAATATTCCATTTAGTTTAAAATCTCCCAAAATTTCGTCTAGTGTGCATAGGAAAGTTGGTTGTGCTGTGATAACAAAGTTTCCGATCGGTGAAAGCTGCTCAAATGATTTTCCTGTTGTTCCTTATTTGTTCAGGTTTGTGTTTACGTACATTTATTCTCAATCCCTAAAAAATATTCCTAAAAGTAATAAAATGTGAATGAAAGTTTGTTTGTTACGCTTTCATGCAAAAACTACCGGTTAGATTTCGTTGAAACTTGCTACACATTTAGTTTATGACATACATTAAAACATATGATAACATCAATATCGTGGTAGACATGACCAAAGTGGGTGAAGCCGCGGGAATTGGCTAGTATAAAATATATTTACCCAACTTCACAGAAAGAGAATTTGATTGTAACCGAACCGTAATTCTGTATTTTTACGCGATCTAAGTTACGGATATTGTGCGCTAAACTTACATTTCTAATATTCCATTTATCTTGTTATCTAACATTATCAACGCTTATTAACCCTATGGGGTATTAACTATTTATTAATTATTTTTATATCACGATCTTAATTTTCAAAGATTTAAGTTAAGTCAAGTGAAGTTAAGACGGCTACCTTTTGAAGATTTATCACTCAAAAACAAAAAAAGAGACATTTATTGTGCTATGAATTACTAAGCGTTGATGACTGAATTTTAATATAACGATCTTATTTTCAAACATTTAAGTTTACGACAATTTATGGGTTATTTTAATATCGTACTTTTTACATGCAATCCAAAATATTCCTATCCTACTAAGAGCAAGTAACAACCTTATAACCAAGTTTAATAGAAGGTTGTGAAAACTTTCTCTGAATGCTAATTCGGAGATATGAATCTCGATTGTATGCATATGGGAGTCACTCGTACAGCCTGACATGTGACTACTAAACCTAACCGGATATTTTCTACTTCAAAATGTTAGTATGTATGAATGTATCTATGCCGTAGCATGTATGGAGTGGAAGTAGGTAGCACGCTCGCTGTTGTTGCTTGTTTCTCTGAAATGGTCACAGATACGTTTGATTTCGGCTGATACTGTATTAATCACAGCGATTTCAGATTTTTGTTATAATATTTATTTATTTATTTATTTACTGTACATAATCTTACTTACAACTAACCTTACAGGATAACCTAATGCGTTAGTTTAAGTTACATATATATTATTAAACACAAAACTATTTAAATGGCTAAAAATATATATTAACATATAACATAATAGCAGGCTTTAATAATAATATACCTAACACAATAACAATTAAATTATATTAATTTGCCGGCGACAGCGCTGTGCACTTTATACGACTCTACTATAATTTCTCAAAATAATCATTATTTACGATTGCGTCCATCAGAACAATACACATTTGAAGATATAGAAGAAAACGTAAACAATTATTGTTACGAAGCAAAATTATAAACTCGTACAAAGGGCTTTTCCTGACGACATGCGTGTCGGAACGTCGCCATACTGCAGTGGTCTGACACGCACGTCTGGGTTCTGGGTTTGATTCTCGGCCAGAGGTATCTGAATGATGAATTTAGATTCTTGTTCTGAGTTGGGGGGTGTTTGTGTCGTGTTTGTATGTGTAAGGAGAATATTCTAATGTGGGGCTATAAGTGTAGAAAGCTATTTTCTTGAACCAGGTACTTAGAGTTTACTTTTACTTCGAAATTACCTAGGTTATCCTAGGAAAAACCTTTTCTACACGCTACATATTTTGCGTTATACACATGTTATGTAGTGACATTTATCTAGTGACATTGATTTTAAGCTTTCTTTAGTTATATCACGTTAGATGAGAGTAGGTTTTAGTTTTAATTGGTAAACTCTCTTTGCGATTCGGTGTTTAGATTAAATTCTAGGTTGCTTTGCTCTTTGAGCGTAAGTAAATCGTATTTTACCTACTACATACGAGTAATTTGTACCAATTCGAAAACATCTTTATTAAAAACAATTTCAAATATCTGTCTCGTATAATGACGACTTCTAAAGTGATATAGCGACTGTATGTGGTGTCTGTAATATTTTTGCTCTTTGATGCAAATTTTAAAGTATTCTAGCGTTCAGTTATTTGTCATATCTATTATGCTAAAACTACTTAGAGAGTACAGAGAATGGCGGCGGAAAGCAGGGCTGTCCTGTCGATTCCTCTATCACACTTTTAAGGTCTACTGCTTGGACGATTTTGCCAATAGTCACTAAGCGACTGTAGGAGACGATGACAATAGGAAATCGCTATAAAAAAGACGCTGCTGACCAATTCTTTAATTCCATTTCTGAATTTTATCTCCTTGTCGTTTTTACGACATACACGAATAGTGGGAGTGATGCTATTCCATGCCATACCGCTGGGAAGATCCGTACACTGATCTATTAAACAAAAAACTCTATTTCCGTAGTTGTTGGTTTATCTCAATAATGGATATCCTATGTGTAAATCAGTGGTTCTTAAACTTTTGGTAACGAAAGATCATTTGGCAAAATATCAGTCGACCCATGGACCATTGGTATGAGGCAGTAATTTAAGATAAAAAATAAATATGAATATTAATATAGGGTTATTATTTTTTTTAATTAACGACGCATACATTGCTGTTTAAAGTAAATAATATTTAATGCGCTTTCTATATACTCTTTACTAATTCCTGATCCTTGGTTCCGTCACGGCTGTCCGCTACTTGACTGTCATTGTGTTAACTTCTTATATTACAATATTTTTGGATGGCTTGTCAGACCGCTTCGGGCGCGTTCAGGGACCATCAGTGGTCCACCACCACCAGACCAGTGGCAGATCACCGGTTGGGAACCACTGGTCTGAACCATAAGCTACAAGGGTGCTAAATTTCGACGAAATCCAATAAGTAATTTCGGCGTGGAAGAGTTACAAACACATTAAAGTAAGATTAGAAAAAATTTTAGCCTTTAGTTAGCCTGTAGTCTTTTTATTATGCACCTTGCCTTAGTTAGGTACAGTATTTTTCGATTACAGTTACTAGACTAATAAAAACATATGACATGAAAATGCTATCGTGGTTTAAAGTAAACTTTTGATGCACTCTCGTTTCGAGGCAAGTTTGCGCTGTTTCGATCAAATTCCCGTTTGCTCAGCTCTTAGCGGGATAGCCAAACTAAGTGCTCGTTATGTTATTGTGACTACATCGACTATGAAATATTGCACTATCGCTGCTTAATGTTGAAAATTCGAACTTAATATGTATTTTGAAATTGTGGTGTTTGTAAAAGTATTAAGATGACATTCTGAATATTTTATGATGGTAAGCAGTGACGAGATGCCTTTAGAATTTTCTGGTATTTATAACAAGTGCGTGCATAGTTTCTAGATCTTGCGAGGAGAGTTATCATCAGCTTTAAATAAGAAACATGACGTCATGGTACATACGAAAATGAAACAAAATCAAGGTGTTAACTAACATTTCTTTGGCTACACCAAAAAAGGACAATCCTATCGCTGCATAATTTTGAAAATTCAAAGTTAACATGTATATTTAAATTGAGCAGTTTGTAAAAGTATTTAGATGGCGTTTTGAATATTTTATGATGGTGCTCAGTGGCGAGATGCCTTTAGAATTTTCTGGTATTTATATTAAGTACGTGCATAGTTATTTTTTCTAGAACTTGCGAGGCGAGTTATAATCAACTTTAAATATGAAACATGACGTCATGGTGCAAACCAAAATGAAATACGATCAAAATGTTAGCTAACAATGCTTCGGCTACCCCAAAAAAGGAGAAGACGCTATGTAAAAACTACTTTAATAGAAAAAAAATACAAAATACTTCGACTTTTTTCATGAAAAATAAAATCACAAAGCTGACAAATGAAAATACATTTTATTAAAAAAAATGCTTAATAATATATAATATTAATGACTATGATTTGTATATTAGAAGCCACGTAATGAAATACACATTAATCACAGATATTAGATATTATTTAGTTATCATCGATGTATTATATAAATGACAAACAGATATTATATCATAAACAATATCTGTTTACAAAACTGCTTTTGTATTCTGTAGAGAGACGAAAACGGCGTTATTAGTCTCTGTTAGTATTTACCTTGCTGGATAAACAAACATTTTCAAACATATATGTATATTTGGTTTAGAAATATTACTATTGTAGTGCTATTTAAATATTTGAACTTGAATAGATGACAATTAAGAACAGTAAAGAAATGACTTTTAAAATCTTTCACTTAGAAATTCCTAGTGACCATATTTACCAGTGATTTATTGTATATACCATATTGAGCAGTGATAGCCTAATGGTTAAAACTTGCCCTCTCGATCGGGAGGTCCGAGGTTCAAACCCAGGCACGCACCACTGATTTACGTGCGTATTATACTTTAATTATCACTGCTTTTCGGTGAAGGAAAACATCGTGAGGAAACCTACACACCCGAGAGTTCTTTAAAAAAAAAAAGTTCTCGGAGGTGTGTGAAGTCCACCAATTTGCACTTGGCCAGCGCGGTGGACTATGGCCTAAGCTCTCTCATTCCGAGAGAGGACCCGTGCCCAGCAGTGGGACAGTAATGGGTTGACGACGAATATTTACCAATATTTACTTGCTAAAAAGATGAGAGTAAAATATCGATAATTTATGGTAATGATTTATTTAGGACGTATACATTAACTCCACCAATTCGCACACCAATTCGCATTTGGCCAGCGTTGTGGACTAAGGCCTAAACTCTTTCATTTGGAGAGAAGACACGTGCCCAGCAGTGGGCCAATAATGGGTTGATGAGAGAGATACATTACTCATATAAGAGTTTAACCTGGATTTCAGTAGTTTGTTCAGGGATATTAAAATTTGCATATTAATATCAGTAGTTACATGGTACGTGCAAATAAACAACACAATAATAATTCTTGCAATACAAATATTAATTAGCGCTTCATAAGCGTTCCCTCAAAGTAGGAATAAGCCCTCATTGTCTAACTAAAATCTCTTTGATATGAACTCGAAACAGCCTTTCCCATACACTTTAATCAGAGTTGGCTTGGCTTAGTTTAATATTAAACCAATTCATTAAAATATTTTATCTAATATTACACTATCATGAAAAAATAATAAAAATCAGCAAGATAAAAGACATCTGTGAAGACTTGCGTTGGCAGAATTTATTCTCGAAATCTTATTAATGCTGACCCACTCCTATATTGGTTGACAGGACCTTAGGATATAAGTGACAAGAGGGTAGGACGATGCGTATCGGTAAGATTTATTGACCTCTAGCCCTCCTCCTGAACATGATTATGGACTATAAACTTTTTTTTTAACATGATACAGCTACCACTTTTTTAGTTCATTCTGAATTGAACGTACAATACGAAGAAATAAATACATTGTGAATAACGAGTATGACTAACAGGTTAGTCACAGGTCCGTACATACTTTCACCCATTTGCATTGACGCAGCTCAGAGACGTTCCAGGTTTTCTCCAGTTTTTTCTTGTACCTACTGAATCAGAATTGATAAACCAAATATACGTTTTCTACTCTCATTGCTCCACACTACAATCTCTCCTGTTACGAGAATGCTATTGGACACACTTAAAAACACACATACGAAGAATCTACATTCATCATTCAGATACATGGCCGGGTATGTCAGACCGGTATTGTAACCACTCCGCCATGCAGATCGTCATGCTACATTCATATAAAAGTACGGTATCCCTTGCCTGACGTAAGTGGCGCCTAAAAAGGGCTACTGCGGTTGAGGTTAGTCACTCCGGGAAGAACGACGTTATGAGAATGCTCTCGAAGGCATTCGAAGTTCTGGAAAGCGTAATTGTATTCCCGGGCAGTGCCCAACAACGGCGACAAGCTCAGAGCTGGTTACGTTCCGTTGATAGAGTCCTCTACTTAGCGTCGAGAAAAGACATCGAGGGGTTAAATTACCGCAAAAGTCTCGCATAACACAGTGTCTCTCCCATGGTTCTGAGGTACCTTTTAAAAATATCCAGGTTCTTCCCCAAGGCACTATGGTAAAGCTCCTTCTTCAAGAGAAAAAAACTGCCTTCAGTTATAATAAAGCCAGCCCAGCTGAAATCAAATACAGTTTCATCCTTGTAGCCATACTATGTATGAGTTTTTTTTTTTTTTATAATTGAACCAGGCGATAAGGCAGACGGGCTACCTGATGGAAAGTAGTCACCGTCGCCTATGGACATTTGCATCATCAGAGGAGTTGCCAATGCATCGCCGTCTTTCAAGGAGAGCTCTTTTCGCACCTTTTTTGAAGAGCCCCATGTCATAACGCTCCGGGAATACATCAGGAGGAAGCTCATTCCACATCTTGCACGTCCGTGGCAAAAACGAGCGTGCAAACCGAACCGTGGAGGAGTGCCACGGGTCCAGTTGATGCGGAATGTGCAAGAATTAAAGCTTACTTTGTAAATATTTCCAGGTCTAGCTACAAAATGGGACACGCCGCCACCATACGACCCGGTGTGGTTCGCGAGTGTGTCAACCCATGCGGCGGTACCAGCACCCAACGAGACACGACTGTGGGGCTGGGTCTACGTGCAAGATGTTGAGTTCCGACTGTTTACTAGGTAAATACATTTTCATAACTCAAATTTAGGTTAGTTTAACTTAAATTTACCCATGTGTAGTTTACACGGACACATATATTTTGCAAACAAAGTAACGAACGGAATTATTTATTGAAATGAATTAGCGTTAGTGGCTAAAAGTGTAGTTTAAAAGTTAATTTTGCCCAATACTGATATATTAGTATATCGAATTATATACGTATTTATAAAAAGTTGGAAGGGGGGTTATTGCCCTTCAAATAATTTAATAATTTTGGAATATATATATTTTTTAAAAATCATCTTCAGGTATTACATTATCTAGTACCTAATAGTAGTTTAATTTACGTTTGTTTTACTGATACACAGAAAAAGGTATATTGTAAGCATTGGAAACAATTATTCCCCATTATTTCTACTGAAAATTGTATTAAGAGATCACCTAGCGTTATTAGCTCGCTTATTTCAATACTTTTTATCTCTCATGAACCCTTTACTGGCCCACAACTTTCTCATTGTGAGAGAAGAACTTAGGCACGGTTCTTCTCTCAGAATTAGAGAGTTTCGGCCATAGCCCACTGCGCTGGCCAAGTGCGAATGGGTGGACTTCACACACCTCCGAGAACTTTTTTTTAAGAACTCTTAGGTTAGAGAATAGTTCAGGAAACCACAGACCATGATTGCACTACACCACACCACATTAGATTTGAGAAAAGCTAATATGGGCAATCTCGCGACAAGCTTTTATACCTACGATAGAAAATTGTACCATGCAACAAAAAGATGGGTTTGACTACTATAAAATTTATTTTTTTGCTTTTCAGTCCATTGAAATGAAAGCTTGTTTTTAAAATATTTTTTAAATATTATTTTATAAGTATTTTTTCTTCTAATTTGAATTCTTTTGTAACACAAATATCCAATTTTAATTTATTGAATTAAAAAGATAAACGAATCCTTAGAATATTAGTTTTGAATTCTATTTAGGTTTTTTAAATGTGAAGATTTGATTATTTTGGTTTTATACATTAAAGCATTCAATGCCATCCATGAAAGATATCACATATCATATTTTGTGTTGTGTATGAATACATATCAGCGTACGGTGAGCTATAACCCTTTTTATATATTTACAGGAGAAATCCATACGAGTACCAAGTTCTCAAGATTAACGATTCATTATCTCTACAAGATTCCTACTTCAATTTCGACAACAAGGTGAAAGTACTTGCCCATGGGTGGCTCAACCATGGAAATGGGCCCATGCCCGAATCAATTAAAGAAGGTATGTAAGTAAGAGTTTCTTTAGAGGTAAAACTTCTAGTACTGGTTCATGACATTGTAAAACATCTCGTACTGGTTGTTGAAATTGACAAGACAAGGGTAGAACACTATATTCCACATAAACAGAATCGTTTTAGTAAACTTTGCAGATTTATTGTGATGAAATGCATCTTAACTTTATATGCAATAGTTTTCTGTTAGGAATATCGTTTGTTATATGTGTACTAATTAATATATTGCACTTATTTAACGCGCATATCGAGATAGGCAAAGACCGGCAAAGACCATCGCATCGAACATAGTCACGACCTAGAAGATTCAGGTTTCATTCGTATTTTGACTTGTTGAGTTGTCCTATTTACAAGCTAAACCTTTTTACTTAAGGTACTTTCTAGAGCGTACCAGTTGCTCGTTTATTTATGTCCATTCACTTAATTGGAACTTAAGACTTATCTGCTTCGATACCTTTTCTAAATGAGAAACCATTGACTAATCAATCTTGGGTGGTCGGGTTGAGGGGCTCTATCGACATTATCAATTCTTTATTAATCAATTCCACCAAATTAGGTTTTTTTCTTAATAGCAAAAGTTATTTGAATTAGAAAATGCTGCATCGTATTATAACGTTATGATAATGACTAATAAAAACGAAGGTGACTTATTCCAGTGTTTAAAGTGAATAAAATCAGATTTATAATAGCCCCTGATAGCTAAAATATCATCTGCCAATATTTGTTTATTCTTTTTTCTTGCATACATATCATATCATATGATAGTAGCATTTATTTAAATTGTTTATAAACTAAAACGGATTTTTTAAGCTTTATTTAAATTAAATTATTCATTAAGTAATTAATAGCTATTATTTCCATTTTAAGAAATTCGAAAAGATGAAGGCTATCATTTCCAACTTCCAACTTGTAATTATTTTACTTTAATTGAGGACTGCAAATGGTTACCCGTTTGATTCATTCAAACAATGTTTTCTCTGTATTGTCTTCATGCTACATGTGGCTTTTCCACGCGGCATCGGCGGCAGAATAACATTGATCAAAATAACGTTAAGTATATCAGTTTTCAGGATATACTATGTACAGGTTGTATAAACATCAGTGTTTAATTGCTAAAGGACACAGAAACGGAATAAGTGGTAGATAGGGCGCGTACTGTTATTTCTTTTTATTGTGTTTTGTTTCGTAATGTCTGCACTATAGGTACGAGAGTCTTACACACTTTTAGTGTCTGATACACGTCTTTAGAGTAAAAATGTCACGACTTCACGGAAAACCTGAAATATCACTGGCATGTATTTATTTTCTTTTAAATATGTTTCCGCAGCCTATCTCAACGTAAGCGACATCAACATAATCGTAGTCGACTGGGGCAACGCTGCTAATGTGAACTACGTACTAGCGAGCTACAACGTGGCTATGGTTGGTCACTTGCTTACCGAGTTCCTCAACTTCATGAGTGGTGAAGGTGTTTCGATGGATGACGTGCATCTCATCGGGCACAGCCTTGGGGCGCATGTCGTGGGCATCGCTGGTGCATATGTCAAAAAAGGACCCATAGATACAATAACTGGTAAGGGAAGACGCATTTTAATAATGTACGTATTAACGTTATAGGTTTTTTATTTATAATTAAACTAGAACTAACGTCGTAAATATGTAAGTTTATGCAATAACTACATATTTATGGCGTTTGGTGTTGAAACTCTGGGACCATGGGGTCCAGACGCTTTGCAGTTTTTTAAATTACTGTCCAGTCTGTAGTACTGTACATTTTGTAAATAGTTTTTTTTTTTAATTTGAACCGTATTGTTAATTGTATTAAAAGATATAAGAATAATTAAATAATAATAATAATTGGTAAAAAAAAACTAGAACTCAAACTAACCCAAATTATAGGTAGAACTTCCTGGCTCTCTTCGTTCCTTCTATTTCCTCACTGTTGACAGTCGTAACGTTGACTAACATTACGACTGTCAACACTTAGCCGATTTGTACAATCCTAGTTTCTTATGGTAGGATATCTTTGGCGGAACTCAAGTAGGATTCGATTCTTTTCTGGGGATAAGCTAACGCTATTGCGTGAGTGGGTTGCGTCCTTAAGTCTCTTTTGTTTAGAATGTTCGAGTTACATTCAAATTACAAATATATATAGCATTCAAATTACAAAAACGGATGACTTTGGAATTAGAACTGCTAAACATTTCTATCAACATCTAGTAAAGATTATATTTATGTTGCGATTTTCCTTTACTCCGAATAAAATACAGCTTCCTAGACTTCTGTAGATGCCTTATATAACATATTTTGGTTCAGAGAAAGTAGGCGTTTAGCGTTGTAATGTATGTGTTATTTATTCGTAAGAGTTCCATAAATACGGCGATAAAAGCTTCTTTTCGTTAGAAAGTTTTTCAGGAAAATAGGTACGATGTAATTTGGTGGAAACGAGGCGGAACGTCGAGAAAGCTGTTACAGCATTTTGTTCTCGGTTTTTGAACAAAGCAGTAATACTATCAGGAGATCAGGCTCTAATGAATGTATGTACGTTCGAGCATTGTGGAGACTTAGAGGTTATTTTTTACAGTACGGATTACAAGACGAAGTTTAAGTAATGAATTGGCTCTAAATCCGTTTACGAGGTGCAGCCGTTTGTGTAGCTTGTTTCATTTGTTTAAGCACAATCCTGTTGTATAAATTACAAATCTTCTTCCTTTTGGCCAATAAGTTGCAGGTGAAAAGGTGCAAAAAGTGCGATTAAAATAGCTTTAAGTGTTTATTTTTACTTTTAAGTGCGTTTTTCTTACTTTTTAGCTATCGGTTTTAGAATAGTATAACTTCCTTATGGTTTGACTGGAGGCATTTCTTTATTCAGTTAATGTGCTGGCTTAAGCGTTGCTATGCTTTGGGTTGGAAGCTGTGGTAAGCTAACGATAAATACTTTTTTTTATCTGACTGAAATAGCAAACGAGCATGCAGTCCACCTGATGGTAAGTGGTCACTGCCGCTCATGGACATCTGTAATCAAATTCATACAGATCATGGGTTCTATCTGAAGTAATGATAGTCGCCTCATATAAAAGTGTGCCGGCAACCACCCCCTTCCATAGAAACTCAAGGAATGCTTCACGTTAGAAATAGGTGTGGCGGCGGTACGTCCCCGGTCGAACTACACTGGTTCTACCATCTTTAGGGTGTAAAACTTATTGTAAAAACTGGCCAAATACAGTTATTTATACTGTAGTTAAAACGTGTATTTCTATCGACAGTAGTTTTATCTATGTAGTAAAAAAGGTGTATTTATATTTAAGGTCTGGACCCAGCGTTGCCATTATTCTCGTTAAGCAACAAAGACGCTCGTTAGGACAAGCACGACTATAGTTTTATCTATGTAGTTATAAAGGTGTATTTATATTTAAGGTCTGGACCCCGCGTTGCCATTATTCACGTTAGGCAACAAAGACGCTCACATGGACAAGCACGACAGTAGTTTTATCTTTGTAGTTAAACAGGTGTATTTATGTATAAGGACTGAACTCCGCGTTGCCTACAAACAACGTTAGGCAACAAAGGCGCTCGTCTGGACAAGCACGATAGTAGTTTTATGTATGTAGTTAAAAAGGTGTATTTCTATTTAAGGTCTGGACCCGGCGTTGCCATTATTCACGTTAGGCAACAAAGACGCTCGTCTGGACAAGCACGACAGTAGTTTTATCTATGTAGTCAAAAAGGTGTATTTATATTTAAGGTCTGGACCCCGCGTTGCCATTATTCACGTTAGGCAACAAAGACGCTCGTCTGGACAAGCACGACAGTAGTTTTATCTATGTAGTTAAACAGGTGTATTTATATTTAAGGTCTGGACCCCGCGTTGCCATTATTCACGTTAGGCAACAAAGACGCTCGTTTGGACAAGCACGACGCCCGTCACGTAGAGGTGATTCATACTTGCGGCGGCTATTTGGGGTTCGCGTCGCCGCTTGGACATATCGACTTCTACCCTAATGGCGGCACAAGGCAGCCCGGCTGCCGCTTCGATTACAGAGGTATGGTAGAGGTGTTTTGATTGGTGTGATGGACAGTGTGAGTTAGGTTTGGTGCATTATTGTTTATTTATTATTATTTGTTTATTTATTCCTTGTAGTCGGGAATAGAATTCGACTACGGTATCCCCTGCCTGTCGTAAGGAAAATAATATAAGGGACAGTAGAAAGATGTGATTTGTTTGTTATATTATTTTAAGTATGGATAATTTTGGAAACCCAACACTTACTGAACGCATTAGAAAATTAAGTTTCTATGTTTGAAGAATTGCTTATATTTTAAAAATAAAAGTTGGGTATATAATGTACAGAAGAAAATAAAATGTACTCTCATCTTTACCAGAAAATCCACATCATTGCAAAACAATTCATTAAATACATTATACAGGAACCAAGGGCGTCGTCAAGGGGGGGCAGGGAGGGGCAGCTGCCCCCCCCTAGCGATTCTAAAAAAGTTGCCAAATATAATGCAACCAAAGTCCTAACTAAGTATTTGAGTTGATTTGCTTGAAGTTCAAGCCTTGAACAATCATTCCCGTGCGTCGAAACTCGAATGAATTCACCAATTCCACTCTTAATATTCCGTATTTTATATTATTATATTATTCTTTATTTTAACAATAAAGTGGTCGAGAAGTTTACAATGAATCCCCGAAAATTATATTTTAATTAACCTAATATAAACAAACAACGACCATTATAATATTAAAATCTGATAGATAATTAAAAAAAATACGCTGTACGATGTACACTTATTCAAATTCAAACTCCTTTTTATTCTATTTTTCTAATAAATGTTTTTATAACTTATTTACATGTTTTTTATTGCATAGTCAAGAGCTCGTGCTCGTGTAGTTTTACACATTGGACTCTATACTGTCACAGAATACCTACAACTCTTATTCATAGAGAATGAGAAAAGTATGAATTGTAGTATGTAAAGTCAACTTGCCCCCCCCTGCGCCATCGGCTGGCGACGCCCTTGACAGGAACAGTATTAAAGTTATATTAGTCATACGTATCCGGTTCCAATCCACGGACCGCCGCAGTCCGCTTCGCTCGAAGTTCCGCTGCACTTGTGACCGGATCTACAATTTATACTCCCAAAAGCCACAAACTATTCTAGTCTCGGTTCATTGAACTTGATCTGCATATTAATGTGTTTGAGTCTTTGATATTGCAATGGGATTTATTCGCAGTGGGATTGTTTTTAAGCTGAGTTAAAATATATGTATAGAGTTAGAGTTTATGTGTTAATGCTTAATCATTTATCGAATGCATGAATTATGTTGTTAACAACAAAGTCACGCGTTTACTAGTGGGAGTAGCAGGCCGTCAAGTGGGAGGGATGCGGCAAGCAAGGGCTACCGTTTGACTCGCTGTCAGGCCAACGAGCTAGTCAGAGTGTAGTGAAACCAATCGAGTGGTACAAACAAGCTTATTACGCACATCATCTACTAGCAGATCAGTGTTATTATAAAACAATCTATTAAATACATTATACACGGAACAATATTAAAGTTAAATTAGTCACATGTATCCGGTTCCAATCCACGGACCCGCCGCAGTCCGCTTCGCTCGAAGTTCCGCTGCACTTGTGACCGGATCTACAATTTATACTCCCAAAAGCCACAAACTATTCTAGTCTTGGTTCATTGAACTTGATCTGCATATTAATGTGTTTGAGTCTTTGATATTGCAATGGGATTTATTCGCAGCGGGATTGTTTTTAAGCCGAGTTAAAAGATATGTATAGAGTTAGAGCTTATGTGTTAATGCTTAACCATTTATCTAATGTATGAATTATATTGTTAACAACAAAGTTACTCCTTTACTAGTAGGAGTAGTGAGGCGTGTAGTGGTGGGGATGCGGCGAGCAAAGGCTCCCCTTTCATTCGCTGTCAAGCTAACGAGCTAGTCAGAGTGCAGTGAAACCATTCGAGTCTCTTAGTGGTACAAACAAGCACTATACACATCCTCTACCAGCATATCAGTGTTATTATAAAACAATCCATTAAATACATTATACACGGAACAATATTAAAGTTAAATTAGTCATACGTATCCGGTTCCAATCCACGGACCGCCGCAGTCCGCTTCGCTCGAAGTTCCGCTGCACTTGTGACCGGATCTACAATTTATACTCCCAAAAGCCACAAACTATTCTAGTCTCGGTTCATTGAACTTGATCTGCATATTAATGTGTTTGAGTCTTTGATATTGCAAGGGGATTTATTCGCAGCGGGATTGTTTTAGGCCGAGCTGAAATATATGTGCAAATGCTATATAATTTACGTGAAGTATGAATTAATCTATAAACAATAAAGCTACGCGCTTTCTGGCGGATCGTGAAGTGGGCATGGCGGGACGTCCAGATTTTTTAAACGAAAATGGTCGCCTCATCCTCCGGCCCCCATACACCAAGGAGGAAACACTAGCATTTTTATCTGCGTATCTGTGAGGCGCAAGGCCCTTTGTACCGCGAGGACTGCTGTCCCTCTTTTGACTATGAAGTCCCGATTTAATAAAAAAAATGTGGCGACGCTGGTATGCTAGTAAATAAAATGCGCAGATAAAATATATAATGTAATAAGAGTTTTTGCGTGAATGTTTTAGCATTTATACTAATGTTTGACCATTTATTAAGTTTTCAAGTTTAATATGTAAAGCTTTTCAGGAGTCTTTTACCATAATCTTACAAAAGCATTGGAAAACATGTCGTACACTAAGATGTGGTAGGAAAGTTTTCCATAAATTTGATTGCAGTTCTTCCAATGATAACCTGGTCCATGCCACTCATGGTTCTACATCTATATATTAATACATGAAGCAAAAACTTGTGATTCGTTTTTAAGATACTTGACGCAGGCGGAGGAGTGAGAAATTATACACGGTTATAGTTGATGTAGGATTGCGCAATGCTAATATTTTTTCAAAAATGCATAAAACATACATAAAATCAACCAAAAACACATTACACTCACTACCTTGCTTTGGACACAAACACTTAAATAATAAACGAAATAGAACATTCAATGTCTTACTATGAAAACACTAAACGTCAAAAATGTCAGATGTCTTTGTCAAAATACCCGCTTTTTCCTTTAATGCAGCTTAGATAATAAACATCTTTTTACTTTTATCAGGTGCGTTCAAAATAACTCTAAAATTATTACAATTTATTTAAATTAGAGAAATATTGGTGCTACTTTGGATAATATGAAGTTTAGTTTTTTAATTTAAATTACGGTCGAATTTCGACCGTTGTGACGAGGGACTAGTGTATTACAAATATTACTAAACGAATTAATGTTAGATACTATTTTGACACAACATCCAAAACAGCTTTAAATTCAATAAATTATGCTTAAAAACAGTCAACCGAACCTTAAGCCAATGAACCGTTTTTAAGCCGTCAGGTTTTTTTAAAATAATTTAATATTTGACATATTTACAAGTGGATCATAGGTATTTTAAGCAAAACTAAATACATTTTAAAAACAACGCTTTCCTTCTTAGATCAAATAGCAATAAACTTCTATGACGTATTTAATTAAAAAAGATTTAGACATGAGTGCCTGACATTCGATCGATATTTTGTTTTTTTCTGACTAAATTGCAGATGCGTGAAAGTGTGCGTACGTACACGTACATGCATGCGTTTATTTCTTAGGCACGTGCACGTTTGTTTTGTGTGTGTGTGTGATATTCTATATATGAGCGAGTTTTCGTGTGTAGGTAAGGCAATTATAGACGACTACGCTACAAACGCAAATTAACACTTTATATTATTTTCCTCAGGACTGTGCGCCCACAACCGTGCTCATATGTTTTTCTCGGAATCCATTATATCTGACGTACCTTTCACCGCCGTTCGCTGCGAGAGTTACGACGAGCTCTACTACCAGGGCTCGTGCAAAGGCACCGGGGAGACCCTCATTATGGGCGGATTTGATATACATTACGGGTGAGTTACAACGTTAACTTGGTAAACGGATAGAGTCCTAAAACTTATTGTCACGAGCTTTTAAGAAATATTATAGAAGAAACCTGGTTAACGGATAGACTTCTAAAACTTGTTCATCATGAGGTGTCAAGGAAACTCATACTGTCATTTTTATAAATTATGGAAGTAACAAACCAACGGGTGGTCTATGGACAAGAAATCTGCATATGGACACCTGTGATAAGACTATAATCCTACTAACGGTTGAGTACAAATAAGTTGCTACATTTGAGGGATAAATAAGAGTGCCTCGGATTAATACGTTTACCCGAACACACTCTTTAAACAAGAATTTAAGCAGCGCTTAACACTGTTGTAATTATGCTGAGTAATAAAATATTTAATTTAATTTAACTTCCCCCTGCCAAAAACAACACAAACAAAATAAAAAAGTAAAACTGTCGTTCTTCGGAGCATCAGACTATCACTTCAAAATAAAAAACCCGGTATAAGAATAATAAAGTAAACTATGCCATACCATACCATTTTCCTTTCCATTTTTATTACAATTAAATTAAATATTTTACTATTTGAAGAACGTCCTCTGATGCATATTTCGCAAGTTAGTAACGAAAAACATTTTTATGACATTCGTTCTACAGTTGATGTACACTTTTTAGTTAATATTAGGAAAACATAAAATAAATTAAAGCACAGTTTTAAATTTCAGTTTCAAATTTCATGAATGTTGTGTTTATACTTTCGTTACCTAAATATACCTACTAACGAACTATCTGCTTCCATTTTTATGAATAATAAAAAATCTCATTTAATTTTTAATTTGCATTGGGAGTCTATACTGTTCTTTTATCCACGGTGTCGAACATCCACTTTTTAGAGCGATGTTAAAGCGTCTTGTCTGCTAGAAAAGTGCTTTAATATCAAGTTGCATGTTGTTGATTTTTTATTAAAATATCCTTCTTGAAGAACCTTGAGTCCAATAACTATTAAGTTTTATATGTCAAAGGTGTAACCTAAGCGCTCTTTGTTATTTAAGTTAAATATAAAATTTTAAAAGAGAAAATATGAAGTTGTTAATTACATAATTGTATATGTAACATTGGCCAATTTAGGGGTAGGTATAAATATGAAGTTTAGCGCTTACTTGAATCTATCTTCACCTCAAAATTTCAGAAACAGGAAGGCTAAGGGCCTTGCCAAAATCAATGAGACAGCATCCTCCGTCCGTCATCAACTTCTTTAGGAAAGCCTGTCTCGTAGTAGTAGTATGTTATACTCAGTAACATCAGTGGCATAGCGCGGGTTCATGCCGCCCGTGGCCGAAATCGAATTCGTCGCCCGCCCTTTTAATTTGGTAGTCGAAAAAAAGGAAGGTTGTGAAACTTACATAATTTTTACATCTACCTATCTGCAATTTGATAACCAAGAAAAAGTAGCCAAATCTAAATACTCTGCCACCCAACTTCTTTGGGAAAGCCTGTCTCGTGGTAGTATGTTATACTCTTAGCATCAGTGGCATAGCGCGGATTTATGACGCCTGTGGCCGAAATCCAATTCATCGCCCGTCATTTCAATTTGTTGTCGAAAAAACGAAGGTTGTGAAACCTACATAATTTTTACATCCACTTATCTGCAATTTGATAACCAAGAAAAAGTAGCCAAATCTAAATACTCTGCCGCCCAATAAATGTCGCGTCGAGGGATATAAGTCGATTGTCGAAGTTCATCTTAGAAAATATACCGATTATACATGTGTTATATAATAATAAGTATGCAGAATGTACATACGTATATGGGATAAATAAGTTAAAACCTTTTTTACCAAATACCATCAAATTTTGTTATGATTTGGTGTAATAGGATTTTGATAGAATCTATTTTGACGTCATTTTGTAATTTTCAAAATTCACATTGTAGTATTGTTGGCATAATAACAAGCCGCCGAACAATATCAGTTTGGAAAATAAATTAAAAAACTCGTATCTCCTAACGTGTAAACCGTTAATCAACATCATAAAGGGACGCGCAAAACAAAAAGTATTTGGCAAACTCTTTTGTTTCGGTAACCTCAAAATTCCGGCAAGCGTACGTTCCGGCATTGTGTTCTTGTTTGCTGGAATTAGTAGGAAATCGCGTCACGCCAAGCATTTCCATTAAGCGGTGTAAACAAAACAAGTAATTTTAACTATTCATGAACATGGTTAACTTGTTCAGCGTTTAATTAAACAAAGAACGCTCGTTTGTAAAAGCGGTGAATGTACGATATGACGGCCATTGTTCGTTGCAGGAAGGACGGGATCTACTACCTCAAGACTAACGCAGAGAGCCCGTACGCCCTTGGAGACCCAGTTTAGATTGTCTCACGAGATGGCGCGATGAACGATATTTGTTACGGATAAGTCAATGCGAATGTTTCTTTTGTTTTGTAAGATGTAAAATGTTTGCAAGTGTGTTTGATCGTTGGTGTATAAATGATACTATAGTTATTTAAATCTGTAAGGGTGGGCATTCACGTTACAACGGTCGCACGGGCTGTCGCACGAACGACGGTCGTACGCGACCGATCCGAGTCCGATCGTAAATAGCTTGGTCCTAGGGCGAACTGTAAGACCAAGGTCATGTCGCAGGTTCGTTGAAGTATTCATCGAACTTTGCGACAGGATCATACCGTCGTAACTTGAGTGTTGATGTTTGAGAGGGCCCGTTCTACCAAGCTAGTGTTTAAATAAACGAGCTATTGAAAAGATGTAAACATGGTGGAATGAAATGAAAAGAAGTTTATCATCCAGTTCCTGTATATGCTATGAACATCATTCATGTTTGTGCCTGCCTAAACTTCTGCTTATCACAATAAACAGCTCGTAATTTGACGTATGAAGGGCTAATAAAAAAAAGAAAGAATATTACAAATTAAATACCAACGAATTTTTGTGGAACTGTCTGTACGACTGAGTCGCAAAGTATGTGTGGTGATCGAACTGTCATTGCTACAGTCCGTTCGATCGTTGCAACGTGAATGCCCACCTTAACATTATTACGTTATGAAGTGACAAATATGAGAAGGAGCCTACAGCCTTACATTATTGTTCTAGTATGTATTATTTATGAAATTGAACTTATAGCTACCAATGTATTATTTTCTTCTATGTTTGAAGTGTAATCATTGAAGTAACGAACATTTAACTTAATTAAAATAATACGCCTTGCATTTTATACAAGTTAAAATAAAAACTGCTTACAAATATTTATATTATATACACTATTATTTATTTATTTATCGATACTTGAAAAATGTTATAGAGCTGTTACGTTAATATTCGTTAAACTCGCTTCACATTGCTCGTTGCGGGTGAGGAGAGTGCCTGGTACGGATAAAACATTTATTCTTTTCGCCAATTTCGCTTATATTTTTGTGCCTTAAATCCATACTGACACATACATATTTTATGTAATTATGATTACATAGTGGAATTGAATAGCGTTTATACGAAAAAATCCTCAAATAATACCTAATGGGTATCCTAAATACGAAAGCTTAATGTATGTATCTACGTTGCACTGCCGGCACACTTTCACATGAGGCGCCCATCATAGTCCTCGGGAGTAGCAACACATCTGTGATTGACTTCAGATGGAACCCATGTTCTGTATGAAGTTGATTATTGACAGATGTCCATGAGTGGCAGTGGCCACCCACCATCAGGTGTACTGCATGCTCGTTTGCTACTTCAGTCAGATAAAAAAAAAGACCTTTGCAGCACACACCTATAATGCAAGTAGCAACTATTAGCTAAATAATATATTTATAAACATTATGAGCAGTGATAGTTGAAACTTACCCTCTCGATCGGGAGTCCCAAGGTTCAAATCCCAGGCACACATCAGCAATTTATCAAAAAATGTTTAGCGGTGAGGGAAAACATCGTGAGGAAATCTACACACATGAGTTCTTTGAAAAAACTTCAAAGATGTGTGAAATCCATCAATTCGCACTTGACCAGCATGGTGAACTATGGCTTACATTAAGTGCAAACGTATAGTTATAATATTATTAGCTGTTTCCATACAATTGTTTCTTTCTTTTATTGGAATCATTCGCGTTATTGAAAATTATTATGAGCAATAGCACAGTACAATATGTCTACTGTGGCAATAGGCTTTTCCTGCCCAAAAACATTTATTTTATCAAAACGTCTCTTTAGGGACGAGACGTTTAATCAATTTGATATTTGTTTCTTGTTCCTAAAGAAATATTTATTCGTTATTTATTTCTTAAGTAGTATTTTTATCCTGTTACTATGATGAGTGTATGTGTGTTGTATATTATGTGAATTTGTTGTGTATTTTTGTATAGATTGTACATATGTACGTCAATATATTATATATTTCAACTAAATGGTGTGTGTACTTATGTGTTATTGAAGTTCATGTTTTTGATATTTTGCTTGTTTGCATGTTTTTGTTATTTTTGAGAGCGACCACTTACCATCAGGTGGACCGCATGCTCGTTTGCTACTTCAGTTAGATAAAAAAAGAAGCTGTGTTAGCCTACTATATTTCTGTTGTAACTGTATCGATAGAAGTATCTACTATCAATAGGTTTAATTTAAAAAAGCTCTAAAAGCTCTAAAAGCTCTCTTTATGGTTTGGCTGGGGAGGTTCCTCTGCCTCAGCAATTTCTAGGGGTGAAGCGGTTTTTGCGTTTTGGTGAAAGTATGTGGTTACCAATTCGCACTGGCTGTTGTGGAGAAGCTCCCTACCCAGCAGTAAGACAATAATGGGTTGACTACGATGCAGTTACCGGCTTCCTTCGGTATATGACGTCAACTCCTTGGAAGTTTTTTTTTTTCGTTTCTGAAGGGGGAAACCTTCAAAAGGTACCCGACGCCGTGGGAGCGACGCAGGGTGATGTGGGATTTTTAGCGCACTAACTACTTTTTTGCAGCTCCAATCTTTAAAAGAAAGAGGAATATATCGATATTCCTCTTTCGATAAAAAATGATAGTATTGCTATCGATCGGCTGTTGATAAACTATTATGTGGCAACACTATACTTACTAAATGCAGTTTGTAAACGTCTATATTATTGTATGTATCTCTAATAGAAGCTATTAAGGATATGATTTTTCTTTAATTGGTATCTTCATAAGCCATTTTAAATCTTGTGTCTTAAATACTGAGTACTTCACTGTATATTGAATACTATTTCGTACTAAACTTTAGCTAATTGTACCAAGTTGCAGTTAGAACCAGGAATTGCGAATCGATACCAGCGGAAAGTAGTCTTGCGAATCTTAATCTATACTAATATTATAAAGCTGAAGAGTTTGTTTGTTTGTTTGTTTGAACGCGCTAATCTCAGGAACTACTGGTTCGAATTGAAAAGTTCTTTTTATGTTGGATAGGCCAGTTATCGAGGAAGGCCTTATGCTATATATATATATATATTATAAACGCGAGTGAAACCGCGGGAACTGCTAGTTCAATTATAAAAGCTACATTAAAATGTAGTCTACATAATACTGTCCCACTTTTTGGCAAGGGTCTATTCTCAGAATGAGAGAGGTTTAGGCCATGATCCACTGAGTTAGTCAAATGAGAATTTGTAAACGTCATATACCTTTTGAAACCTTTTTTTAAGAACTAGCAGGTGCGTAGGTTCCCTCACGATGTTTATATTGACCGCAAGGAAATAATAAATAATTAGTTTTAATATTCACATTAATAGTCATCTAACCAGTGGCGGATTTATAGATTTGCCGCCCATAGGCTATTCAATTTTTGCCGCCTCTAAATTTTGATATCTTAGTCCACAATCATATCAATTTTCTATCAATGAAATTTCAACTTTATAATTTGTGCTCCATCATCCTCGTTACATCAACTTTTCCCATATAGTTATTATTATTGAGAACTATGGTACCGTGTTAGATCCTTGGTTATTTTTATAGCAAAGAATTATTAAAAAACATTATTTTAAGGAAAAAATATCGAAATTACCGAATCGTCATGTCGTTTGTTCTGGCGTTACAATACAAATACGACTACGCAATTGCATGCCTTAAGTGCGAAGCGCGTAGTAGGTATGCTCTATTCTTGCCTAAAAATCTAAATCGGATATTTTCTCACATTGAACCGTACCTAACAAATATGATGTACATGAATATTAATAAAAGCAACTTATCAGAAAGAAAAATAATCGCTGAGCTTATAAAAATTATTTTTTCGGTTATGATTAATTATTTTTTATTTAAAAGGAAGTAATTTTAATGCCATATCGTATGAATTTTGGATGATCGTGTTCACAGTAAACACGATAACTTTCGAAAAAATCATTTTTTCACTTCAATTTTTTTTTAATATACTTATTTAATTGGAGAGAAGCCGTTGAATAAAAAATTGCAGCTGAGTATTGTTTTATCTTATTATAATTAATTCATTCCCATTGACATTTTCTGAAAAAGTTGGCTTTGCAAAAAAGTTATCAAATCTACTGATGTAAACATTTAATTTAGCTAATTCGTGTACGACATGAGCGCTTAAGGCCTGCTCATTTGGATTTTCAAAACTTTTTCTTACTACAAATAAAATAATTAACTGATAAAATGTATCAACTTTCTAATGAGCAAATTGTCTCACTTCATATTTTGTGGAAGCAATTTTTTTATTGTCAAGTCACAGTCGTTCAACTATCAGTTATTCGATTAATATGATCTCTATAAGATATTGAACTAGTTTTTTATTTAATAAAAAATAGTCAATTTTAGTCAGTATTTTTTACGCATAAAGAAATTACTTTCTGAAATTGAATTTGACAAGTTGCAAACTTGCTGCAGCAATCATGGTTAGACCATCGATATTATATCAAGATTGAATTGGGTAAGCAGATCTCATAATTATTAGGTACACGGAGAAAAAAATATAGCAGTTATCAGTGAATATATGTAAAAATTACTAAATTTCGATTATAATATCGAATCGCTATTGCGATATTCTAAAAGTTCATAATCAGTAATGTATAAATTAGTAAAGCGTTTAGGAATTGTTCATGCAGAGATGTTGAAATATTTATTAATTAGCACTGGATATGAGAATATTTCGATTTTTGTTAAATGTTTTAATTTCTCTCCAATTTTCGAAATTCGTATTATGTGTGTATAATAATTTTTTTTTTTAATTTGTATACCGAAATAAAAAAAATATGAACTAAATTTGCCGCCCCTTAAAATTTGCCGCCCTAGGCTCCAGCCTACTCAGCCTGCTGGTAAATCCGCCACTGCATCTAACAAAATCAGTGGATGGCCGAATGAAAGGCTAAGCTTTCACCGCTCTCGCAATAAATATTAAACAAAGTTTTCTACATTCACAGCCCAATTTTGTGACGTTATTATGACGTTATTAGAATTCTTAATCCCTCATTGTCATGGACACGTAAAGAGTATCAAAAAAACCCAGACCCAGGAAACATAAATTCATTACTTACACTGTGTCCTTGCGATCTTTTAACAAGCACATTTACGACAGAGCGCGTAAAATTTGTATTCCATTTGATCGACTGTTGGGAATATTCAAGGGGAGACATGATGTGGAATAAACCGGAGCAGCGACGTGTTCCCGTTGATCTCCGTTAGCACTTCCGCTCGCCTACATACCTTCGTATGTGCATGCAAATATCGTTTATGTGTTTGTAGCTGTGTATTCATAGTCGTGCATTTATTTTTTTAATAATTAATTTAATTTAGGCCTCAAAGTACTAAAAAACAATTCACACCTCCCTTTTCTCTTATCGCAAATGCCATTTTTTTAAAGGAGATGTTTCAATCTTGGCTAGGTATATGTACACCATCTCAAAAAATCGAGAAAAATTTCAAGAATCCGAAAAAAATACTTAAAATTTATGAAAACGTGTACTTTTCTGGTACAAAACCAATTAAAATCAACTATTTTCTTCGTTTTCCAATATGGCGGAACAACTGATTTAGACAGTCTGTGGACAAAACTATAGTTGTCATTATCTGACAACTGTCATATTGATTGAATTATTTTACTAGATCCATCCATCTGTCTTCTTGTTCTTAGATATTTTCACGGAATATTTTCGTGTGCGTATTGTGTTGGAGTTTCTATATCAAGTTATCAAACCCCTGGCTTACATGTCTTGGATTTCCGATCGCTACTTACCTCAGTTGACTTGACTTTCATATTTTGGACTGTTCATCGGTTAACCTGTTGGCCAGGCTAGTGAATAAAGGATTTACATACTCAACTTGGACTTCCAAACATCAACTGATTTATTCGGGTTTGAATTGAAATCATAATTGTAATTGACTGATAGCTATGAGGTAAGATTAGTCTTTGTTTACATTTGTTTACATAGAACCATAACTATACAATAGTTTTAAGGTTATCATAGCTAAGCTACATAATGTAATAATAAGTTTTCCTTTTTTGCATTGGATCAGAATTCAGATTAATCACTGACAACTGATTGTCATTGTCACAGTTTGTATAATAACCTCAACTGTCAAAATGAAATAATATCGCCGCCATTATATTGTGTTGCAATTCTAACTTAAAATTCTAGTCTTGTACCAATAAACCCAGTCGATTTTAATAAAATGCTTAGTTTAAAAGTGCTCTATACTTTACTGGCTTTTTTATCATATGGTGTACAGATACCTGGCCAAAGGTCCATACATTTTGAAACATCTCCTTTATATCCTATATTACTCTGCACCATTTTTGCACTGCACTGCACTGCACTGCACTACTACAACGCCATTTTTTAAAATTTATAGCCTATATTACTCTGCAAACTGAGTCAAGCTGTTTGGGCTGTACTTAATTCTTAATTCACTTAATTATGACAAGTGAAATGTATAAAAATACATACGTATATATAGGTATACATACGCTCGAAAAAATATACCTTACCTGTAATGTAGTGGGGTAATACCTGAAATATGTTTTTGTGTTACTTGGAGACACATAAACAGTATCTACTAAATATTCAGACCCTGGAAACATAAATACATTATTACACATAAGTAATTTGTTCGGAAATCGATCCCGGAACGCGCGGCGTCCTTGTGATCTTTTAAGAAGCACATTTAAAGCACATTTAGGTACGACAGAGCTCTTAAAATTTGTATTCAGTTTGATCGACTGTTGCAAATATCCATCGGAGCGGAGACATGATGTGGAATAAACCGGAGCAGCGACGTGTTCCCGTTGATCTCCGTTGGCACTTCCGCTCGCCTACATACCTCCGTATGTGCATGCAAATATCGTTTATGTGTTTGTAGCCGTGTATCTATAGCCGTGCATTTTTTTTATTATTTTATAATTTATTTAGCGCTTTTAGAAGCTGGCCTCAAAGTACTAAAAAATACCCCACCCCCTCCTTTTTCTCTGATCGCAAACGCCATTTTTGAAAATTTATAGCCTATATTACTCTGCAAACTGAGTCAAGCTGTTTGGGCTGTAGCGCGTGTCTAATAAATTCACTTAATTATGACAAATATATACGTACATACATAGATACGCTTGAAAAATATATATATATACGTGACGAATAGATAACCTCTTTTCTTTGGGAAGTCGGTTAATAAAATATACCTTCCCTGTAATGCAGTGTGGTAATACTTGAAATATGTTTTTATTTATTCTTAGTTCTGTTACTTGGGCACACATAAACAGTACCTAAATTTCCAGATCCTGGAAATATAAATTAATTATTATATTTATGTAATTTGTTCAAGCATCGATCCCGGAATGCACTGCGTCCTTGCGATCTTTTAACAAGCACATTTACGACAGAGCGCGTAAAATTTGTATTCCATTTGATCGACTGTTGGGAATATTCAAGGAGACATGATGTGGAATAAACCGGAGCAGCGACGTGTTCCCGTCTTCCCGTTGATCTCCGTTGGCACTTCCGCTCGCTCACATACCTCCGTATGTGCATGCAAATATCGTTTATGTATTTGTAGCTGTGTATTCATAGTCGTGCATTTATTTTTTTAATAAATAATTTAATTTAGGCCTCAAAGTACTAAAAAACAACTCACACCTCCGTTTTCTCTGATCGCAAACGCCATTTTTTTAAATTTATAGCCTATATTACTCTGCAAACTGAGTCAAGCTGTTTGGGCTGTACTTAATTCTTAATTCACTTAATTATGACAAGTAAAATTTATAAAAATACATACGTATATATATGCATTCATACGCTTGAAAAAATATACCTTCCCTGTAATGTAGTGGCGTAATACCTAAAATATGTTTTTGTGTTACTTGGAGACACATAAACAGTATCTACTAAATATTCAGACCCTGGAAATATAAATTCGTTATAACTGCGTCCTTGTGATCTTTTAAGAAGCACATTTAGGTACGACAGTGCTCTTAAAATTTGTATTCAGTTTGACCGACTGTTGCAAATATCCATCGGAGCGGAGACATGATGTGGAATAAACCGGAGCAGCGACGTGTTCCCGTTGATCTCCGTTGGCACTTCCGCTCGCTTACATACCTCCGTATGTGCATGCAAATATCGTTTATGTCCTCTGAATTCGATAATAGAATGATAATGGAATGTGACGGTCAAGTCTTTTAAGGGTTCCATAACCTCAGAAAAAAAACGGGATAGCGGGTTCAATATTCCATCCATCCATCCATCCATCAGCCTTTTGATGTCCACTGCTGAACATAGGCCTCCCCTAAATGGCGCCACTCCAACCGGTCCTGTGCCCTCTGAATCCAACGGTTTCCCGCTGTCTTCTTCAGGTCATCGGTCCACCTGGTAGGGGGGCGACCTGTACTCCTTTTGCCTAAACGTGGTCGCCACTCGAGGACCTTCCTTCCCCATCGGTTATCGGTCCTGCGAGCGATGTGGCCGGCCCATTGCCACTTCAGCCTACTAATTTTGAGAGCTATGTCGGTAAGCTTCGTTCGTCTACGGATTTCATCGTTGCGAATCATGTCTCGTAGCGAAATTCCGAGCATAACCCTCTCCATAGCACGCTGAGCGACCCTGAGTCTCCGAATGAGGCCTACAGTGAAGGACCACGTTTCGGCGCCGTAGGTCATCACTGGCAACACACATTGCTCGAATAGTTTCGACTTCAGGCACTGAGGAATTGTGGACGAGAAGATACTACGAAATTTCCCGAACGCAGCCCAGCCGAGTTGGATTCTTCGAGTGACCTCCCTCTCAAAGTTGGACTTACCCATCCGGATCGTTTGTCCCAGGTAAACGTACTCGTCGACAACTTCGAGAGGAGTGCCGTCAACAACTACCGGTACGGGTGTGACATGGACGTTAGACATGATTTTCGTCTTGTCCATGTTCATCTTAAGACCCACCCGTTGTGAGGCACTGTTGAGGTCGCCTAGCATTGTGTTGAGGTCCGTCAGCGAATCTGCCAAGATGACTATATCATCGGCAAATCGAAGGTGCGTGATGTGTTCGCCATTGATGTTAATGCCAAGACCTTTCCACTCCATCAGCTTGAACAAATCTTCCAACGCAGCGGTGAACAGTTTCGGCGATATAACATCACCTTGTCTGACTCCCCGCTGCAGTTGGATTGGATTTGTGCTTCTGTCGTGTACTCGGACTGACATGGTGGCGGCAGTGTATACACACTTCAGCACCTCGATGTACCTATAGTCGATCTGGCATCGCTGAAGGGACTCCAGCACCGCCCAGGTCTCGATAGAATCGAAGGCTTTCTCATAGTCCACATAAGCAACACATAACGGCAGATTATACTCCTCGGTCTTCTGTATAATCTGCCGCAGCGTGTGAATGTGGTCTATGGTGCTGTAGCCTTTTCGGAAACCGGCTTGTTCGGGAGGCTGGAAGTCGTCTAGCCTGCGTGCAATGCGGTTAGAGAGGACTCTCGAAAACAGCTTAATCAGCAGGGTTCAATATTAGATTGTGATAATACGGAACCCTTTGCGTGCGATACCGACTCTGCTTTGCCGATTTTTAATTATAAGATTGAAGTAGCAAACGCACATGCAGTCCAAATGACGATAAGCAACTGTCGCTCATGGACAAGCAATTTCATACAGAACAAGGATTGTATTTGAAGTCGATTACGTCGGCATTCCTACTCTCGACTAACATGGCATAATGTAAGAGAGCCGGAAACCACACCGTTTCACCGAAATTGGTTCTACCGCTACACTTTTGTTAATTTGGTTTAAATTTAAAACTGACTACATGAAAGCTAAAATACATATAACTACGTACTTATCCAGTTTTGGCTGACACTCAAATGTCGATAAATGAAAAGTTTTAATCTCCTTCATATTTATTTTGTCGAATTTGCTGTTTCAAGAAACTTTCGTTAAGTGAAATTATGAATGTCTAATGATGACGTTAAGAACTTATTAAAAGTAGGAGGAGGATAGATTGCTACTATTACTAAGTTGGTCTTCGTAATATATCAAATTATGGTTTGCCTATGGTAGTAGCACCGGTATTACAATATCTATTTTTTATTGGCTGTATTTTGCTCTTTATTGATATGGCATATGTGTAACAGATGTACTAATTTATAGGACTTGTTTTGATTTTGTGCTTATAGGTAGGACGGTTTGGCATGGGCGACATTCTTACAACGACCACATCGCCTCTTTACAATAAAAACTTTTTAACAAAAAATATCTACCGACTTCCATGTCACAAAAAAGTAAAAAATAATTTAAATATATTTTGGTCTAGAACATACTCAGTACTTAGTACATAGTCCTGAAGTCGGTGCTCGACATATTTCGCTGGACGACGGTAACTACGTCCTATATGAGCACCGACTTCAGAACTATGTACTAAGTACTGAGTATGTTCTAGACCAAAATATATTTAAATTATTTTTTACTTTTTTGTGACATGGAAGTCGGTAGATATTTTTTGTTAAAAAGTTTTTATTTTACACTTTTTAGTGACTATATTTTTATGTTTGTATTTAAATAAAGCCTCTAAGTTTGCTTTGTGCATCTACATATTCACAAAAATTAAACATAAAACACTTTTACAATTCATACAAACAGGGCGCCCCCTCTGGAAGTACCCCTCCATCATCAGGGTTGAGGAGTTGAAGGTCAAATTTTTCATCTTATATTGTTGCTTAGTAATCTTATAACATATACGTTAGTACCAGGTGGCTAACTTCTATGGCTCAGGCTTGCAGTACCCTGCATCATCAGGGTTTAGGAGTTGAAGGTCAAAATTTTAATTTTGTGCCTCGGTTTGGTATTATTTTTACATACCCGTAAGCACCAAATTGCCAACTCCTATGGTTTAGAATTGAAGTACCCCTTCATCATCAGGGTCGAGGAGTTGAAGGTCAAAATTTTAATTTTGTGCCTCTGCTTAGTATTATTTTTACATAACCGTAAGCAACAAATTGCCAACTCCTATGGTTTAGGATTGAAGTACCCCTTCATCATCAGGGTTGAGGAGTTGAAGGTCAAATTTTTGATTTTATATTTTTGCTTAGTATTTTCTTTACATAACCGTAAGCACCAAATTGCCAACTTCTATGGTTTAGGATTGAAGTACCCCTCCATCATCAGGGTTGAGGAGTTGAAGGTCAAATTTTTCATCTTATGTTTTTGCTCAGTAATCTTATAACATATACGTAAGCACCAAATGGCTTATTCCTATGGTTTTGGCTTTAAGTACCCCTGCATCATCAGGGTTGAGGAGTTGAAGGTCAAATTTTTGTCCCATGAATTTGCTTAACAATTTCATTATATATTCGCAAACATCAAACGACCAACTTTTATAGTTCAGGCTAGCAGTACCCCTGCATCATCAGGATTGAAGAGTTGAAGGTCAAATTTTTCATAGTAAATACCTACATAGTAATTTTATTCTATATTTTACTCAATTGGACTTCTCCAGCTAAGGTTCGGCCGACTATCACTAATTTTATTATTTTGCTCCAAAAAGTTGAAGATCCTATGATTAGAACCTTATCAAACTCTTATCAGACTACCCCTGGAGTACATCCTTTCTAATAAAAAAAGAATCATCAAAATCGGTTGGCGGGATATTGAGTTATTCATACATTTATCGCGTACATTGAAAATGCAAATTTAAGACTTATGCGTTTTTCTTATGGATGCCCTAGTCAAAAAAATACTAAAAAAAAATGGGACCCTATGACACGCACTACCTTTCAAATAAAAAAAAAATCATCTAAATCGGTTCACCCAGTCCGGAGAAATGAGGTAACAAATATAAAAAAAAAATACAGACGAATTGATAACCTCCTCCTTTTTGGAAGTCGGTTAAAAACAACGTGTTATCTTGAAAAGTTTAATTATTATTGAACGCAAATTTTTGAGTTACGGAAAATAAAATTCCTTAAAATGAGTGGACTTACACAGACCTAATACGATCATTATAAATATTACCTAATGACTTACCGGCAAATTTTAGAAAAAACATGATAATTGTGTGTTAACTAACAAATAGTAGTTTAAAAAAACTATTATTTATTTTCTACTTTTTAGTCAAATTAAAAAATGGAATAATTTTATCAAATTAGTGTATTGTCATCGGTTCTCAATAAATCTACAAAGTTTGAACGAAATCTGGCCGTTTAAAGTGGGTCAAAATCGCGCCCAAAGAAGTCGGTTACAAACATACAAACAAACATACAGGTGAAGCTAATAAAAAGGTCAATTTGTACCTACTTGTCACGCTGTTTTTGTAAAGAGCTACATATGGAAAATTCAAATTAGGCGATCACTCGTCGAAGTGGCAATACATTTGTGATTGATTTCAGATAGAACTCTGTTCTGCACGAAATTGTTAACACATGTCTATGGTCGGCAGTAACCATATACGGTGGATTGAATGCTTGTTTGCTATTCAGATAAAACTAACATTTATTGTGTTAAATAAAGATATTTTTAGTACTTTGTTTATTCCCCGAATTGGAGCTTTAAACGCCTGTTTATTATTTGTGACTCGAAGACGTACCTGAGTATTCTTAGAAGCGAATTTGTAAAAAAGTGCGTGGAAAATTTTAACGGTAAGTATTATCTTTTGTACAGACCTACTAATAAGTTTTACCTTGAAGATTGATTTAAAAACCACGATAATTATAAAGCCTAATGATAGGCTATCATCAGTTTCCATGGTTGGTAATCGGTTGTTGGAAATTAAAAATGTTATAAAGCATAGCTTTTATCGCGGGCTTAGAGCGCGGCGACCGACTCAAGAAATTTCGTAACGAAAACAACCTAACACCACTCACTCCGCCTACCATGTAGCGCGGCCGAGCGTTCGCTTAACGTGTATATATATGGTACGACGGTGTATATATATGGTAATCGGATGAATGCGTAAGCAGCTGTTTGTGAAAAAGTATCTATATAGGATCAAAGAAAAAAAACTTGAATTAATATCAAAGAAAAAAAACTGCAAAAATAAATAAGTAATTATAATTGCATAAGTTGATAAAAAATACTATGCAATAGCTTTACCGCGGCAGTCCTCGAGTGCTGCAGGTTTTTTATTTGTATAGATTTACTGGCATATATAAATTCTGTATTACAATATTTTTTATTACACTATACCACCTGAAGTACGATCAACTGAGAAGACCTACAGACGCATTGTTAAAAGTAAATACCAATACCTTTTAGCTAACGAAACCTCGTATTCGCAAAAATATCCACGTTTCGCCTTAATGTTTACAATACAGATTCCACGAAGAAAGACTTGAGACAAACACCCCTTTTGAGAATGTACACTCCAGATAATAGCTCGAAATGTTGGTTTAGCTTCTTTCGTACTGTATAGTGATTGGGGGTATATTAAAACATACCTAGTAAACAGACTCCTAAATTTTTCGATGTTATATAGAATTTATAACGACCCATGCGACAGTTCCAGGTTCGTTCTCCGGTTAGACAGCCATCCAAATGATGAATTTAGATTTCTTTTCTGGGTTCAGATGTGTGTTTTGTTTACAACAGAGGCAAAACCTATTTTTATATCTAAATAAAAGTAAAAAACCTAAAATTATCAGTGTTCCACAACTATATTGTGCATGTATTATACATATAAAACCTTCTTCTTATCACTCTATTAATAAAACTGCTTTAAAATCCTTTGCGTAGATTTAAAGATCTAAGCATACATAGGGACAGACAGCGGAAAGCCTCTTCAGGTATCGGCGAGTCCACCAATTCGCACTTGACCAGCGCGGTGAACTTAGGCCATAGTTCACTGTCTCTTTCTAAGAGAAGACCCGAACCCAGCAGTGGGACAGTAATGGATTGACAATAGTTCAAGGTGGTAGAAATAGTGTAGTTCGACCGGGGAAGTACCACCACCACACCTATTTCTAGCGTGAAGCATTCCTTGCGTTTCGATAGAAGGGTGTGGTTGCCGGCACACTTTCACATGAGGCGACCATCATAGTCCTCGGGAGTAGTAACGCATCTGTGATTGACTTCAGACGGAACCCATGTTCTGTATGAAGTTGATTACAGATGTCCATGGGTGGCAGTGACCATTTAGCATCAGGTGGACTGCATGCTCGTTTGCCACTTCAGTCAGATAAAAAAAAGAGATCGGTGAGTTACTGTTGTTTTAAACTTAAAATGATTTTTATATAATCTATGAAATTATTCGTAGATTACTGTTATTGATTTTGCGTATGCATGTATTATTATTATACACAAAAAAACATTGCTTTTGAATCACTTTATCTACTAAAAAAACTGCATTGAAATCTGTAGCGTAGTTTTAAAGATCTAAGCATAAATAGGGACAGACAGCGGGAAGCGACATTGTTTTATACTATGTAGTGATTACTTTATTAAGCCTTGATTCGTTGACGTTTTTATATAGACAAGCCGAAACTGTAGTACAAAATATCCACCTTTCTGTGCAACTGCTCTGTGAATAGGAACTTCCATTACATAAAATTCCCGGCATCGAGGAGCAAGAGGCGGTAAGTAAGGCAGATTACAGTTTTAATTAGTGCCTGCGTGTCACGACCGACGGCACAAAAGCTTGGGGCTTTCGCATGCAAATTGGTGCCACGATATTGGTTAGTTACAAATATTTAGTTTCGTCGGAGTATGTTAGGGAAGGAATTTTAAAGCTATTTTAACTACAGACAGTGTATGC
Organism: Spicauda simplicius; assembly: GCA_949699795.1. Lineage (NCBI taxonomy): Eukaryota > Metazoa > Arthropoda > Insecta > Lepidoptera > Hesperiidae > Spicauda > Spicauda simplicius. Next base: position 7,676,449 of record OX453058.1, on the reverse strand, counting down.
GTGCTTTTATTTTTAGACTTAAGAGACACAAATTATTGATTCATCAAATAATGCCTTGAAGCGTAAGCGATGAGCGTTAGAAACTTATGTATAGGGCTAATTTTGTAAGGCCAATAAATTTCGCTGCACATTGTAGCGATATTTACCAAAATTAGCTTATAACTGTTATTTATGATGATGTTATTAAAATTGTTAATTTTGTTACTGTCATGCAGTTAAATAGGTAATAACAATCAGATGTCACTAGCTTAGATATATTCAGTAATTGGGTATTGAAGTTTTCCTCAAGTATGTTTTATTAAAGAAGAAATACTAAAGTTAGGAAAATCTTTAAAATAAGGGGGTCATCACACAAGAAACTGATAAGTCTCGGTGTTGTGCGGCATTTATCGATTGTGTTAAAATTTTATATCATAACAAATATTAAAATAAAAAATGTCTAACAAAATCCCCTGTGCGTTAGTTGCATACTTCAAACAGTACTTCATAGGATTTCATGGAATTTATATTGAGTGTATCAATGCTGCAAGCAAACATGATTATTGGAAAAAGTAAAATGATGATATTTATACCTTTTTTATAATATTGAAGTAGCAAACGAGCATGCAGTCCACCCGATGGTAAGTGGTCACTGTCGCCCATGGACATCTAAGCAATCATCTAAGCAACTTCATATAGAACATACGTTCTATCTGAAGTCAAACATAGATGCGTTGCTATTCCCGAGGACTGAATTGGTCGCCTCATGTAAAAGTGTGCCGGCAACCAAATCTTTCATTAGTTACACGTAAACATAAGTAAAATGAAAGTAGTTTCATTGTGAACTACAACATACACCTATGTATGAAGGTAGTTCATAATCTATGCATATTTATACATACATACACTTCGTGCGTTCATATTTACGTGTTTATGACGATATAATAAAATACAAGATTTCAATATTTTAATTCTGTTAAGGACTTTTTTACCAATCGTTGTTTATACTTAATTTTGTTTATATTGACATTGATAATATGGATATTTCCATGTTCTTTTAGATTATTTCCCATCGAACACCTATAAAATATATAAAGCTGTGGATACATAGAATAGAAGCTTTCACAACACCGCTCTAACTTTATGGGACAAACTTCGATGCGATACTATTTCAACGAACAAAAACAATGTGTGTTTTGAACTGGGGAGGGTATTATTACTTCTGTTTCAGCCCCCACATGCCGCGTCTGTTACGGGTATGTTTCTTCTAAATAGGAAAGTTTTAATTTGTTGCGGTGCGGCATTACGACGGCTTTATTTATTGGGTTGGGAGTTTCATTCTCGATCACGAAGACATCCTAATTGTAAGCGATAAGAGAATTCTTAGAAGGAATATAAATGCAAAAGAGTGAAAAGAAAACTTGATAAGATTGTTTTTTTATAATAATGAAGTAGAAAACGAGTATGCAGTCAACCTGATGGTAAGTGGTCACTGCCGCCCATGGACATTTGTAAGCAACTTCATATAGAATATAGGTTTTATTTGAAGTCAATCTCGGGAAATGGCTAGTAAAAAAAAAATAAAAAAATAATATTCTGGTGAATACCTATACCTATTTATTTAGCTACGTATTTAATTATTGTTAGAATAATCTTAGGACCTTTAGGGAGAATCCGTTACTATAATGATAAATTTAGATTTCTCGTCTGGGGCTCACTGTCCAGGGTTTAGAGTATAGTCGAGCCAGAGATTAACAAATCTGATAGAAATGGCAGCTATTTCTTCATTATTTACTTTACAAGTTTTAACGATTAAATTTCTATAACATTTAATCTATTAATCAAATATTTATATAATAATTTCAAAACTCCTATCTTTAATATCGAAGTAGCAAATGAACAAGCAGTTCATCTCATGGTAAGTGGGTACTGCCGTGCATGAACATCTGTAAGCTTGGAAGTAAATCACAGATACATTTTTATTTCCGAGTGCTAAGTCATTCGCCGTTCCATCCATCCATCAGCGTTTTGATGTCCACTGCTGAACATAGACCTCCCCTAAATGGTGCAAAAATATGTAAAAAAATGTTCGCCTTATATGAAAGCAAGTCTGTATTATAAAATATTGAGTTTTCAGAATATGAGACTTTGTTTTGCACATCTAATTCTAGCTGTATGAGATATACAGATGCCTTCGAAGTTCCCACAGTTTGGCAACTCAGCAACTACCTCGCCAAAATAATGCATGTCCCAAAACAGGTGATATGCGCTAAACTAGTTATTAGTTTCCCTGGGGAGCATAGTTACACATTGTTATTTACGATTTAGTCGTTAAACAGAATGTGTGTTGTATTTGCTAAGCAAAAACATACCTATGTAAACGCATACTGTTTTCGTTTGTTTGTATCAAATGTAGCTGTGTTATATTAGCAAAAAAGCGTTATCATTAAATATTGGACACAAATGCTATTTTACCCGACTGCAACAGAAAGGGGCTAATGGTTTTTCAGCGTATTCGTCTTTGTGTCCATGGTTGGGTACTATGGATACGCACAAAGACGAATACACAAACGACACAAGAAAATGCTAGTGTGGGGCTATGAATGTAGAAAGCGTGTGTGTGATTAACACTGTTATTAGGAAACGATCGGTGTGGTTATTAAGCTCCCGAAGATAAATCACAGGGAGTACTAAAATCTTCTAGAATTATTGTGTGTAAGTGTATATTTCTTCGTATGTGTTTAATTTGCCTTATTATTATCTTATAACCAAAGCACGTAACTGCTTATTATTTCTTTATGAACAAAAAAAAAACATAGTAGATATATACACTGATACGCTGTAAAAGGCGTAGTAGTAGATACTGTACATTGACAAACCCACTTTACATACTGTTTTGCTTGTATTAATAATTTTAAATAAGTACCAAGAAAATTTAAAATCTCATGCTTTCTAAAATTGGTATTTAAATAAAATAGTGAAATAAATCAAAATACGTACTGCCTTTATTCGTTCTAAAATCGACCGTTGTGACGGGTGACTAGTTAACATAAAACTGTAATGTAAAAAAGAGGTGAACTATCCTCAAGAATTTCACTAACTTTTAGTAAAAACCGTACAGAAATATGTTTAGTAATATTTGAGAAAAAAGCGAACATCCAAAGTGCCCAAAAGCTGTCTGTCTAGCTTTTGGACACTTTTACTTTTTTATATTTAAAAAAAGTACCTAGGATATGAATATCTCATGCTTTCTAAAATTGTTTTTTAAATAAAATAGTGAAATAAATCAAAATACGTACTGCCTTTATTCGTTCTAAAATTTCAATTTGGTGTACCAGATTAGATCAATTCAAGACCCCATAGAAACGAGGGTCAGGGTATTTGGTGACTTGTGTTATGTAAATTGTTAGGAAAACGCAATAAGCCGCGTTTAATGTATCACGGTTTATCTGCGCGGGGCAGGCGTGCTTGTGGGATATACATAAAAGTACCATAGCTTTGTGCTTTATTTTTAACGTTCTAAGACCAAACTACTGAGTTTTTAATAATGTTTCTCTTAATTTTTTACTTTTCTTAAGAACGTAAGATATAAACATATTAGTGGTGGTGCCTTGTCGGGGTTTGAACCTCGGACCTCCCGATTGAGAGGGCAAGTTTCAACCATTAGGCTATCACTGATCTGGGATTATAGGATTTGATATATTTTAATATGTAACGGATAGTGACGAAACTTTTTCGAAGTTTCGTCGTGACCAACATTTATGTAACACTAATTGACCCGGCGAACTTCGAAGTCAAAAATCTAAAATTATCAGTGTTTCTCCACTATATTATACGTGTATGTTACACTTTCTATATGTTAAAAATCCGTAGCGTAGTTTTAAAGATCCAAGCATAAATAGAGACAGACAGCGAGAAGCGACTTTGTTTTATGCTATGTGGTGGGTCGAAATATATGCAAAGAATTCAATAACCTCATATTGTGGGTACCCGTTACATAATAAAATGAAAGAAACAGCAATTTGTGGATAATAAATATTAAAGATTTTTATTTCGGGATTGGCCCGTAACTAGGGAAGCTTGAAGGTATAAAAACATTGTAAGGACGTGGGGTCTTCCTATTACTTCGTTTATAACGACATTTCGCCGCAATTCGGTTGTCTGCCCTTAAGTGCACTCGACTGGTTAATAGGGTATCGGTTCCCAAGACACGGTGATCGTATTAAACATTCATGAAACCCTTTTTTCTGCCTCTTTCAACATTTTCAACGTGCTTTCACAATGCGTTCTAATACATTTTGCGGTTTGTAAATATATGAATAGAATTACGTAGTATGTAGGTAGAACGAGTATTGTTCGACCAGACAGATACCTACCACCGCCGGATATTTTTAGCGTGAAGTAATTCTTAAGCTTTGATCATTATTCTCAGGAGTAGTAACGCATCTGTGATTGACTTAAGATAGAATTCCAATCCTATCTGAAGTTACCTTCCATCGTTCATGAATGGCATCTGCCACTTACAATGTGATGGACTTCATGCTCGTTTGTTACTTCTTACATTAAAAAAAAATACAATTCATCTTTGTGACTTCTTTGTTTTTTTTTCATGTCGTCGATATTGTATAACTGACTATATAGACCATATTACATTAAGTGGTTAATGTCACCAGATAGAATAGTAGTAGATGTGGTTATTCGCAGATAAATTTCTGTTACTGATGATAACGTTTGATAATCTCATATTCATATTGACGAGATTTGACGCCATTTTATTGCTTTATATGTCATTACAGAAGATGTATGGTACTTTACTTGATTTAATGTTTTTAGCATAAACATACTTTTTTTTTTTTTTTTTTTTTGTTTTCGAGGGGGAAACCTTCAAAAGGTACCCGACGCCGTGGGAGCGACGAAGGGTTATGTGGGATTTTTACCGCACTAAAACCCCCCCGGTGGCCATCCTCGGCGCTAAAAAGAGGACTCCGGGATCTCCAACAAACACCACCGGAATCCTCTAAGCGTGTTGCCCCATCGGGCTCCTCCCAGATGGGCGGCTGGGCCCACCGCTCCGTCTAGTCTATACGACGATATGCGACCACACATACCGCCGTCCTTCCCGGGATCGCCTGGCTGGACGGTTCAAGCTCCCACTCTAGCCGCCCGCAACCCCGGAAGCCCCTTTTAGTCGCCTCTTACGACAGGCAGAGGATACCGTAGCCCTATTCTGATCCCGGAACTACAGGGACGAGCATAAACATACTTAGGAACCTTTTTCTTATAAGCGTTATTTATATACGTTTTAACACTCCAATCGTACGAGAAAATAGCAGCCTCATATGGATGATATTTTTCATATCTCTGCCTGTTTTCATCTAATGAAAGCTGGCCGTCATCTAAGTCTATTTTTGTCTGGCCAAGTGTAAACTACTGCCGCTATTTTAAAAGAATAAAAGTTCCGGGATTTTGCGGAGGATGTTGCGTAGCAGTAAACAAGGAAACAATCACCCTTAAACACAAATATTATCAACTATCTAGTTAATCAGCCAAGTTATCTACATAATAATTTATAAGAAGATTAAAAAGTTCACTTACTAACTTATTTATGGCCCCAAGAATCTTCAAATTGCTCGATTTTATTTGATTGAATGTTCAAATACAAAAGCGAACTTTTCAAATTGTATAGATACACATCTGCCAGAACCTTCATTTAGTCTTACAGTCCACTAGCATTTTAATTCGATTTGAAAAACTAATGAAGTCATGAGTCTGATCCTTTTTTTCTTTTTTTTTTTTAAATTTTAATGCGTAGTTGTTAGTTGTTGCGTGTTACACAAATAGACCAATTCGTAAACCACCAGTTTGCTCTTGGCCAGCGCGGTCTAAAACTCTCTCATTTCGAGAGAAGATCCGTGCCCAGCAGTGGGACAATAATGGGTTGACGATAGATACTCATATATATACAAATATTATCTATATCAGTGTGAGTTTTAAATGAGTGAAAATTACAATCATTGCGTGAATAACACGCATTTTATTAGCAACAACCACTTCAGTAGAAAACTAAGTGAAAGCACATTATTGCAATAAACAATGAAACTTATTAACAAAGCGTGAATACGGAAGTCCGATAAAATTGTGCAACCTATAAATAGTTTTTTCTTCATTAACGTATTAATCACGAATCTAGTTCCGCGTTCAATAGTAAGTGGTAAACTAAGTTACGATAGGAATTTAATTTTGATTGGTTTCCGTCAATTCTTTTTCTGCGCTCATAGGATTTTAGTTTTGTATATATTCAAATATCACATATATACATTTTGCTTGCTATATCAAGTATTGATATACGAAAATAGATTTTCATACAGTTAGTATGTAATTTCATACATAATTATGTCTGTCATATCCACAAGCATTATTATAGTGCAAGTACTATACTAAAAAGATTGTAAGAGCACTGCATTCGTTAACTGAAATTAAATAAAACAAGGAACGTTCTTGTTTAGGCTTTTTGTATAAGTAGACGGACAAAATTTCTTTAGATGTACACACAACTTTACTAGTAATACTTCGACTATTTAAAAAATGGGGAAAATTGTTAAGTGAACTTTTATTTTTTTAACAAGAATTGGGCCATTATTCACCAGGGGGTTTTGTGGGCTGTTATTTACTCAACAATCACTGAACAAACAGTATGAAACAGCGCTAGAAGTAATTAATAAATTAATTGGATTTGATAATTTTCAAGTCTATTATTTCGTTGATTAAAATCATGAAGCGTTGTTTATTGAAAAATACATACATTCATTTTAAATTTAATTTAGATCAAGACTTTGAATGATTTGATAAATTGATTTTGATCGATAATCCAACTTAATAATTTTTTTATAAAACTGAAATACCAAACAAGCATGCAGCACCTGATGGTAAGTGGTCACTGCCGTAGACATCTGTTTGCAACTTCATATACATAGATCAACGGCTCAAACTGAAGTAAATCACAGACGCGTCGCTGCTCCCGAGGACTATGATGGTCGCCTCTATAAAGTTCCAGGTTCGATGCCCACTGCATCTGGGTATGCATTTTCGCGTGTGCTTGTGGAACGCACGGCAATGATAGGGGGGAGATATGAAAGTAAAAAATATTTTATGTTTTAAGATCTTAATCTCTCACTAACAAATTACAATTTACATAACTACTTTACTAATCAACCCAGCGATAAACTACCTATTGTTTATTTTGATAACGTTTAGAGTCCGGTATAAAAATAAAAAAACATTGCGGTAGAGCACGACGTCGGAGTCGCATAGAGACGCTCTCTACAATATTGACAATAAACTGGTTACGGCGACATGAGCACCACTTGTGTATCGGTAAAGGATTTCGCTCTCGTGTTATAAAAATATACACAATCCAATATCATTGGGGACGGCTTGCTCTTTTACAGTTGCATACAAACCTTCAATTTATTTATTGAATGAGTTATATAGAAATAGAAATTCGGCCTCTCTCAATGAAGGTTTAAAGTTCGAGTACCTCTGGTATTTTTAACTTAGAAGGCTTTTAGAAATAATTTATCATTTCTTATAACAGTAACGTGAAACTTCTTGAGGAAACCTACATGCTTGTGATAAATAACTCATATTTAACATAATTGTTCGCAAACGTGTGTGAAGTCTCGGATTTGGTCAGCTCAGTAGACTGGACTAAACTCTCTCATTTCCCCTCTGAAAGGAGACACATGATCAGAAATGAGACAGTTCTGACAACATAGAATAATAATATGAAACAAATTACAAATATCAAACAATATTGTTTGCGATATTGTGCACAAATTTATTTCATAATGAAAGTTTGATAGAATTGTGAGGTGGAAAAAATTATGTGAATTCAGAATTTTGTAGAAATTTATGATATACATGCATATACACTTTATATGTTATATATATATAAATATATACATCCACAATAACCTTATCAATGCTGGGTCGAGCTCCAAATTCACTATCGTATTTAAATTGCATTGTAGAGTACACTTCAGAGATCCAGACAGTGATCATATAAATAGTAGAACTTAAGGATACAACGAACTTAGGGATAATTAGAGTTCATCGAACGACGAGGAATCTTTCAAATTTTACTCATGAAAAAATATCTCTGTCCAATAATTTTGTTCGGCTAAAGAGGCATCACGACTGCTACACATTTTATTTTATTTCAACCTGGTAACAGCAGTGCTAAGTATTTCTGTGTTACAGTTTTGCATGTGTGATTAATTTGGTGTAAGGCTTGGTGCCTTAAGTTATCAGATTTAGTAACAAATATCAAAGGGCTGCTGTAGCCATGAGCGTAGCCAATTTTTGGTTTCTGGTTAAAAAAATAGTGTGGCGGTGGTAACTGTATGGGCGAACTATATGTATTTGAAAGTTAATATTTTACTATTTCGGGGGGTGTTTGAAACCACCTTCCTGGTCCATGGCAGTAGCCCATTACTCTCGGGTAGATGGCCTCCTTGTTTGCTATAATTTTATAAAATATAAATTTTTACAGTATGGGGAAACATTCCATTACTGTCCCACTGCTGGGCACGTGTAGGCTGGGCGTGTGTAGGTTTCCTCGCGAGTTTTTCCTTCACCGAAAAGCAGTGATAATTTATTTCTAATACGCACATAAATCAGTGATGCGTACCTGGGTTTGAACCTCGGACCTCCCGATTGAGAAGGCCGGTTTCAACCATTAGGCTATCACTGCTCTACAGTATACGTGTACAATAATTATGGTTAGTTATTTTACCGCCTATAGTGTCAGGTGTTAGCCACAACTTAGACGTAGATGAAGGCAAAGCCTACTTACAATGAAACAAGATATAGAGTGGCGCCTCAAAACACTTAAACGTATAATATTTCAGTAAATAGTAACTGTTTAAGATGTCTTTTACAGTTAACTTATGGCTGTAATTAAGTCTCCGTGGCGTAAACGAGTTGCCGAAACTAGTTAGCAACTAGTACGTTTAGAAACTATTATAATTAAAATCATACGAAGTTATAATGAAGATCAAATTATATTTTCAGTTCAACTGATATTCCAGATATGAGCTTAAATAACATCTTAGTCATTTTCAAATAAATAATGATAATCTATCAAGATCAAGATCTCATTACATGGTATCTATATATATCTACTTATTAATATAATTAAATTTATTAAAGAAATTGATTTATATTTATTTAATATATTATTTACAATCAGTGTGTTCGAAACAAGAGTTAATTATTTACCTAATCATTTTAACTGTACCTATCTATTGCCACTAGTACTCAAGAATGTAAATTTGGATCTAAAATCATATTATTGAATAATGATCGATGACGCCTTTGTACAGTCATATAATACAATGGATGTAAATATTATATTTATATCCAAGGGACATTACGTTTAAAGTACAAATATTATGTTTCTACCATATAAATAGTACAAAAGGAATAATTACGGTTAAACTTTCTATCTAAAGAAAATTTGTGACTCTCCCAGCAGTAAGGTTTTAAAGGCGCGGCGAGAATATTTATTAAACGTTATATTGACTATACTTTTTATAAATATACGGTAACTATGTAATTTTTAATTACAACTATTGACTAATGCTTACGATAAAATTAGGATTACAAGACCAAATAACAATACGACGAAATTGTATTCAATACAATGAAACAGTCAAACAACATGAACTAGACTTTGATAATAGCTGGTTTTGCACAGTAACTAAGTAGGTCAAAACTTGTGGTCTAGATGCTCTAACTGTTGATTGTGACTGCGAACTTAGTTTGGTAACTATGAATTCAATTATTGACGTCTATGAAGATGTTTTCCAAATGTTATTAAAGCTGCAGAAGCTAACTTACAAGTTATCTTAGCTATGTTGAGGTTCATTCAGATTTGACTAAAGATGTTTACGTTAGACATTCCATCTTAGTTTTCAGAGGTAGCAAAATAGGAGATTTAATTGAAGGACTGGTTATAATTAAGTTTAATTAAATTGTGATCGCTTACAAATACTTAATAGAAAACTATTCAAACATGCAAAACTAATATGGATAGACTAATATAATGAAAAAGTACTTAGAAAAATAAATTTATCTAATTGGTAATCAAATTTCCCCATTGCTACAAATAAATAGGAAAGAAAACGGACATGACCAAATGGGTAAAATGTAGCAATCACTGGCCTACTGGGTATTTGTTGTTAACTGGGGAGACCGGAGTTAGTCCATGGATGGCAAAGGGATTTTTTATAAGATTAAAGTATGAAATGAGCTACAGTCTAATTGATGGTAAGTGGTCACTGCCGTCCATAGACATCTGTAAGCAACTTCATGTAGAACATGGGTTCAATCTGCAGTCATTCATAGATGCGTTGCCACTCCCAAGCACTATGATGGTCGCCTCATATAAAAGTGAGGCGAAAACCTGCTCTTCCACCGAAATGCAATAACTGCTTCACGCTAGAAATAGGTGACGCGGCAATAACCCCACGGGCAAACCATATTCATTGTAATGCCTTACTTACTTTACTTAAAAACTAAAAAGCAATACCCATTTATAGGAGTTTCATTTGATATCCTCAGAAACTGAATACGTATTTACATCACTAAATTAGTCAGATTATCCCGTTCAATTACTGTTTTATACTCTAGCTTTATTACGTCGTAAACCGAGACTAAGTCCAATCCAGGGTTAGCCCAATAAATTGCACTAAGAGATACGGCTGTCTGAGCCGGGCGAAATTATTTACTCGTCCTAAATAAATAATGCAAAGTTGTGTGGAATCTCCCAAACCACAGTAAACAATAAGCCTAGCTCTGGGAAAACCCCGGTTAATAGGTTCCTAATGATATTAAAAATACGTAACATAATGTTGTGTGAAGTTAGGTCGGCTTTTCCGAGGGAGTCTTAATTAAATTTCGTCAAATCTGAAAAGTGGTGGAATAGGTGTGCTAGTGCGGGTCGCTGTAGTTCCAGAATCAGAATAAGGCTACGGTATCTTATGCCTATCGTAAGAGGCGACTAAAAGGGGCTTCTGGAGTTGCGGGCGGGTAGAGTGGGAGCTTGAACAGTCCAGCCAGGCGATTCCGGGAAGGACGGCGGTATGTGTGGTCGCTTACGTCGTAAAGACTAGACGGAGCGGTGGGCCCAGCCGCCCATCTGAGAGGAGCCCGATGGGGCAACGCGCTTAGAGGATCCCGGTTGCATTCGTTTGGAGATCCCGGAGTCCTCTTTGTAGCGCCGAGGACGGCCACCAGGGAGGTTTTAGTGCGGTAAAAATCCCACATAACCCTGCATCGCTACGGCGTCGGGTACCTTTTGAAGGTTTCCCCCTCGAAAAAAAAGGTGTGCTAGTGCGGAGGTGGTACCTTCCCGGACTAATCATGTTCTACCCTAAATAACAAAACGATATGTAATTGAACAGGTAAGAATATAGCATAAATAAATACCATCAAAGAAAATACCTCGTAACTTTACTCTCGTTTCAATCTTCGCGAATGTACTTTGCTTTGCGAAATAACCAATTGAGCGCAACGTAATATCCTTCCTAATATCCTATGAGAGTAACTTCAGGATACAACGATTATAGCATATGAACAAAAGATTGTTGCATACTATGATCGTTGAGTTCTCCAAAGTAATTTAGGGTTGTTCGACTCATGTGGAAGGCGAGATCGTAAACTCAAACAAGCACTTGTGGATAAGCTCTCAAGCGATGTTGATCGTACATTTTGTTTCATAGAGTATTCATCGAATAAACAAATATGCATACACGATTGAAGGGTGGGGTTGCCGGCACACTTTTATATGAGGCGACTATCCTGGGCCTCGGGTGTAGCAACGCGTCTGTGATTGATTTCAGATAGAACCCATGTTCTATTTGAAGTTGCTTACAGGTGTCCATAGGCGGCAGTGCCCACTTATCATCAGGTGGACTGCATGCTCGTTTGCTACTTCAATCAGTTAAAAAACGACCATAATATCTACCACCACAGCCAAAATGAGGTTAACCTCATATAAAACTGTATCGGTAACCATTCTATTTTAGTGAAACGTAAACTCCACTTGACACTTGACATTAGGAGGCGGGCCGTAAAACATCATGTTTCTTTTACTTATTCTATAAATAAAACTACTAATGTACCTATGTGATCCATATACACATATGTTAATATGTTTACAACATTCAAAACGTGTACGCTTTCTACACTCATTTTTTCATGCCCCACACTAGGATTTTTTCCTGTGTCGTGGGTAACACGACCTCACCCAGACCCAGAACATGAATCTAAACTCATCATTCAGATACCTGTCCGGCTGGGAATCGAACCAGGGACCCATGGCGCGTCAGATCGGTATGGTAATCGCTCCGCCACGCGGGTCGTTAAATACATTTATGTATAAAATATACATTTTTATGCAATCGCATCAAGATAGGGCAGTATACGGAAACATTTTATTTTTAGAGTTTTATCAAGAAACGGCAGCGGCAGTTTGCTCGATTATAATGGTGGGTACTGACTTGAGACGTTCTCGTGTAAAATAGTTATTAAATTTACTAAGCACGTTACATACGCATTTTGAAGGTGGTAGAACCAGTGTAGTTCGACCGGGGAAGTACCACCGCCACACCTATTTCTAGCGTGAAGCATTTCTTGCGTTTCGATAGAAGGGTGTGGTTGCCGGCACACTTTTACATGAGGCGACCATCATAGTCCTCGGGAGTAGCAACGCATCTGTGTTTGACTTCAGATAGAACCCATGTTCTGTATGAAGTTGATTACAATGTCCATGAGCGGCAGTGACCACTTACCATCAGGTGGGCTGCATGCTCGTTTGCTACTTCAGTCAAATAAAAAAAAAAAAAAAAAATACGCGATACGTTTTGTAATGATGTTTTTTTCTAAATTGAAGAAGTAAATATAACAAATCAGGACAATATGACCGAACGTACTGCATGAAACACACATATTAATATTTAAACCATATTCACATTGATTATTCAGTGGGTCAAACGATTATTATTATTTATTTCATCTAGTTTGAAATTGGCAGATGAATTTATGGCAAAACGTGAACAGCATCAGTCTTGTCAAGATCGTCATTTGTATAACGGTATTTTAAAATTGAATCTTGAATATTTTTGTATTATACGAAAACACTCTCAGTGAGAACCCAGCATTTGACTAGTAAAGCTATGATATTTTATGGCGCATACATAATCGTATACAGTTCTGAACGGTTCTGAAATACGCGCAGCAACGACATGAACGACAATATTGAAGCATATCACTTGTGTCTAATGGAGTGAACATACTTCTCGCTCATAGAAAATGCAATGGAATTACACGTAATGTATCCAGTGAGCACCTGGCTTAATGCTGAAGCTATGATGCTTAGTAGCACGTGAACACGCTTACAATTTGAGTTTTGAACGATTCCGCTATTGCGCGAAGCTATCTAGATGTGAACATGTCTGATCGAGCGAACTTAATTTTTAGGCGATTGTGAGTTCGTCGCTGTGAGACAACATTTCTGAGTACCTACAATTAATAATACATGTAAAGTTATACTTAACTATTATTTGCTTTTCATTTTGAATTGAATTACGATGTTAATATAAACCTTAAAAAGCCTTAAAATGACTGGAAATAAATAATATGCGTAAACATAGGTACGTCTTATAATGGTTGTAAAAATTAAGATACCCATCATCCAATATAGTTTGTTGTCCGCTTCTTAAATATGAAATAAAATGAAAATACATAGTTAATATATATAATTGTGATTATGTAATTTTTTTTGACTACTATTGTCCTTCTAAAATATGTAATATATAGAGTGGATATTATGAGTTGCAATTTTACACCGCCGCCGGATCAGATATTCTTCATCACATAATAATCAGTTGTCATATTGTAATTTTCTGCTCACCTTCGGATGGGGCGATCATCTTTGTAGCTACGTATGTCGTAGATGTCGGAATTATGCATAGAACTAAATTGTTTACAGATGACCATAGGCAGTTAATCTTAGATGCACTGCACGCTTGTTTGCTAGCTCAATCTTATAGAAAAACTAAGTTGACCCGGCGAACTTCGTTCCGACTAAAAGTCAAAAATCTAAAATTATCACGGTTTTTCCACTATATTATACACGTATTATACTTAAAAACCTTCCTCTTGAATCACTCTGTTCATTAAAAGAACTGCATTAAAATCCGTTGCGTAGTTTTAAAGATCTAAACATACATAGATACAGACAGTGAGAAGCGACTTTTCTTTACACTATGTAGTGAAGTTTCTGTAAGAAACCCTCATCTCGTAACCACACTTATTTATAGCAGCTTAACTCATTACTTCGTTAATAATTAAAGCAAAGTGTCAACAGGCCAATGACGCGAGGCCGAAGTAGGTCTCGGCCGCAATGACGCTCATTCAGCACAACCTTGTTCCCGTTACAGCCTTTACTGCATTCAGAAAAGGAGAACTAGCTATCGCATTTTTATGGGTTATCACGGCTCGAAACAGGCAGGTCTGTGTTTTTTTTATTTATCTATATATTAATACGTGAGGCAAAAACTAGTGAAGCATTTTTAAACAATATGCCGCGGACGGATTAGTATGAAACTTTGCACCGTTATAGTGGACGTAGAGAAGGAGTGCAGAATGTTTGTATTTTTTTCAAATAATGCTTAAAACGTACATAAAATTAACTAAACATACATTACACACACTACCGTGTATTTGTCGCAAACACATAAATAATAAACGAAATAGAAAATTCAATGTCTTACTATGAAAACCCATAACGTCAGAAATGTCAGTGTTTTTGTCAAATACCCGCGATTGCTTTTAAATGCGGTTTAGCTAATGAAACCTCTTTTTATATTTAACGGGCTCGTTCAAAATTACTTGAAAATTATTAAATTCTATTTGAATTTAAGAAATACTCGTCCTACTTTGGACAATATGACGTTTAGTTTTTTAATTTAAATTACGGTCGAATTTCGACCGATGTGACGGGTGACTAGTTTATTTTACTATTTAATTTTCTTTTTGTAAACGGTAACATAAGGAAATAAAATAACATCAAATTACGGAGCACATGACTTATGTCCAGACGTTATTTCAAAGGGGTATGAGAAGCAAATCAAGCGTGCACAAAGAAGCCTATTTTTATTAATGTATACAAGACGAATAAATTCGTTGAATTTTAATATTGGTCACTTTTATGAATAGAGTTACACTTGGGCCATCAGATGGGTTTAGAAAACACATTTTTGTGCCATACTATATATCATCATTGATTTCTGTGCTTCAGTTTCATTAATGTGTACATCTTTTGAGTGAGAAGCATTTAAGCTAGTTTACTACGATTACCACGCAATATAACTCTGGAGAATGTAAAGCAAAATCGAAATTTAAGAAGCAATTTAAGTTGACAAAATCTCTTGACATATATGAGGTGAGAGGAGAGCACTATCTCAAGCGGCTTACTGACGTAAAAGTCATGTTTAAGTTAATTTGAGATAAAATATAAATGGCCTTTAAAATTACCCATTTAAGCACTAAAAGCGTTTGAATGAACGAAGGAGCTAGAGTCAAACATTAACTAGAGCCATGCATATTAAATTACGTGACCAATAGCTTTACTTTACCTACGAAGTTAGGATTGGGTGAATTTGTCACCTAGTCAGGCCAGTCTACGTTCGGGGCTTAGAAAACTTAATTATGAATGTAGCCTTCGACAACTTTGACTTCACGGTCCTGTGAGTTTATACTGTTACGGTATGCCGTTGGCTTAGCCCCAATTAATTTCTTTGATATTTTATTAGGTGACTGAGAGATTAAATCTAGAGTTAATACAGCAGAATTAAAATGATTTAAGTGGTAAACTGGTAAGCAGTAATAGCCCAAATGTTGAAACTTGCCCTCTCAATCGGGTGGTTCGAGGTTCTAATCCAGGCACACACCCCTGATTTTTATAAAATTATGTGCGTATTAAAAATTAATATTACTGCTTGTCGGTAAAGGAAAACATCGCGAGGAAACCTACACACCCGTGAGTTCTTAAAAAAAACTTGGAGGTGTGTAAAGTCCATCAAATCGCATTTGGCCAGCGCGGTGCACTATGGCCTAAACTCTCTCATTCTGAGAGAAGACCCGTGCCCAACGGTGGGGCAATAATGGATTGACGACAAGTGGTAAATGCTAGTCCGTTATTAACGTAGTAATACTAGTAAGTTCCGTATTACGCACACACGCGTGACCCAAATAAGCGTGTTAAAATTTATGTTTATAAGTTACTTTTCCTATCGCGCGTGCTAATGCATGCATGCATATTAGCACGATTGAATAAAATCACTGTAAGCGGTTTGTGAAATGCGTGAAACGAAGAAGGGCGCCTTCACAGTAGGTCGCAAGTAGTGCGGCAGCAGCACGTCAGCCGCGCGACTGCAGCGAATGCCTTCTTATTACAACTATAACCGCGGGATATTTTTTTGATTAGGGTGGTGCGTTTTCGTTCAATAATGGAAATAATAATAAAATATAATAAATGGTTAATAATCATTTCAATAATAAGAAAGCATCCGCTGCAATCGCGCGGCTGACGCGCTGCGGCCGCACTACTTGCTACCTAATGTGAAGGCCCCGAAGAACGAACGAACCTTCGAGAAGTAGGTATCAATTAGGACATTTTTTCGGTTGCGCTTGTATAATCTGCAAGAGACGTATATTGCAAGACAGGATCAAGAAGGAGAGAAGAAGGCAGGTAAATTGAATTAACAGTCCGTTGAGAAAAAAAAAATTAATATACATACTTATACGTTAGTATAAGTATATGTATATTAATCAATTGATATCTTCTATTGATAATTAAAAAAATAAGCAAGAGCCTGTAATTTACAAAGTTTCGCAATATGAATATAAATATATGAAGAATAACTATATGAAAGCATTTATTTAATTACATAGGTTACAAATATGGTATGAAGTATTAATCCTGGATCAGCATCAGTATTAAGCCCCTTTAAGTACCAGAACTTCCAAATTTAAACATTTAGGCACTAAAAGGTCCTAAATCAAACATTCTCTTAAGTAAGCTTAGAGTAATGCATATTCAATTATGGAGTTGGTAGTTTTACCCACGAACTAGTCAGACCCGTCGCAGGTTAGCTCCCTCCCTTGTTTGATGTTAACCACATTTTAGATCCATTAGAAGCATAATTATGTTATGTTTACTGCGTCTACACTTATAAAGTTTCATTAAATAAATTTTGCTTAAAATTTCTGTTATTTAATTGCATATAGATTCTAATACTACTTTGGTTTCTTTTGGGCATGTCGTTATCTGGTTGAAGTAGCAAACGAGATCGCAGTCCACCCGATCACTTTGCAGTCACTGCTTCCCATACACATCTGTAAGCAATTTCACATTTGGGTTCTATCTGAAGTAAATCTCAGATGCTTTGTTACTCTCGAGGTCTAAGATGGTCACCTCATATAAATGTGTGCCGAATATAAAAAGTTGATAAGTTAGAGACGACAATGTAACACACGCAAACAATTTAATTACAAAGATTACAAATATACCATGTAACTATAATCCTTGATCAACATCAGTATTAAACCCCTTTAAGTACCAAAACTCCCAAATTTAAACATTTAGGCACTAAAAGGTCCTAAATCAAACATTCACTTAAGTAAGCTTAAAGCAATGCATATTCAATTATGGAGTTGGTAGTTTTACCCACAAACTAGTCAGACCCGTCGCAGGTTAGCTCCCTCCCTTGTTTGATGTTAACCACATTTTAGATCCATTAGAAGCATAATTATGTTCTGTTTACTGCGTCAACTCATGTAACGTTTCATTAAAACAATTTTGCTCAAAATGTATCTGTAATTTCACTACATATTACTATACTACTTTGACTCCTTTTGGGGTATGTCGTTACTAGCTCTTATGCAGTACGACTTGTTTCATAAAGAGTGAGATATCAGATGCGTGATTTTGAGTTTCTTCTATTTTTCATTTAAGTATCCGAGAATAAGTTCTAATGAGCTACCTACAAAATATTTAAAGCTCTTTTAAAAATATATTTTTAAATTATTCTTTATCTTAAAGCTATTTTTACTTTTTATAGGAATTAAAATAGACAAGAAAATATTACTATTTAATCAACAGTGCCTCACCTCGGCTGGGTCTTAAAAAGAACATGGGCAAGACGAAAATAATGTCTAATGTCCATGCCACACCCGTGGTAGTTGTTAATGGCACTCCTCTCGAAGTTGTTTATGAGTATATTTATTTACCTGGGACATACCATCCAGACGGGTAAGTCCAACTTTGAGAGGGAGGTCAATCTAAGAATGCAACTCGGCTGGGCTGCGTTCGGGATATTACGTAATATCTTCGCGTCCACAATTCCTCAGTGCCTAAAGTGGAAATTATTCGAGCGTTGTGTGTTGCCAGTGATGACCTACGGCCCCGAAACGTGGTCTTTCACTGTAGGCCTCATTCGGAGGCTCAGGGACGCTTTCCAGCGTAACCCTCTTCATAGCACGCTGAGCGACAGCGTGCTATGAAGAGGGTTACGCTGGAAATTTCGCTTTCGACATGACTCGCATCGACGAAATCCATAGACCAACGAAATTTACCGACATAGCTCTTAAAGTCAGCAAGCTGAAGTGGCAATCGGCCACATCTTCGTAGGACCGATAACCGATGGAGAATGAAGGTCCTTGAGTGACAGTGAGTAAACATAATTATCAAAACTAAACGTATTTAGTAGAATAAATATTTTTTTATAATTTTTTATCTTTCACTAAGTCGTGCCAATATTATTAAACTTAACTAGCATTTTCTGTCGCTCCACTCGTATATTCTATGTAATACTCCAAGTCATGCACTATTTGTGTGCCAAAATTCATTTAAATTAATAGTTTATGTGTTTAAATGTCACAACCATCCCATTCATCCGCAGGAACTTTCACTTTTATAATGTTAGTAAGATTGTAATTTTAAGTTATTTTATGTAAGTGCCACTCTACAGTGTTTTACATTGTAGGTGACTATGTTATAAATTATGTCAAATAATGTTATCGTTTACGTATGAACTTGTTCTAGCTCAACAGTTTCAGGCTAGTTCCCTCTTCGATGTTTGCCGTAAAACCAGTTTTCAGCTTTGACGAAACTTAATTAAGACTGCCTCGGAAAAGCCGACCTAACTTCACACGACATTGTGTTACGTATTCTTAATATCATTAAGAACCTATTAACCGGAGTGTTCCCAGAGCTAGGCTTATTGTTTACTGTGGTTTGGGAGATTCCACACAACTTTGCATTATTTATTTGGGACGAGTAAATAATTTCGCCCGGCTCAGACAGCCGTATCTCTTAGTGCAATTTATTGAGCTAACCTTGGATTGGGCTTAGTCTGGGTTTACGACGTAATAAAGCTAGAGTATAAAACTGTAATTGAACGGGATAATCCGATTAATTTAGTGATGTAAATACGTATTCGGTTGCTGATGATATAAATTGATACTGCTATAAATTGGTATTGCTTTTTAGTTTTTAAATAAAGTAAGTAAGGTGTTAGAAGAAATATGGCTTGACTGTTGGGTTATCCGCGCCTATTTCTAGCATAAAGCAGTTTTTGCGTTTCGGTGGAATGGTGTGGCTGTCGTTTCACTTTTATATACGGGGACCATTTTAGTCGTAAGAAGTAGCACCACATCTGTGATTGATGTCAGATAGAATCCCTGTACTATATGTCCAAGAGCAGCAATGATCATTCATCATCAGGTGAATTATAAGTTCAATTGCTTCTTCGATAAAAGAGGCTGATTTGTGAGAATGGGTAAACGTAAAAGTGTAACAAGTCTGCCCGGGCAATTGAAATGCCTGTTTACTATATGTGGCTCTAACGTTTTTATGAGCCAGGACTGTACAGCTTAAAAATGCTAAAAAAATCTTACATGTGAATAAGGGTTGCTAAAAATATCAATGATTTGACCCTTAACTTTGTACAGCACAGTTGTCATTTAGTTGGTTTAAACGGTATTTAACCCAAAAGCTAATTAATTATGCTAATTAAGCGCTTGCCCTTTCATGGCTCAAAATTGGAGGGTTTAGTTTTTGTCCACTTCGGACTCCACAAACAGCCTGCTAATTCGCATAGCTATTCATTTAATGGTTCCATTTCCCTGCTAACTATTACGAAGGTTCGTCGTAATAAAAACAGCGGAGCGACGTAACCTATTGTTTATTTGGACAAAAAAGCAAGGAAATGTAGCTATTGATATTCCATAATTTTGTTCTAACATATATGCCAGTAGTGAAACCGGGCATAAGACAGATTTATGGAAAAAATGAGTTCTACTAAAATTGGAAACGTTCCTCTACCAAAATTGTGTTTTTTTTTAATAATCGGAAATCTCTAAATTCTTTATTCATAAAAATAAACATCTTTAAATTTTTGATTTGCGAGTTTATCACCTAGTTCGCTCACTTAATGGTATACACTCGCGAAACATAAATTTTGAGTTATTTCGTTTTATGAATAAAGGTGAGACGTGTCGGTTTTGTATTACTCCTCTCTTCCTTTGCAGGTTTACGGCATGCCTTTGTAGCTTAAATCATATAACAAAAGATGAGTTGATATAAGTTATGGTGAAAAAACTATGTACTAAAGCAACCTTACAAAATCTTATTAATATTATTAATCTAAAAGCTTGTGAGGATATATCGTACCTTTATTTACAAAAAACTTCTTTAAATTTTTGATTAGCGAGTTTATCATCTAGTTCGTTCGCTTTATGGTACAAACTCGCGAAACAGAAATTTTGAATTATTTCTTTTTATGAATAAAGTGCGATATGTGTGTTTGTTACTCTTACACGAAACAATGTGGTTGCCATCACACTTTTATATGAGGCGACCATCTTAGTCCTCGGGAGTAGCAACGCATCTGTACTTGACTTTAGATAGAACTTCATATTCTACATGAAGTTGTTTACTGGAGTCCATGTGCGGCAGTGACCATTTACCATCCGGTGGACTGCATGCTCGTTGCATCTTATAACTACTGGTTGCTTACTGACATTTGCGCATACAGTTGATGAACTGGATTAACACATGAAATACCCATTATCATTATCATAGTAAGTATAACAATCGAAGCGGCTGGAGTTGAGAGAATAAGCTAGTCTATAATATTACATACCACGGTGAGGTTTGTAATTTACAAATAACTAGAAACATCATATTCAGATATTTAATTAGCATTGTTCGGTTTTGCTTAGCAGCTGAGTCGAAAATAACAATGTTAAACACCCTATGAAAGTTATAACTAGTTCACAGCGCATATCACTCATGTACCAGCATGTGAATTGTTTGGGAAAGTACGAAGTTGCTTAGTTGCTAAACAGGGTGAACTTCCAAACATATGTACAACTCGGTTGGTGCATAGAATCTCGCAAGCTTACCAACGGTACTTGCGTACTGCCGCGCGGTACAAACTTCTTCATTTAGAAGGGACATGGCTGGTACAGAAACTGATTTTTCTACTATTGAAGCAGTAAATGGTGCAATCTACCAAGTTATCGGTGGTCCCTTTTTCCTATGGAAATCTTTAAACAAAATTAACTGAAGTCAATCATAAATGAGTTGCTACTTTCGAAGACTGAGATGATCGAGTCATAATGAAAATGAGCCGTTAGAAAATATTTTTTACATAATACACTTGACGATTTGCGTAGCGGAGCGGTTAGCATACCGATCTCACACACACAAGGTTCCGGGTTCGATTCCCGGCCAGACGGGTAATAATGAATTTAGATCTGAAATCTGTTCTAGGTCTGGGAGTTTCCGTATTCGTCCCTGTATATCCAAAAAACCCACCCACCACCCACGACACAGAACATGGCACCCACGACACAGAAGAAAATCGTAACGTGGGACTGTGAGTGTAGAAAGAGGGTGTGCTTTATAATACACTGATTGACTGCCTCTATCCCGAAGCAAACAATGTGAATTGTACCTTACTACTTGAAAGCGCCACAAAGCAAGTATCCAATGTCATTTGCCGTGCTATTTGATTAACAACATTGTTACCTTACACCGCTTTACTATTGGCTAAGAAATTCATATTTCTGCTAATATGTTCTATTTTTTATTTCCCCAGCAAGTTAGAATATTATTATTGTACAATTAAACTTTGATTTATTTCGCTACCGGAAAAACTAGTCACGACGTGCAATAAATAAGATCTTACTTTTAAAAAAAAATTGTTAATAGTCTGATAAATGTATGGACAGATAACAATGCACATTTCATACTAGTAATGTGAAATTCCTGATCAATCGTTTTAAGTACGTATGTAGCCGGGCGATTAATATTGGACTGCTTCTATCCTGAGGCAAACAATGAATTGTACCTTACAACTTGGAAGCTCCACAATGCAAGTATCCAACGTCATATGCCGTGCTACTTGATTAACAAAATTGTTACCTTGTTGCGCTTTACCAGTATCGGCTAGGAAATTTATAAATTCTACTATTTAATATTTTTAGTACTCCAGTTAGTTTGACTATTATTATGTACCATTAAACTTTTTTGTATCGTTATTTAAATTTGCTACTTTATGTCAGTTATTATTTTTGGGTACAATAAAGAGTATTATTATTATTATTATAAACTGATATTTATTTCGCTATCGGAAGAACTTGTCACGAAGCGCAATAAATAACACCTTTCTTTGAAAAAAAAAATCTCTGTCCCGATCTATAATCCTTAATCTCCATTTGTGAACCTTGTCACACCACTAAAAATCTGATAAATGGATGAATGAATAGATAACGAGACTCAATATATCAGTAATGTGTTGATCAATCGTTTTAAGTACGTACGTAACAGAGCAATATTGGCTTCTATCCCGAACCAAACAATGTGAATTGTACCTTACTATTCCAAAGCGCTACAAAGCAAGTATCCGAGGCCATTTGCCGTGCTATTTGATTAACAACATTGTTACCTTGTAGCTTTACCAGTATCAGCTAGGAAACTAGGATAAGTTTTTAGAAGAAAATACTTGGGTTTTAAAATTTAAGCGATTTTTTTAAACAGTCGTCTGCTTAACGTTTGATTGGCTTCAGTTTCACATAACTGTTTTTAAGCAGTCGGGTTTATAATGACTTGTTAATAATAAAAATTATGCCTATGTTACTTTGATAACTATATCCATTTTAGTTATACGTGATATATTACTAATTATCCAACCGTTTGGGTTGTACCGCGTACCAAAATAATGGGCATAATATATACAAATATACAATTGTTAAAATTACCTTCCTTCTGATGCAATTGCAGTAAAAACTGTTGCCAATCGAAAACCTAATGGTAGGTTTTCGATTGGCTTGAAAAGCGGTTCCCACGTTGACTATCTATAAAATATGACTTCAAATTGTATACTTGAATGTGATATGTAATTTAGTTACGTTTTCAAGTACTAAAGTTATTCAGTAAATGAATTACCCAAAAGTACAGTACAGTACGATCGATAATTTTAAAATGTTGGTAAACAACTGTACTTCAAGTGGATCACAGATGCATAAGCGAATATAAAAAGTAAAATATATTGAATATTCTTTACTAGATATGCCCCACCGATAACTCTCATTTAAAAATATGCATACGAGTATTTTTTAATTGTAAAAACGTTTTAAAGCGGATTGGTTTTAGTAAAGTTAAAATTAAATGTTACATTACGAGATGTGTTATGATTATATTTTGAAACGTTAAAATTAAATTTACTTGGTTTGGTTTGATACTATTCCAAACACTGTGTCAAAAACTCGTCCAAAAATTTTTTGCAAACATGTGAAAAGTACAGACGTTACAATTCATTTATAGCTTCGATTATACTAGCTTTATACATCGCTTCTACATATAAGATAAATATGGATCACCGCTGGTATCAACTAGTTAGTTCATATTACTTAACATCTTACTACTTCTATTGGTGGCAGAACCAGTGTAGTACGCCTCGGGAAATACCACCGCCACACCTATTTCTAGCGAGAATCAGTTGCTTGCAGATGTCCGTGGGCGGCAGTGACCACTTACCATGAGGTGGACTACATGTTCGTTTGTTACTTCAATGTTATAAAAAAATCGAATTTCCCAAAATGTTTGTACGCATACTCGTAGTTTCAAACAAATAAAGTAAAAGGTAAAAGAGGGAGGTAAAACTGTTTCTTTATTGCCGCAGTGTTTGTACACTATAGCTCATATCAAGAGTACGTGACATAACGTATGTTTACCTATCTGTACCTGGCTGGTGTCATTTGAAGAGCTTTCATCCGCCGCCCTCTTGCGAGACTCTCGACTTTGTGTTGCTAACGCACGACTACTTGTATGGTGTGACCAGCTTCGGCGGTTTTTCCCGAAATTTAGGTATAGAAATTTATTTAAGGGGTAAAAATAATCCAGGGTTTCTTCTAAAACCAGTATAAAACTAAACCTTCTTAAAATATCAATGACACAAAGGAATAATTTAAAGATGGACTCGATCCGTGCGATCTTCGTACTGGCGTACCATATACATACACGTTAAGAGAACGCTCAGCCGCGCTACATGTACGCGTAGGCGGAGTGGGGGGTGTTAGGTTTATTTCGTTACGGAATTTCTTGATTCGGTCGCCGCGCCCAAAGCTCGCGATTAAGCTATGCAATAGCTTCAAATGCGAGATTTTTAATCAACGCAGAATTTTGTGGAATTAGTTTTGAGTTTCTGAATTATGGGGACAACAGTTAACAGAGGTAGCAACACTTTTACGGTACAACATATGTACCGCGCTCGCATCATGATGTTACTTCGTGGTTTTGCTCTTCGTACCTATCAGTCGCGAGGCGTACCTAAAAGATCCACCGCTGTTTGTGAAATTGCACTGAAGTGGAAATGGAGAAGTCAGCCACACATTTTAAGTAGCGATGCATGTTTGCGACATGTTATAGGAATCATATTAAAAACTAGTTTTGACGCTCGGTTTCACTCGTGTTTAAAAAAAACAATAATTTTAAGTTGCACTAACTTTTGCTAAGGTATATATTTTAATGAAATATATACTTAATGTCATCAAGAGAAACGGAACTAAATCTTATTCTTTATTGTCATTATATCTTTATTCTTTAAATTTAATTTACAAGTTTTGAGTTGAAGCTGTTTCAAATAAACAAAGAGACCGATATAAGATTAAAAATTACAGAATCCTCTTATTACTTTTTTGTCTCTTAATTTTTTTTGCAATTATATGAAATGAAACGAAATTATATTATGAAATCCAATAATTATAAAATCCAAATATTATAAAAGGATTTTTTTGCTTTCCTTAAATAATTTATGTAATGAAACGTCAAAGTAACTTAAGTTTACAGATAGGAAATATTCACAGTTGTTTTGATGCGTTATCATCACTTGATGGCAACTGGTGACTGCATTGGATATCTGTAAATAACTTCATACAGAACAAGGGTTCTGCCTGAAGTCGATCACGGATGCGGTGCTGCTTCTTGACCAGGAACCGGACTCCATGAGCGGAGATGTTTGAAGTGGAGAAAACAACAAATGTTTCTCAGCTAGGGTGTATTAAACGATAGGTTCCATGCGTAATGCGTACAGATTTGACGCAAGTGAAGATGTATGGAAGTTGGCTGGGCAAAGATGTTAGCTGGACTTAGCAGAACTGAGCTACGCTGCTTTTTTTTTTGTTACGGGGAGGAAACCTTCAAAAGGTAAACCGAAGCCTTGGGAGAAACTCAGGGTTGTGTGGGATTTTTACCCACTAAAACCTCCTCGGTGGCCTTCCTCAGCAACTCGACTCGAAATTTTGTTGGTTGTTTAAAACACATCACTGCTCCGCTTGTGTCGTCTCCGCTTTGGTGCTGTCCCGGCCTAAGGAGGCCGCATTATATAAAAGTAAGCCGGCAATAACACTTATATCGAAACATAAAAACTGCTTCACACTGAAAATTGTATCTTGTCGGTCGAATAAAACTATTTTTGGGACTTTGTTAAGGTTTAATGCTAAGTTTTGTAATTAGAAAGGTTCACCAGAGCTATGTTAAAATTTAAAGGCCAGGAAGTAATCCAAAGTTGGATTTTCCTCCCGTTCAATTTGTACCCGATGGCGTTCTATCTACCATCAGTTGAATAGAAAGCGACAACTCGCCAAGCCGCAAGATTAAAGTCTTTGCGTGATCCCAGAACAAATTGGCCGGCTAATGAGATAGTTTGGCGCGGGTAGAGGGATTACTTCCAAATGAATCAAAGTTGCTCGGATCCCCACTTTGGTACTATCAATTACCCAGATACCAGATACCTACATTCTTTGTAATTTGCAGCGAGTGTAGCTTTTAGCCGTCCACAATCACGTACTCTACGAGAATGGGTACCTATTTGAGATTGTCGGAAAAGAATGCCAACATTTGAGACCATTGTTTGAAATCTTTCTTTTTGAGCTCAGTGTTTTTGTTACAGACTTTTCCTTTGTATTTTATTTCTGAAATGTTCGACGGTAACTCTTAAGGTCTATTTTCGAAATCTTAAAAGAAAATATACCCTAAATGTATACCTGTACTTGTATTCTTATCTTAATGGGCATTCGTATTTTAGCTGTAGAATTGGGTCGATCATGTTTGCATTGCATCAGACGGTTACGTTGCAAGGAGTGGGTAAACTATTGTCTAATAAATTAGGTGAGTAACGATAAACGTTACGTCTTCAAAAGTATCTTGATAACTGAATCTCGAACTTTTTACACTCATCCTAATCATAAGATAGGCGTTTTGGCTTTTTATGAATGGAAAATGTTACATAGAAAAAGCTTATGGTCTATGGTATACCCTTGCCCAAAAAAAAAAAAATAGTCAGCAATTATTTTTGGAAATATTTAATATGCATAGTTGTAGTGTAAATAAGAAGTTTTTATTTAACATGTAAAATATTACAAAAATTGAATATTTTGTATCTTTAGTGATATACCTGTAACCGATAACTAATTTATTCGTAAGAAATTTACAAATGGAATATTAAGTACAAGGACAATAAATTATATCTGATATAATTATAATATTATACTAAGCGTTCTTTGTCGTTGTTATGCAAGATGAATGTAATTTCGTTCTCTACAGGAGTCCTATTTAATTTAGTCAGACAGCAATCCTGCTTCAAAAGTTTGTACCGTTCTACGCTAAATAATATTTGTATTCATTAAATAAACTGTAGAAGAAATTATAAAGAGAATTCGACGAAATTCTTTTAGCATAATTATTTGTTAAGACTTAATAACTTTTGCTGTTGAACGTGACTGTCAAATTATAAACAAGTGTGGAGGTAAATTACTGATTTACCGGGTGCTTGCTAATGAGGCGACAATCTTAGGTCTTAGTACTGCGTAAGTTTCGTTGGCTTTCCGGTGGAACACCTATTTTATAGGGAGTTCGTTAGTCATGTCCGTAGATAGTGCTTGACGGCAGTGTCCACTTTTTTATAATAATGAAATAGCAAACGAGCATGCAGTCCACCTGATGGTAAGTGGTCACCGCCGCCCATAAACATTTGTAAGCAACTTAACATAGAACATAGGTTCTATCGGAAGTCAATCACAGATGCGTTGCTACTCCCGAGGACTAGGAGTAGGATGGTCGCCTCATATAAAAGTGTGCCGGCAACCACACCCTCCCATCGAAGCGCAAGGAATGCTTCACGTTAGAAATAGGTGTGGCGGTACCTCCCCGGTCGAAGTAAACTGGTTCTACCACCTTCAAAAACCACTTACTGTCAGGTGACTGTATACTTTTTAAAATTCTATAATTAGAGAGGAGTTCTTCTTGTGATTCTACTGTAGAGGCGATTAGGTAATTTATCTCATCCATTGGATACAACGGTGTGAGAGGTTTTGGTTTGGCGTAGTAATGTAGAGACGCATTAACTTCAAAGGTAGCTCCGGTATAGTATAATTTAAATCCTCATTAGATCAATTGATTACTGATTTGTCTATGACTTACTAAAAAAAAGTCAGGGCGTGTACTTATGTACGCATCTAAGAAGGAAGTTACACTTTTATTGTGAACAAATTCAATTGTCAAATATCTCATACCCTGAGACAATGTGTTGACGATTTACAGGTACTACTCACCCTAAGCAACGGTCGAAATTCGACCGTAATTTAAATTTAAAAAAGTAAACTTCATATTGTCCAACGTAGCACCAATATTTCTCTCGATATGCGGTTTATGAATTCTTATAGAATTCTTTTTGCCGATATTTCGACCCAGTTGCATGGATCGTGGTCACGGCCAAACTGAATTCTATAAGAATTCATAAACCGCATATCGTGAGTACCCGTTAAGTATTATAATGTATCAATTCCGCGATAATACTAGTCTAAAATCAAATATTTCTCTGATTTAAATAAAATGTAATAATTTTCAAGTTATTTTGAACGCACCCGTTAAAGTAAAAAGAGGTTTATTAACTAAGCTGCATTACAAGCAATAGCCGGTATTTTGACGAAGGATCTGAAATTTTTGACGTCATGTGTTTTCATAGTAAGACTAGTGTTCTATTTCGTTTATTATGTATGTGTTTGTGTCAAATGCAAGGTAGTGTGTGTGATGTGTTTTTAGTTGATTTTATGTATGATTTAGGCATCATATAAAAAAAAATTGGCATTACGTAATCCTATTGTACATTAACTATAACCGTGCGTAATTTCATACAATTTTTTGCTTTCATCAAGTTTTTGCTTCACGTATTAATATAAATTATAAAAATAATTATAAGTATTAATATAAAGATTAATACGTGTCGTTTTGCATGCGCATTTAAAAATACATTCGAGAAGAACAAGCCTTCTCAAATAAATCAAAAGATGTATACTTCAACAAAATTCAACAGATTTCATACTACATACATCTTATCCTGAAATTTGTCAATCACTTTAGCATGTAAACCAATCATTTGCCATTTATCTTCCGCCACAAGCATACATTGTAACTCATGTTATTATCATGCGCCGTAATAAAGGACTTTGAAGCAAGTTTCAATTTGTGGTCCTGACATTCTGGCACGCACATGATTAGTTTCGAGTTATAATTAAATGGGTTAATGTATTAAACTTGAAGGAGCCGAGGCTTCTTGCATGAAAATTGCGTTAAGGTCGATCCGATCGAAGTTTGTCGAACTAAAAGTATGTACGGTATAGCGAAACCGCGTGTAATTATCCGAAGAGAAAGGGTAATATAAAGTTGCGGCTTTCAACACGTTGAGCGCTCGGTAAACTGCGGTTATACCCTGAAACTTCTGTGTACTGAGCATTCGCTACTCACGCGGCGAATTGATATGATTCGGAATATTGTTTCAAGTTTCAGTATACATGCGTTTACTTTGTAATTAAACAGCTTTTGAGATGTAATCGACGTATAATAACGGGCGTTTTACATGAATAGATAATAAGAAGGGAAGGTAAAGGTATACCTACTGTGTTTATCTTTGTGTAATGTCTATTTAACAAACGAATTTCGTTTCTTAGTGTGATAAACTGATAAGTTATATACGAGAGAGGTAACAGCATAGTTCCGGGGGTAGGAATAAGTATTTATTACTGATTTTAAGACAGTAAAATTATGTGTATTTCTCCCTGAAAACAACAGTTTGAAACGCTGATGTATCCTAGTTTGAGGATGTGGTAAGGTTGATATAATCTTAAATAAGATGCTAAGTTTATCTAAGACTGATACCAGATGTCCCTTGGCGGTAATACATTTTAGTTTATTTAATTTCAGTTTCCTTCTAATTCCCCAACCTCCTCATATCAACTCAGTACTCCACATATAACACTTACGTTACGTTTCACGTCATTTCATCTCATTGCATTACAGGACTAGTCGAGCAGAGTGCACAAACTCAAACATTTGCATAGACACGCGGGCGCGGGAATAATGCAAGTAGCGCTCGGAAGTGCGGCGGCCAAGTGCAGCGACAAGCAGCCGTGCACGTCCCGGTGCGGCAGTTTATTCCACATTATGT
Source organism: Spicauda simplicius (assembly GCA_949699795.1). Taxonomy (NCBI): domain Eukaryota; kingdom Metazoa; phylum Arthropoda; class Insecta; order Lepidoptera; family Hesperiidae; genus Spicauda; species Spicauda simplicius. The sequence continues at coordinate 7,646,333 of OX453058.1, read as the reverse complement.
CTCCGCTCCGCTTGATATTCCGTTGCGCTCCGAACAGTCCCCCTGGAATACAAATTCTACACATTCTCAAGAACAACGCTTGCCAACAGCCTCAAAAGACACTGATACATATTCCGTTTGGGAAACAATAAAACGGAAATCATAGTTCTAGCAGCACGCTCCAATAGTCCACTGAGAAACGGCTATCGGAAAAGAATTTTGCTTTACGGTTGACATCTGTTTTAATGTAGGACATTTGGAAATAAAGGGGATGGTAAAAGGTTTGTATAAAGCTCAAATAACAAAGTAAAATTCTCTCCACTATTACTTATCACTCCTAATAACGATATTTTTAAAATTTGGTGTTTTAAAAATATACGAACAAAAATATGAGGTCATATGAAAAGTATAATAATATAAAATCATCTCATAAAATTATGGATACTTCAGTCTTATTATTTTGAAAGCAATTTCTCAGTAGGTCACTTATTTAAATAATTTAAGTAACACAAACATATACGTCAATGCTCACGGTATATTTAATACAAGCATGGATACCAAAAATTCGATGAAGTATCAAAATGAAAGCGTGCCATATGAATAATTAAATCACGACCCACTTCCTATCGCAGCCGAATAAAACGTCTAGTTCGGTATAATTTCCTTTAAAATTTAATTTATATGCGAAGTTGGCGACTCAAAGAATTAATACTTTATCTTGATTCATATTGGGTACCCGAGAGCATTGGGGTCTCCCTAAATTTTTGAGGTAATAGATGACGGTTTGCGAGAAATATTAGACATCATTTGTACATTCCAGCTAACAAAATTACCACCGATAAAGGTATTTAAATCCCTTAAAGGTTATATTATCTACTAATTATTAAATAAGTAATGATAACATTTTATTAGCATTGTAAATGCCAAAGCTTGTGAGTATGTATGTGTGTTTGTTACGCTTTCACGCCAAATCTACCAGTCGTAATTCACCCAAATTTACCACACACATAGTTTATTACTTAGATTAAAACATAAAATACTTAATACCGTGGTAGATATAACCGAAATAGCCGAAGTTGCCGGAATATATAGATTAACACATTAGACTCATTACCGTGGTCCAATCGAAAACAAAAAAATGACGTGACGGAAGCGGGTGAAGCATATATTTCCCAAAAATAAAAATAATGACTTTATTGGTAGCGTATATTTTATTGTAAAATAAATTTTATATGTTACAAATAAAAAAACAACATAATCACTTTTTAGTTTGCTAATGAGACGACAAGATCATTAACATCTTAACCACGTATGACTGCCATCGCATTCATGAGTATCTACGTATGTGCCAACAAAATTGTGTAGCTTTATTGTCCTTGCAAGCTAGCGCCGTAAAATAATGACTGTATGCTCTTTAAATGTCATTTATCCCATCGCTCACACGAGTATAAAAGGATCGTTCGACGCACTCGTATCACACGATCATGTCTTTGTATATAGAACGCTGGGGTAACATGATATTTTCGTAATATTTCTACCTTAAAACGTTCTTCTTACAAGAGTTTACGACCTTCTATCTATGCTGCGCGTGTTACTTAATGGATATTGACTTTGAACTCTTTTACAAATGAAAATATACTACATATATATATTAAATTCAACTTACTAGCAAGAAATATATTGTCGTAGTAGTTTTATATTTATAATGTAGAAGTAGTAAGCGAGTATAGTTCACTTGATGGTAAGTAAGCTATCGCTGGACGTCTGTGATCTACCACACATGAGATCAGTCTTAACTATGTACTAACTTAGATCGACTCAGATGAGTATTTATCTCCTACTACACTGTTCTAACTATAACACAGCAGCAATTGACAGTGTTATTGGGCAGAAATGTATTGTGCATTCAGCGTCGACCCTGAAAAAGTGTTATCACACCTTTTAGGAACTTTACCGGATTTTTCTTGTTAAGCCTACAAGTCGTATTTTAAAAGCTTTTATTTAATGTGTGTATTAATGTGTGTGTGTGTGGTAATTAAGTGTGTGTAATGAGTATGTAAGTATTTTAAAAATGTAAGTATGTTAAATTAGCCAAGTGGGTTAAATTAAGGTGGCAAAGCTTCTTGCGAGAATAGTTCAGGAAACGACAGACCTAGATTTGAGTAAATCTACCCTGGACAATCTCGCGACAAGTTTTTTTGTGATAGAAAAATGGCTTTGGCTTTGATGACTTTGTCTACTACAAAGTATATTTTTTTTCTTTTCAGTCCATTGAGGGTTGTTTTAAAAAATGTTTTTTTTATCTTATTTTTTTTTATAATTTTCTTTTATATATTTTTACCGCGACTGGGTAAACATAGCGTGGGACGTCCTCCTGCTCGTTGGAGCGACGATCTGCGCCCGGATGGCGGGAAGTAACTGGATGAGGAGAGCCGAAGCAGGGTTACCAAGTCTCAAAAATGTAACCCCCTAAAGCCTTCATAAAAAACCCCTAAAATCCCCAATGCAGAACCAGTGCACTTTGACCGAGGAGATTCCAACGAGATACTTACTTCTAGCGTGAAACATTTTTTGCGTTTCGATGGAAGGGGGTGGTTGCCGGCACACTTTCACATGAGGCAACCATCATGTCCTCGGGGGTCCATCATGACTTCAGATAACACCCATGTTCTGTATAAAGTTGCTTACAGATGTCTATGGGTGGCAGTGACCACTTATCATCAGGTAGACTGCATGCTCGTTTGCTACTTCAGTCAGATAAAAAAAGGATAGGTACCTAATAGAGTCTATAAAAGCAGTTGTTAAGAAAGTATACCATCTGGGCGAGCTCATCATAAGTTGGTGTAACTTTAATTATAGTTAGTAACCTACTAACTAGTTTTGGCAACTCGTTTGTACATTGGAAGCTTAATTAAACTTGTTCTAACGAGGGCTGTAAAGATACTGTTGACGCCCCAGTAGATTTTCTTTAGTAGAAGTGTTTTACGATGAAGCAATTATAATACGGTTCATACATTAAAACTTTGGTGTGGTTCAGACGTCTAAAATTTCTCTAGTGAAAAGGGATACGTGTTTAAACACAGTTTGAGTATTTTAACTACCGTCAATTCTTTTTCGTGGTTGAGGTCGTGCTCCGACGTGGTGGTAGTAGAAAAAAATATGTAGCTGACAATTTGTAGGCCTATGCAAAAAATAAAGACATTTAATTTAATTTCATTTTGATCATTTCACACGCGGGTTTGTTATTACATAATTATGTACGGAAACGATGTATAACACAGACTGAAAGCCCTTATCTAGTTCGTTATCTAAGTTGTTAATTTGGGAAAAAATATCAAAGCCACGAATTTCTGGATAAAATCGAGAAATTCATAAGTCACATTTCCTTTTTAGTGGCTGTATGTGCTTGGAATCTTGGATGCGGTTTCACAGTCCTTTTGCTATTTTTTAAGTAAACATTAATTTAATCGGGTTTTCCCTAGACACAAAACACGCCGGGTTTTGCAGGGACACTGTAAAAACCCCGTCCCGACCCCCGGACGCCATTCAAATTAGGACAAATCTGAGAAACCCGGACGAATAGCAACGTGGTACCGTTTCACGTCGATCACAGATATGAATATACCTATCGAGGTATGAAAAATAAGAGAGCTAACTTTAAACTAACTTTAAGCTAACCCACTGAGTTTCTTGATGGATCTTCTCAGTTTAGGCCGTGTTCCGATCTAATGGTAGTTTAAGAAAAAAAAATGTAACTGACAATTTGTAAATGTCCCCCTAGGTTACTACTTATTGAGTGCTAAGTCTTCATGCCTTTTATAGATATGTACCTATATGCCCTTCAAACAAAATATTGTAGCGTTTATCTAATAATGCTGATGTACAGCAATGTTTACAAGAATTTTATCACATTTGATTTCGAATTGAACAATAGGTAAAATTCGTTTATATATTTTTTTTTTTGTGACAGGGAGGAAGACTTCAAAAGGTACACCGAAGGCTTGGGAGAGACTCCGAGTTATATGGAATTTTTACCCACTAAAACCTCCTCGGTGGCCTACCTCTGCGCTAGCAGGGGACCCCGGGATTTCCAATGGAATGCACCGGTGCCTCCTAGCACGGCACCTCTTCCAGAGTACGACAACATGCAGCCTCACATGCCGCCGTCCTTCCAGGGATTGTTGGCTAGACAGTTAGAGCTCCCACCCTAGCCGTCCGCAACCCCAGAAGCCCCCTTTCCGTCGCCTCTTACGACAGACAGGGGATACCGTAGCCGTATTCTACTCCCCGACTACAGGGGGACTGTATGATATACCTACCTACCTTATACAAGGAGTAAACGAGCACGTAGTCCATTTGGTGTCTACTCTACTGTTACCCATGTCTTTTTTAATTAAACCACAATAAGATTAGTGCATTACCTGAGGTTTTCACAGATATGTTACTATCGTTGAGATTATTTCGAATAATAACCTTTATGTACTTTACCAAACCCTCCACACCAAAAAAGCAGCGTTTACAACTGATATTACTAGCAGACTCGCAGCGTTAGTGAATCCGCAATCAAACTATATACCATACAAACGTTCTACCACCTTTCATACAACGTTTGAACAGACGTATTTGATCCTACACGATTTTTATATCGCAATCGGAATCTTTTATCGATACACAAGTGGCACTCATGTCTTTAGAGGCACGCTTTATTGTCAATATTGCAGACGGAGCGCGGTCGAGACACGCTCCGCAGAAGTCACTGAATTATCCTTTAAAAGGATTTATAACTTTGTTCCCTTTGGCCCCTCTAGATCCTAAACGAAGATACTTGTTCAAAGTGAGTAATGGATTGTTATATAAACAACGCCGGAGGATTTTAATCAGACTTGAAATTTATTCGCGAAATTACAGCAACCAATTATTTTTGATGAGTTTGAGTGCACTTAATCTGTTTGTAGAGTAAATGGATTCGCGAAAACAGTATTACGCTTTTGAGCGTTGTAATTCTTAATATAATTTTGTATCTATAAAACATGGTGATAAACTTTTGATTTGATGATAAAAATATGTGTGTGACTGTATGCAATTTTTTTAACGTGTTCAAATGATCTAAATATCTTAAATTTTTCTTCTTCATTAAATATATCACGAGTTAAAATACATTATTTTTTTATTTTGATGGAAAATTTTTAGCGAGATTCGGAAATATTGTGCGTTTCAAAACAGAAATATAACAATGTAATAAGTTAAATGGGATTATTATTTTGCGATGTAGAGAAAAGTGTCACCTTTAAGATGTTGATAATAATAGTTGCGTCGAGTAGTGTCTATTTGCTAAATTATTATTTTGGTCGTTATTGTTTATTTTAGATTTTTTTAATACGCTTTCTACACTCATAGCCCCACACTAGGATTTTTTCCTGTGTCGTGTGTACCATGGATACACACACGACGAATACACAACCACCCTGACCCAGAACATGAATGTAAACTCATCATTCAGATACCTGTCTGGCTGGGAATCGAACCCGGGACCCATTGCGCGTCAGACCGGTATGGTCCGGACCGCTCCGGCATGCGGGTCGTCAAAATATATTCTATACTGAGGAACAAAACATAGATATGTCTTGATATTACTAGATTTATGTAGTAAATAAATTTACCAGGAAATTCTGTTTTGAGAATAATGGAGAAACATCTTCGTAATATTTTTTCTTCTTAAAAATAATCATTTTAGTTGACTTCAACGATACCAGGCCTGCTACATCTGCCTATATTAAAAGCAGTTTGCTGCTTCAATATTATAAAAAAAGGTATATAGCACATAAGTTTTTTTATTCTTATCTTGTTGAAGTAGCAAACGAGCATTCAGTTCGCCTGATAGTTGGTGGTCTCTGCCGGATGTCTTTAATTGACTTTATACAGAACATGGGTTCCATCTGAAGTCTATCACAGAGGCCTTTACAGATGGATGTATTTCCCCAGTCGAACTACACTGGACCTAACACTTTCAAATTGAAGGTGGTAAACCACCAGGTTGGGTAAGTTAAGGGTTGATTGGTCAAGGTTAAAGTCGTGGATAGTAGTAACAATAATACTATTGTGAAACTTTATGTACGTTATAGACTTGGATGCGTTTTCATTTAAACTTTCAAGCTTGTCTTTTCGTTCACAGTTTGCAAGTTTCTTAGTAACTAGGTGATATTTGTTTGAACCGAGGTAAGTGCCGTTTGATTAAATTTTCAATCATCTGACTAATATCAAACATTACGCAGGTTACATTGAAACTCAACAAGATCTCCATTATTTTAATATGGGACAGAATACTGGGATACTGGTGCTGTATATTCATTAAGATGGCGACGAAAAACAACTGATGTGTTTCAAGTTGGTTTTAATCGGTAGTTAAATATTTCTGGTTAACCTCAGATAAAACCGATTTTACTTATCCACTTATCAGGTTGAATGCATGCTCGTTTGGGGTACAACCCATTATTGTCCCACTGCTGGGCACGGGTTTTCTCTCAGAAAGAGACAGCTTTAGGCCATAGTCCACCGCGCTGGCCAAGTGCGAATTGGTGGACTTCACACACCTCCGAGAACTTTTTTCTCTCTCGGGTGTTCTTCGGGGTTTCCTCACGAAAAGTAGTGATAAATAATTTCTAATGTGCGTATAAATTAGTGGTGCGTGCCTGGGATTGAACCTCGGACCTCCCGATTGAGAGGACAAGTTTCAACTATCACTATCGCTGCTGTAAAAACATTTATCATCCAAACAACTGAAAGTGTCATTACTATCCATTGTCCAAACGATAGTAGGACTTTTTAAATTATTTTACTACTTTTATCACTAGTGTAGCAACACTATTCCATAACTTAAATTTTGAGGCGCCCCGAATGCTGACGTTCAGAGCGGGCGCCTCAATTTACCAAGATCCGTAATGTGTGTTGTGGCCCTTATTTATTATTATTTAAATTAAACACTTGTTTCGGGTATTCCGCACGCAAATTAGTGGTTGTTATTGAATAATACACGATTCATTTACTTAATTCCACATTATGATACAATCAACACAATGCTCTTGGGTCCGTTTCCCCACCCTATATTCTTATAGGCCTTAAGGTGAGTACTGATCAGGACCGTTGTGTGTAAGGCGTCAATTCAAAAACGAAATTTACATTGTTGTTCCGGTATTATTATTTTTTTTAAATTATTGTAGGGTACTCGTATTGTTAAAATTTTGAGGGATGGATCGTGGAAAGTACATCAACTGATATTTAAGTGCACCTCGCAAAATCTTGTCATATTGCTTTATCAGTTTTGATCAGATTATTTATAAATATCAGCAGTCGAATGGTTTATATTTTTGTATAAAATCAAGAATGTCTCAGTACCATAACTTTTTCAAAAATTGAATTAAAAACACGTTACGTGTAAGTGCTTCTGGTCAGTACCCACCCTTACAGAGCCAATAGAATAGCGGCGAACCGAGTGTCGTTATAAACGAGTGTCATTCGAGGGCCCTAATGTAATGTTGCGATCCCTCGCGCGGGCACTGCCTTGTGCAGATAATCCTCGTGACACGTTAAATACGCCTTATTGCGTAATTCCGACATTTACATATAACAAGACATGAAATAAAAAAAGTGTTATAGAAGTTTTGTTAGATATTTTAAATTACTGTTAAATCGATTGTTTTTTAATTAGGCTTATCATATAAAGCTTTTTGCCTTCATGTTCAGTCAAATAGACGTGATATTTTTCTATAATGAAATTCCACAATTATGTTAAAAAAGAATCATTGTTATTTGTATGTTTTATTATAATATGAATGTAGCAAACGACCATGCAGTACATTTGACGGTAAATAGCATTTGCCGCCCTAGGACATCTGTAACCAATTTAAAATTAGATCTGTGATCAAACATAGGCTTACCTAAGTATGATCACAGATGCGTTGCTTAATAATATTTTTTTTCTTTTTCTCGAAGGAGAAACCTTGAAAAGGTACCTGACGCCGCGCCGTGGGAGCGACGCAGGGTTATGTGGGATTTTTACTCACAAAAACCCCACCGGTGGCCGTCCTTGGCGCTACAAAGAGGATTCCACCAAAATCCTCTGAACGCGTTGAGCGTCCTCCTCTCAGATGGGTGGCTGGGCCCACCACTCCGTCACGTCTTTACCACGGTATATGGACGCACACCGTAGTCCTTCTCGGTGTCGCCTGACCGAACGGTTCGAGAGGAGTTGCGGGCGGCTAGAGAGGGATCTCTAGCCGCCCGCAACTCCGGAAGCCCCTTTTAGTCAACTCTTAAGACAGGTATGGGATAACGTAAACCTATTCTAATCACGGAACTACATGGACGTGCTTAATAATCCTAATAAATACGTATTCTTTCTTTCTTAATATGTATTTACATCATAAAAAGAACCTGTTGTCCACTGTTAGGCATTCTATAGCGATCTCTAAGTCACCATAATTTTCAATTCGGAAAACAAGCTTCTACAATGATGTTTTAAGGCAAAAATAGTTGTACCTCACACCTAGTGTTCGAAACGACAAAGCGTTCTGTGAAAGCACAAAGTATGATTACGCGGAAGCATGGTCAGCATTTCATTCTCCCTTTGATATTCGCTTCCGGACGTAGAACGAATTTACCGTGCAATAGTACTGTAAAACCAGCGTCTCTTTTTTGGAGCAATCGTATTGTATTGTTGGAGGTGGGCGGACGTCATCGGTTTTGTGGAATTCGCCAATTTCCAATGGCTATGAATATCTACGGCTTTTGCCAATTTTTATTAAGCAATATCGGGAGGCGTTTATGGCTGCAGTTATTAACGTGTTGGCCATTGCATACAGGATAGTGAAACATATGTTTTCATGTACCACATAACAACTAGATATTGAGAAATGTTATTAAAATCATGTTTTATCTTAGACTTTTTCTATTTTATTGGGTCCATATTTAAAGAGTAATGCTCGTAATAGGACTGTATTACTATGTCTCTGTCATAGGGCATCTGCATATCTGCATTAGTTAAACGCATGGATTTCTTAAAGAATTTGTAATACAATTGTTAAATATACTTATGTAAGCTTCATGAATATGTTATGAATAGGTTTATACTTTTTATATGTAAAACTGTAAAACTTGAAAATGAAACATTGAAAAAAAAACGAATGCATCACGAACTGGTATAATTTCTATTTTAAATTTGCGATTGCTCCGTGTTTTGTAGTATTAAGTGTAAATCCTAATAATAATTACCAAATTGTATAAGGCTTACGTCAAGGTAAGGAAAAAATCACTTTACACTTTACTCGCATGTCACTTATCTCGAAAAGGCACCCTCTTTCGCTTTCATTTTATTCGACGAGCAACTGTCAAAAAGATGAAGTTATCGAAACTATCATTGACAGATTTATTAGTACAATAACGAGGGTGAAGATAGCGAGGACAGAGGAAGTGAACAGTAACGTCAATCTCTTAGAAATCAATGTGACAATGATCGTCAGTAAGAATTGAACATTTTCTGATCAAAGGAGTAGATTCAGTATGTATTCGCCGGGGTGCCACCGTCGTCACAACTCCAATGTAGCAGTCGTAACACGTCATTAATGGGATGCAGTTGCCAGTTCATTTGAAAGGTGGTAGCACATTGTTCGACCGGGGAGGTACCAAGAATTCCTTGGTACCTCCACGGTCGAACCACACCCTTTCATCGAACCAATGAAAGGGTGTGGTTACCGGCACACTTTTATATGAGGCGACTATCCTATCCTCGGGAGTAGCAACGCATCTGTAATTGACTTTAGATAAAATCTATGTTATATATGAAGTTGCTTACAGATGTCCATGGGCGGCAGTGACCACTTACCATCAGGTGGACCGCTTGCTCGTTTGCTACTTCATTATTATAAAAAAACATTCATATGAGACTAACAGTTTCGTTGCTACTCCTGAGGTTTAAGAGATCTCATGTGAAATCCATGTATCGTCAGGTGAAATCAATGATTGTTTGCTATTTCAATTGCCTACACACTTTGCCATATTAATTATTTTACCATTGTATTATAAATAGCATTGTTTTATTTTATCCCTACTTATTTTAAACCGTTTTTAAATCTTTGCTAGGGATCTTTGGACATCCCCCTCGACAGGGTCTCCACCTTGTCGTGGCGAGGGGGCTCAGTACCCGTGGCTTGGACCACCACGGTGAAGCCAAGAGGAATCCCAGGGAGGGGACGCTCCAAGTGAGCTTGGCGGTAGGCCCGCACTAGATGCGTCCGAAGGGGCTGCGGAGGACGGAGTTTTCTGGCCCCTGTAGCCAGGAGGGGTCGTGGTAGGAGAGGTGTCTCGGTGTATCGTTGCCGTGTACCCTGTCTCCCGCGACCGAACGGGGGTGCACCGTTTGTTGCGTTGGCGGTGGGGCTGCAGAGGTAGAGGAGATGCGGTGTGTCGTTGCCGTCCTCCCTGTCCTCTGCGGCCGTTTGGCGGTTTGCGGTGGAACTAAAGATGGTGACCACCGCGGGGTGTGGGATGTCGATGCCTGCAGGGTGTGGCCTTCGCAGGTGTCGGCTTGCCCATGCCCACGGCCCCTGAGTGGCGGTCTCAGGGTTGGTCCGTCGCCCTGCAGATGAGGGCCATGGAGGTAAGGCGCGCCTTTGTGTTTTCTGGCGCGCCTTGCTGTTGGGGGGAGCTCTGTGCTCAATATGGAGGGGCTGCGGGAGCGGCCCTTTTTCCAATACATTAATTTATGTTTGCTTATTTATTATGTACAAATTTCAGATGAATATAATATAATAAACATAAAAAATCACATAATAAACAATTATATTCTTAAATAAATTAAAATTTCTTATCAATTTTGCTTTTTATAATAAGATTGAATCTTAAAAAAAAGATAAAAAGATTTTTACTAATAAATATTTACTGGAATATCGTTCCAATAATTACTTTAATATGAGCAGGATAAAAACGAGAAATCACGAGCGTAGAGTTGCTTTTATTTCATTTATTTTTCTATCTAGTATTTATTCGTTGTTGTAATAGGATTTATTATTTTATCATTATTCATATTGTTACTTATGTAATATGTTAGTGCATGTGTGTGCATCCAAAGGTGTATGTGTAGGTGTAGATCGTGTTTGCAAAACGCTAAAACACAAATCTGTTTTACCTCAAAGCTAAAATGATTTTGCAAAATTGCGTCTAAATCTGCATCCACCATTTTTGCTTTGACTTTGAGGCCGTAATTCAGCCGCAAAATGCGAAGAAAAACTAGTGTCCTTTAACGCCACATTGTTGGTAGTATCTATGATGAATAGGTAAATATTAGAAGAATGGTTATTGGAATTTCAATAGTTGTGGTCAGAGCTGGCCGGAGATTAGTATATGGCGTTACTATGATAGACAAAAATATGTATAAAATAACATTTTTATGATGTACGATAGTAAAGTAGTCACTCTTTTTGTACCTTTGTTAAAAGAGTCCCAGTTTCAGTAATCTATATTTAACTAGCTGACCAGGCAAATTTCATTACACCTAAAAGTCAAAAATCTAAAATTACCTTCCTTTTTAATCACTCTACTCACTCACTATATTAAAAAAATCTGTAGCGTTGTTTTAAAGATCTAAGCATACATTGGAACAGACAGCGCAAACCGACTTTGTTTTATTCAATGTAGTGATTATATCACCGGATAAACAAAGTTAATTAAAAAAATGTAGATATGTCAATTCTATTATAATTATGAGAAATATCATAAGTTTGTTAAATTCAGGAAGGAATTTCACGGTATGAGTACGTATGTTTATATTTTGAAAACGATTAGTTATTTGAACGCATTTTATTCATGAGAAATTCTACATATTCTCGGAAAAATATCGTTTCTATTGAAATGATTAATGAGCATTTCTCTAAATAGTGTTTCTGTATGCTAGTGATACGAAGTTACCTACTTTAAGAGGAACCTTAATTGCTTATAAATTTAAAAATAATGTAGATGGCGCAAATGAAGCTCTTTTGTGAGAAGAAGCGCGCTCGCAAATGTTTGTTTGCGACAAACAATGAGTCTGCGATTTGCGGCGACGCTTTGCTGGTGCGAATCAAAATACTAATGGAATAAACTTCAACGTTTGCAATGTGATTTTAATTTACTTTCTCTCTACTGCAGTTTCAGTTATGGAACGTAACTGCAACATATCGATGTTTTCTTGGTTATGTTTTAAAGTTGTTTTACCCTTGATTTTTAAGAAGTATCTGGTTATGTTTTTTTAAATTGCTTATGGATCCCTTGATTTTATGAAGCTGAGTATGTTCAATGGCAGGTTCAGGTATCGAATTCAGTAAGCTGCGTTTCAGATAAGTAGTCGTCAATATCTGTAGACTTTGGTATTGATCCGCAAATTATTCAATTTTCACAAAATGTGTTTCTATATGCGTTGTTGTATAAAATTGTTGCCGGCGATGCATCGGCGACTCCCCTGATGTTGCGAATGTCCATAGGCGACGGTGACTGCTTTCCATCAGGTGGCCCGTTTGCCTTATCGTTAGGCCCAATTATAAAAATAACAATAAAAAAATAATAATAAAAAAACAACGGTTAAATCAAGAGGCCATGTATTAGGCGAGTTCTCTTAATACATTATTTACACCTGAATCCATCGGTATTATAAACGACTTATGACAAAAAATAGCGTTATAGTGTTGCTGTAGGTTTCAATAGGACGAAGCAACTAAAAATAGCTGTATTTTTCGCATCACTGATTCTACTAAGCTTGATATGATTTAATATATTAAAATGAAAGTTTGTAGTTTAACTTCGCCACGACTGCAAGTTATAACCACAAGTTTGGTTCAGAAAATACATTTAATACGTGGCGTACTAACTTATTTCTCGGGGGTAGTCTCTGTGGTCATCCCAGGAAGGATGCTAATTCACTCGCGTGGCGCAGGTTACTATACCGGTCTGACGCGCAATGGGTTCCGGGTTCGATTAACGGTCAGACAGGTATCTGAATGATGAGTTTAGATTCATATTATGGGTCTGGGTGTTTGTGTATTCGTCTTGTGTGTGTTCATGGTACCCACGACAGAGGAGAAAATTCTAGTGTGGGGCTATGAGTGTAGAAAGCGTGTAAAAAAATCTCACAGCTACTTACCAACTGATGGAGTGATAAATCCTTTGCTAATTTTCAATTGCATAAAATACTATTGCCAGTATATTAATTTTAAATATACACACTACACTCATGTCTATAATAAAACCGAAAATATATTGGTTATTGTAGAATTATTTTATTGTTTTCCACAAATTCGGTTGGAGATTTTTTAAAAATGAATGCAATATATAAAGCTGGCAATCAGTTTTAAACAACAACGTTTTGAGAATGATTAATTGAACGCATTTTATATACAAAAAGCTGAAAGTTTTATCCGTTTTTTTATATCTCCGAAAATCGCAATAAAATATTTAAACAACTGCATTTAAAGTTGAAAATGTTTTTAAAGTGCTCTACATGAACGGGCTATAATGATAGACTTTACTTCGGTTCATAACTGATGTCCAGAACTCGCAGTGGCTATTTACCTACTATTATATAAACTGTAGCTAACTTTAGCTCTTTAGCTATTTAATTAATATAACTAGTAGCTTAATATAACTAGTCACCCGTCGTAATGGTCGAAATCAGACCGTAATTTAAATTAAAAATTAATCTTCATATTGTCCAAAGTAGCATCAATATTTCTCAAATTTAAATAAATTGTAATAATTTTCAAGTTATTTTGAACGCACCCGTTAAAAGTAAAAAGTGGCTGACATTTTTGACGTTATGTGTTTTCATAGTAAGGGCCGGCGCACATATGACGGAGCGCAGCGCACCCTTAGACATTGAATGTTCTATTTCGTTAATTATGTATGTGTTTGTGTCAAAAGCAAGATAGTGAGTGTAATGTGTTTTTGTAAACTTTATGTATGTTTTCATGCATTATAAAAAATATTAGCACTGCGCAATCCTTCTCTGTATCAACTTTATCCGTGCGTAATTTCACACCCCCGCCTGCGGCAAGTATCTTAGAAAAGAATCACAAGTTTTTGCTTCACGTATTAATATATAGATTTCAATATAATAAAAGGAATATTTCATGAAGAAGGGGTAGTTGGGAAGGTTACTGCAGTGTTTTATTGTATTTCAATATAACGCATAATAAATTCGTAATTGTATTGTTACTATGAAAAAATAAATTTTAAAAATTAATAAAATTTCACAATAATTGCAGTACCACAGTATTCCAATGTGCCCTTACGTCATTACTCGTACAATGTATATATTTTTTATCATTAACAGAACATTAAAAATATCACTTAATTTCCTTAGCACAATAAATGTAATCCATAATAATAAACGAAATGATTTTATTAACAACTAACTGACCCGGCGAACCTTGTTCCATCTAAAAGTCTAAAATCTAAAATTATCAGTGTTCCTCCACTATACTAAGCACGTATTATACATATACAAAAACATTCCTATTGAATCACTGTATCTAATAAAAAACATTGCATTAAAATCCGTGGTGTAGTTTTAAAGATCTAAGCATACATAGGGACAGACAGCGGGTAGCGACTTTGTTTTATACTATGTAGTGATATACAAAATCAATTCAAATTTAATTTATTTTCTTATCAATTCGTCATTATACTAAATCACTATAATCATCATCGTAAATAACATCATTAAACCTTCATTTACCGTAGATTGCGTTCGTCTTTCTAAGCGAACACGAGTTGTTTTACTAACAATCGGAAGATTAAACAACACTGCAGTAGCTTAAAGATCTAATTTGACCACGGAATTGAGATAAAATAACAGAGTACGCTATTGGAATTTGTCCTTGCTTTGTTTTTGCACGGGTTTCGAACCGTTTACCTAAGCCAAGCGTATTTTGTTACCACTTTGGCCTTTTTCAGAATATATCTGGATATTGGTAAGCACGGAGCAGTCGTAGTTTCTCGCTAATTAATGCAATTGCACGTTTTGTTACTGCTCCCACCTTTTCATTTTGCATGAACAGTGCAGAGTTCAGTTTTCAGTTCACATTTACGTTTCGGAAAGCCGTAGTCAGATAAAATTTAAAGTACACAATCTACTTTTCCATGTGTTCTACACTAGTGATTGTATTAACGTACTTTTATTTCATTTATTGCAATTTACTTACCTGAGAAAACAATAAAAGATTTGCTGTTGGAAATGGGCTGGACTGAAGAATACAAGCGTTTAAATACTAATTAGATTGTTGATAAATCTTGTATTTAAGCCACAACACTTAGAACCAATTTGGTATTTCACAATCGACATGATACTTAACAATATTAGCCAAAAAATTGTTCTCCTGCGAAGAAATTTGTTCTCTGTCCTTAAATCACTCAGTGATATGAAATCTCAGTGAAGGCAATTTTTGATTGTTTTCTTGAATAATTTAGGTATCATACAATAAAACTTCTTATTTGTACTTGTTATCTTACTATAAGGATAGACGTACAGAATGTTCGAGTTAGACAAATAGAATCAATGATCGATTGAAAATATGTATGTCATTATAAATATGACGCGATATAAAGAATTGGAGTTGTGTGAGTACTTCAAACTATGCTGATAATTTTCTGTCCAAATTGAGACTAAGTAATATCATACTCTATAGTGTTTAAGTAAAAAAAAACACCTTTTAAACACATCTGCTTGGGCAGTAGCGAGTAAGACTCAGCATATTACGTTTAAGTATCCACTGTAGAACTTTAGCGAAATGGCGAAATTAATGTAACGTGCAGTTAGTTGTCAGCCGCTTGTGTGGTATTTGTTGAACTTTATATGATATCCGGCCGCCAGGAAACCCAATTAGCAATATCATCCGGCCTGAGAGCGTAACGGGGGTTGAGTGGCTATAAGCGTTGGTATAGTTAGAACAGTTAATATACTGCAAATTGCTGCTCAATTTACTTAAACTTCGCTGTACACGCTTGAGAACTCTGTCTGAATCTCATGGTAAGTGGTCACCTCATTTGGACATCTATAATCAACCCCAGATTAGGACTAGGGCCTCACTTTAAGCCGTTCATAAATGCCTTTCAAAGTGTCCAACAAAGATGAAATACACCTAATGGTAAGAAGCCACTGCCGCTAATCGGATGTCTGTTATCACTCAGATTTAACAGGTGGTACAATTGGTGTAGTTCAACCGGGGAAGTACCATCGCCACACCTATTTCTGTAGCATTTCTTGCGTTTCGATTAAAGGGTGCGGTTGCCGGCACACACTTACATGAGGCGACTATCATAGTCCTCAGGAATAGCAACGCATCTGTGATTGACTTCAAATAGAACCCACGTTCTATTTAAAGTTGCATATGGAAGCAGGATGGCAGTAACTTACCATGAGGTGGAATGTATGCTCGTTTGCATTTTAATCAAATAAAAAAGATAGATCAATTGAAGTTGGTTACACACGTTTGGTTTCGTTGCTACCTGCTACAGCCTAGCTGGAATGCCTAATTTAAATGCGTGTATTATAATGGCAGCAATTGGTGTGGTGGTGATGACCAGGACAAGGGGGTTCGATCTAGGAGTCCACACCAGCGATAATAAGGATATTATGGGCAAGAAAAGAAAAAATCGTCATTATAACAGATTTCGATAAATTCTCCAATCTATACACAACGAAATCTGCTCTCCCTTAGGAGAATAATAGATCTTTTTTTTTCGTGAGCCGTCGCTGTTGAACCTACCCCATATCGCACGAACGGGTATAACTTTGTTATGGGGGGCCTTAACAAGGTTATAAGCGCTCGTGCTTTTAATAACTAAAATGACTTATCCATTTATGTATGTATGTACAATGTTCTCTACCTATTCATGTGATATGTTTCTATCCCCTTACATCAAATGTTACAACATTGTATTAGTTTGTCTTTGAAATGTGGTACCGTCATTGTTTTTATGGCAACGAGTGTTAATTTTCGTTGTATTGTTTTAAGACAACTGTTTTTTTAAATAATACTTTCCATATAATTCTCATCCAACCTTTATATTGATAAAATTAAATTACATGTATATATTAACACGTGAAGCAAAAACTTGAGATCCATTTCTAAGGTAGGTACTTGCCGCAGACGAAGGAGTACGAAATTACGCACAGTTAGATTTGATGTAAAGATGGATTTCGGAATGCTAATATTTTTTTCAAATAATGCATAAAACAACGAAATAAAACGTCAGAAGTGTCACATGTCTTTGTTAAAATACCCGCTATTGCTTTTATATGCAGCTTAGTTAATTAAACCTCTTTTATCTTTTAAGTAAATTAAATTATAGATAATTTAATTGAATTTGAGAAATATGGTTCTTGACTTGAATTACCGTCGAATTTCGATCTCTGCGACGACGGGTGACTAGAAGAATTAAATACGTATTATCGTAACAGAATACATCTTAACGGTTTGATGCTTAGCTTCTATTTTTATATCATATCATTTGATACATATATTTCCTTAATAAAAGATCTCACATATATTTATTAGTATTCAGAGAGGTTTTGACCCGAGTATCTATAAAGGCTCTTATCGGTTCAAGGAGCGGCAATGTGATTAACCTAAATTTCAATGAACATTGTATCCGGTTTTGTAATTTAAATTAATTGCAATTATCATCCCCAAAATTTGCATTCCAACAATGTCGGTGTTAAAACGAGTAATATTATTATGAGCAGTTGGAAATTATTTTAATGATAATGGTATTCTTTAGTGCCTGTAGCCGCTTCATGTAAATGGGGGTTTACGTTCATACTTATCCCTTCGTGGTGGAATTCAGAACATTTTCGTTCAAATTTCACTGTAATATAAAAAAAGCCCACCCAGTGCGAGCCGGCGTTGCATATGATAGGTTCCGTACCATAATCTTTAAAAAAAAATACAATACGTTTAAGAAAATACATACATATAAATTCATAACACGTTCGTGTACTTATCCTGAGCATTAAAACCTGTTTTTTTATTTGGTAAGTTAATACGTAGGTATACGTTTTACTTGCTTAACCAATTGAGTTGAATTTTGCTATACTTATGTAATGTGATAACATTGTAATAAAATTATATTATAGAGATGTTTTAATCTTGAATCCGGGTTCCGGGCTGGCCATAGTGACGCTTTAACTAAAAATGACTTCATTGGATTTAAGGTAAATAAAGTTAAATAAGTTACTAATAAGTCAATCACAGAGGCGTTGCTAATCCCGAGGTCTAAGACGGTCGCCTTAAGTAAATGGGAGCCAGAAACCACATCTTTCCACCGAAGGGCAGGAACGCTAGAAATAGGTTTGGCGTTGGTATCTCTACTGTCAACTACATCTCCTTCATTCTATCCCCTCCCCACTTACTACGACATCCATTGGAAGAGAGTTTTGCTATTCAAAACACCACGATACACGATAAAGCAACAGCTACTTATACAAAGTTTCCATGTGAGAGAACTCAATAGAGTGCAAAACTATTAAGCTTTCCAAGTGCCGTGTTTTTGTTAGGAACTAACGCGGCACGTCTTAGAACCATGACGCTTACAGTTAAGTCGGGGCTCCACGCTGTAATCGTCACTTGAGCTTATGTTAGTTCTGAAATACTATGAGCTAGCTAGCTTCTACGTGTACAATCGTACGAGTGTTTTTATGTAGTAGAAGAGTATTTAACAAAATTTTGGAAAAATTGTTTGTTAGAAGTGTTTGTTACATCTGCAATTTAAAAGTGAATTATTCCCAAATCAAGGTCTCTGTAGTTAGTTCCATTGGTCCTAAAACCAGCACTGATTAATATTAGGAATTGATAAACAGGAAAATTTTGTTCGCAGCACGCAATCCTTGGAGCTAATTTGATTTTACACGTCATACTGGAAATTTAAAATTCAACGATATATTTTACTTTTTCCTGTGTCGTTCTATAGATATTATAACCAAATGGTCATGTGAGCAGGCAATCTGGTGAGGATCTAGGAATTGAGACATTAGAGAAAATAGTAAGGTAAATGTTAGTCAACCTAAATCATTAAACACCTATATATAAATATATGTATTACATTATATGTACTTATATTGGTATTCAAATTATATTTAATTCGCAAGTAAAACGGAATACAACATAGTTATTATGTAATGAAGATAGAATTTCTATAACAACGTAAACATTGAAGTTCTTTAACTATTTTTGTCTCAAATGGAGTTGCTTTGTCACGTGGCACGTTTAGAATCATGTGCTTAGCTTCGGAGGGCCATGAAACATTAGATTTTAACGTCATTTAAAATTTTACGTGAATTTTATAAGAATTTGTTTCATATGTTCCGGTGAAATTTTGTGACTTAAAATCGAGTATAGACACTTAATTTAAACTTTTAAACGCTAGCTAATTTCAGCATAATTTGCTACAATTTTCAGCGACATTCTTTGGCCTTATAAGTTTTAATTTAAATTTAGATGATGGAAAATAATTTTGTTATATTTCACAAAATACAAACCAAAGCCAAAAAACATAACCTTTATTACGATGCTGTGAGTTGTTTTAAATTAAAAACTATTACATACAATCTATGAAACCTTTATATTTCCGTGATGATAAGATCAGATACACACATTTAAATAAATAAACGCTTCCTACACTCATAAACTCACTAGGATTTACTCCAGTGTGGTGAATGGCAAGATCCAACACAAAGACAAATACACGTTTTGTATACGCTTTCGAGTGACTCAGACCCTGAAAAACAATCCAAATTCATTATTCAGGTACCTGTCTGGCCTAGATTCAAACTCGAAACCTACTGCGCGTCAGACTGGTTCGCTAACCGCTCCGCCACACGGGTCGTCATTTTTTGTTAACGCTCAAAGTTTTCGCCTATTTCAATGCCCCGGGGTTAGTCAAGTCGACGCTCGGTGCTGATCTTCCCATTAAACTTGTGTTAGTTTTAAGAGGATTGCTCTTAGTAAGTAGCGATCTAGCTATTACACCTATGATAGGAACGGTTTTACACGGAAGCATGAGATTAACTATGGTTTAGATTAAATTTTCTGTAGCGTTTTGCTTTTGCTACTGTTTCTTTAAAGTATTTTTTTTTGAGCGTATGTATGTTTTTACACTGTAAGTAACTAATATTTTTTTGTTTTAAATATAGTTTATTAAGGCTCATTTGGTACTCTACATGTAAGGAATTACGTATTGGTAAAGCCCCCTTAAGTAAAATATAAACGGTAAACAAATGTGTTACCGCCATGGCAGCGAATTGAACCCGTCGGCTACATAAAATCCACCTACTTGGCAGACCAATGAGACTTCCGTCACACGTGATTGTTTTTGATGGATCGTTTAATTAAACGAAATACGTGATTATTGCTAGTAAACAAACAACGTGAAATACTTCCCTAGAAGTGCGCGTATAAATAGATGTGTGTAAAATATTAACTAATCCGACATCAGAGGGTGTTAATAATTAGTAATGAAAGTGGCTTAGCGACCGCCATCATTACTCTTATGAAGTTGATGAACTTTTGCCGTATTCGATTTAGTTATAACCCTTCGCTAAGGTCACACGGGGTCAAAAGACTCTTCCCTCGGGCCTTTTGGGTGTTCAATATCGTGTATTTAATATTATTTCAATGTGATAGACCTCGTCGTAATATAACCCCTAGCAACACTGATTTATAGTTTATGTGATAAATTTATATCTTAAAATGTTCCCCATCAGATTGTTTATATTTCATATCGACGGGCCCCTAGAACAAAATCGTATATGAAAAATTACCAATTTACAGTATGAAGCTTAAAAGTTTTGTTACACAAACATTGACTACTTACGCCAAGAAAGACGATCTATGGAAAAAAATCGTAATAGCTTAATAGCTATTACCATAGGTATCCTTGTAATTACTATAACAATTACTAAAGCTACATACTGTAAATTGATAATTTTTCATATACGATTTTGTTCTAGGGGCCCATCGATATATTTAATTTGTAATCATTAAAATTCACTACGAGAGATTAAGATCGCTTATATAATACAATTCAATAATTCGCGACTTGGAATGCTATTGTTGTTGTAGTTAAGTATTTCAAATTTTATACTTTCCATAGATATTTTTAAGATATTGTTTTAATTCATCAGACTCATATGTAATCATGTTTTTATTCGATGAAATGAACAAGATAACTTATTTCT
The DNA here is from genome assembly GCA_949699795.1 of Spicauda simplicius. Lineage (NCBI taxonomy): Eukaryota > Metazoa > Arthropoda > Insecta > Lepidoptera > Hesperiidae > Spicauda > Spicauda simplicius. Next base: position 7,625,098 of record OX453058.1, on the reverse strand, counting down.
CTGCAAAAACATACAAAGATTCAATAAATGACACGACAATCAACGATTCCCAACACTCATCTATCAACTTGACCTCTCTTTGGCGCCGTACAGACCAGCTCTATGCTCTTTGTGTGAAACGATTATAGGTTATTGAATAGTATTTTTGACTTTGTTTTCTTCGAAGCTTGACCTCTAATACAGTTTCCTAGAGTGCGACACACATTTATCAAGTTAAGTAGGTGCTTAGTGTCGCTCTACGTTCCGGTCTTCGTAGGCTTGCGTTGCAATAGATACATCCTACTAATAGTGCTTTCCACCAGAGATTTGGTCTTTGACATAATCTGCCGAAATGTGTTTATTTAGTCCATGGTACTGAAGACATCTCGAAATCCGGCGTGTACGGGACGTTTATGTTGTTACTATAATTTAGAAATTGGTGTGACACGGGTGTCGGCTCCATCGAATCACGAAGAAATCTATCACCCTTATATTTTTTACATGGCACAGCGAGAACGAAGAGAGCCGAACTCACCATTTCGGCTATATATTAATACGTGAAGCAAAAACTTTTGATTCGTTTTTAATATACTTGCCGCGGACGGAGGAGGTTGAAATTATGCAAGGTTACAGTTAATGTAGAGACGGATTACCAAACGCTAATATTTTTTTCAAACAATGCATAAAACATACCTAAAATCAACTAAAAACGCATTACACATACTACCTTGACTTTGAGGCAATCACATAAATAATAAACAAAGTAAAACATTCAATGTCTTGCTATGAAAACATATAACTTCAAAAATGACAGATGTCTTTCTCAAAGTACCCGCTATTGTTTTTTACATGCTTAGTTAAATAAAACTTCTTTTACCTTTAACGGGTGATTATAATCAATAAAATCAATAAAATTTATGAATTGAGGAATATTCGTGCTACTTTGGAAAATACGACGTTTAGTTTTTATGTTAAATTACGGTCCAATTTCGGCCGTTGCCATGGGTGATTAGTAGAATTTAATACTTAAAACTACCCCAAATAACGTAGTCTTCAATTTAGGAAAACGAATAAACGATTTCGTGCTAAAAACATAATATGTTACGTGACTTTGATCATTCCTGTGTAAGCTCAATTTTATTTCCTATAAAAGCAAATTTCGCCTTAGATCTCTTTTGTTGTCACCGTGCGACATATCAAGCGTTTAATTAATAATCCTGAGTTACGTTATCATGTAATTATTTACTAATACACTATGATTTTGTCGTCAAGGGCCCGTGATATACATAATATATTTTGCTAAGATCTCGTAACAAGATCTTTATTGTTGGGGTGTACATAATAAGGGGATGGGGATTGCCAATCTGGGACTTACAGTTATCAGTGAAATTAAATGTCAACCTTGATTGCCAATTACAACGGCTCAGTAAATTAAGAATCTAAATACTGACTACTGTAAGTAATATAGTTTTCTTTGATACTACGAAATTTGGATCTATTCTTTTAGATTAAAACATATTTAAATGGTTCCAGATATAGAGGTTTTTTTTTGATCCATAAACTATGGATATCTTTATATATGTGTATTTTTATTAGACCTTGTAATGTTTAGAATGTATTTCATTTCATCTTAATCTAAGTTAGGTTAATCTGATTTGTGTTCCGGTTCTCCCGAGGGTTCAATTAGGACTCCCCATACAAGTATATGTACCAGTATGAGTCCGTTTTATATTATCCTACCTTCCTGTTTCTGTGACCTAATACATTTTTACAAACTTATTTTTAAAGTACATTTAGCATTCAAAAAACAAATAAATAACTTTAAATGTACAGTATAACAATACATTTGTTTATATGTATGTAATAAATTGTGAAAAGTAATTATTAAACATATTATTATTGTTTTTAATTAATTCACTTTAGTATCATTGCGTGAATTAAATATAACGAATGAAGATAATGAATATGCGATTGACAAGAAATAAAAAATTCTCAAAAGGCATGGATATACATTATACATCACTTTGTATCATTTGTATTAGTATGCAAATTTTTAGACACGTGGTTTGTTGAAATGTTTGTAAAAACTTATTTACTTACCTAGTGTAAATAATTTCATAATACTTGATTCAAAACAAGTAACACCAGTTTAAAATTCCAAATGCATGAGCAATTCAAAACTATTTTCAAATTGTTCAGTAGCTTTGCTGAAGTATTTTCCACGGTAACCTCAAAGAGGGAAGTAAAGCGAGTATTTTATCAGCTTTCATTTAAATCGCAGTCTCATTTCATTTCTTCCAGGGTCTTGATCCTTTGTGCTTCATAGATACGAGTGGCTCTACCTTATTCCAACCGTTTAGGAAAAGGAAAAATGACGGTGACTCTGGAAATGCAATCTGGGAGACTATTTCAAAGGACATCTACATTTACAGGAGTTATTACTGCTCTTTAAACTTCATTTGCGTCTTTTAAATTGCAACGTATAGCCTGTGATGCGTAGGTTTGTCTTTATTAGTGATTTAATGCTGTTTTTCAATTTGAAAATTATTTTATTAAAAAGTTTAAAGTAAAGAACTTATAAAATGTTTAGTTTCATTCATTTTTATTTTGTACTTAACAATTTTATTAATTCATTTTTATTTTGTACTTAACAATTTTATGAAAGTTCGGTTTCGTTATCAGCTACTTCGTAATTTTACTGTTCTTGAATGTAAAGTTGTTATGTTAAACAAATGCAGAAGCCTGCTTAAAGTCGAACCTGGTACCGTTTGCGTCGTTCTATATAGTATTGAATCGGCAAAGGAAATTGTTGTAGAGTTGTTTATATATAAAACAATGAAAATGTCGTAAAATAAATCTATTATTCATAAAAGAATATGAGGACCACGACTATGATTTTATTTTGGTAAGTACCTTTCAATTTCCGCTTAAAAATATCTCCATTTAAAATCTCAAACGGCCGCTCGAATTAATAGGATCCAAGCCCCATCCAGTAATTATCAGCGATCGTAAATCAAAAACAAACGGTTCCATTTTCGTTGTGTGTACGGAAACACTAAAAAGGACCTACGTGCCGTCGCAAAATGAAGATTTGTGGCCGCAATAAAATACTATTGTGTGCCCCACTCGGTATATTGAACTATTGACAAAGCTGGTGTGGAATTAATATTTTTAACTAGGAAGTCGCACGCGGGTTCGCTTAATTGTACTTCAAATAGAATGCGATGAGAGTTAATAGCAGTTTTTGTAAGACTTCTTATTGTTATCTAGTAGGTTTTTTTTATAAGATTGAAGTAGAAAGTATGCAGTCTACCTGCTGGTCACTGCCGGCCATGGACATATAAGCAAGCAATTTCATATAGAACATGGAGTTCTATTTATAGTCAATCACAGATGCATTGTTACTCCTGAGGAAAAGATGTCCGCCTCATATAAAAAAAGTGCCGATAACCATACCCTTTCATCGAAACGCAAGAACTGCTTCACGTTAGAAATAGGTGTGGCAGGGTACTTCTCCGGTCGATCTACACTGGTTCTAACACCTATTAGTAGGTAAAAGCATTTTGATTTTAATGTGCGTTAAAGGGCATTGCAGTTATTTTATGTATCTGTAAAGTGACCAGACTATAACATTTTTTTTTCGATAGTCTAAATGTTGAAATTTGAATGATGTTAATCATTAAATAAACAAGGAAATAATAAAGTACTTAAGGCTTTTTTTGTGTCACACGGTTTTATGTCCGCATATTATTTCAACTTCATGAATTATGTCGCAGTTTCAACATATTACGCGTGTTTGCGTTTTTGCCAAAAGATTCAATGAATCAACGCGTGTAACACGCATGTGTACCGGACCCTCATACGGGCACAAACCTGCGTGATTGCAAAAAAGGTAACTTTGGAATCGGACAACCCAACAACGACAGTGAAATAGTAAACAAATTACTATTTCACTGTCGTTGTTGGGTTGTCCGATTTTTTAAATTAAGCCTCTCCTTGAAAGTAACCTCTTTTGTTCCTTCTGGTTCTGCCTGTGGTTAACTTAGTCGTAAAATCATCAAGTCTAAAATCTATTAACAGTGATGAATAGTGACAATGTTGTGATAGGATCCGGTAAGGGATTGAGATATTGTCGAGCAATAATATTGTCGAAGGCTTGGTAATTACCCTCTGACATAAAACACGAGCTTACAGGAGTTTATAACGAACTAGTCACCCGTCGCAACAGTTGAAATTCGACCGTAATTTAACTCAAACACAAAATTTTATATGTCCAAAGTAACACGAATATTGCTCAAATTCAATTCAATTAAATTGTATTAATTTTCAAGTTATTTTGAACACACCCGCTAAAGGTAAAAAGATTTTTAATTAACTCAGCTGCATTTATAAGCAATAGCGAGTATTTTGACAAAGACACCTGGCATTTTTGACGTATGTGTTTTCATAGAAAGATATTGAATATTTTTAGTTGGTTTTATATATGTTAAATGCATTATTAGAAAAAATATTTGCATTCCGTAATCCTTCTCTACATCAACTATAAGCGTGCGTAATTTTATACTCCTCCGTCCTCGGCAAGTACGTTAAAAACAGATCACAAGTTTTTGCTTCACGTATTAATATATAGATATGGTCTCACATTTTTAATCGTAACCATTGTTAGGCATAAAATATAATGTCGAACTGTGCTAACTGCGCTGTGACATCATGGTTCACGTCTCTCAAAAGCGACAACACGAAATTGTCTCTCCGTTTTTTTCTTTTATAAAATTTCTTACTGTTGAAAGTATTAATTGATTTATTTGTTACAGAAGACTTCGTAATGAATTCTATCAAGAAATTTGCAATTTTTATTATTATGACTTAATTTATTAAAAAGATAAACACAAAAAATGTTTCTTCATTTCATTTCATTCATTTCATTCTTCATTTCATTTCATTTCATTTTCCTGTAAAATTTGCGTTTTTGTGCTGTGTTACTATACACGCGAAGCAGCAATATTTTTAAGAAATGTTTTTGTTACTTTTGGACCTTACGATTGCTCTAAGAGTTCATTGTAGATGCGGTGTTTGTAATGGGTGGCAGCTGTCATTTAGATCATATGGATCGCATGGTTTTTTAAGGAAAATGAAAAAAATACAATTATTGTACAATCAATTTGGGTAACATTGAACAGCGGTGTAACTTTGAACAAAGTTGTGAAAAAAATTTATTAATTTATTACATGGAAACTTCTTGTTGTTTCAATATCGTACCTGCGTAAAATGGTTTGCCAAAATGTTGTTAAAGCAATGAAAGCAAAAAAAGGTACCTGTCAATGTCATAATTTTAAAAAATACCGCCTTTTCCGTAGTGAAGTTGTTGCAAGTGTTTAATGCTTCATTTTGAAATAGCAATTATAATATAAAACTTGCCGTAAACAGGTGTGTTTTGGTGTTTATCTTTAAAATGTATATTGTATATTATTATTTTGAAACTGTACTATCCGTATCCCATGTTGAATATTGCGTAAAACTGTTAAACTTTTGACGACGTCGAAATTGGATGTTATATGGGTAACTTTGAACGGTTCAAAGTTACCTGTATCATAAAAAAAATATTTCTTTCGGAGGCTCAGGGTCGCTCAGCGTGCTATGGAGAGGGTTATGCTCGGAATTTCGCTACGAGACATGATTCGCAACGATGAAATCCGTAGACGAACGAAGCTTACCGACATAGCTCTCAAAATTAGCAGGCTGAAGTGGCAATGGGCCGCCACATCGCTCGTAGGACCGATAACCGATGGGGAAGAAAGGTCCTCGAGTGGCGACCATGTTTAGGCAAAAGGAGTACCGGTCGCCCCCCTACCAGATGGACCGGTGACCTGAAGAAGACAGCGGGAAACCGTTGGATTCAGGGGACACAGGACCGGTTGGAGTGGCGCCATTTAGGGGAGGCCTATGTTATGTCCATGTTCCGTCCATCCTTTTTTTTTCTTTTGTTTTCGAGAGGGAAACCTTCCAAAGGTACCCGATGTTCCGTCCATCCTATGGATGGATGGAATAAATAATCAAAAAAAAACTAGTATCTTATTTTACAACCAAATTGATCGACCTTGATTCATATGGCAAGACCAAGTTGTCTATTGTATTTATATATCAAAATAAATGTATTTTTTATAGATTTGGTTTTAATTAACAAAAATATGTTAATTAATTTTACTCAGACCTTAAAATATTCGATTAATGAAGGATTTTATATCCTCAAAAAATTATATTCAAAGTTACCCAAAACTAAGGATAACTTTGAATTTGAGTTTTAGGGGTAATTGTGGATAGTTTAATTGTTTTCTCCGTAAATTTATTGTGTTAGATTAATAAACCAGCTAAAAAGGACACTATTCATTTAGTAAAAACAAGGTGCAATAAATATAAAACAGATTATAATATCACAAATATTGTAAAAAATGTTCAATGTTACCCAAATCGAGGTTATCCACATTGTTAAAACTAAAATAAAATACCAATAAAACTCAAAACAAAGCTTTTAAATTTATTGTTCCCCAACGTAAAATAATATGATCACGCTTCTATAAAGGTTTTTACAAAAAGTTCCCCTTTATCCTTTTCCCGTAATTAAAAGTAAAATAATCGAACAAACTTTATAAAAACGTAAAATTTCGAGGAAGAATGTTGGTTCTCAAATTGCAAAGCCTCGTTATTCCGTTATACGACGTTTGGCAGAAAACCTTTTTAGCAGTTTTCTTCTCAATTTACATGTTACTTTCTGGGTAAGCGTTTCTCATATCAATTTACAGAGACGCAGCTCGGGCCGTATGCGGTTGTACGATTACTCCTATTCCGACGTTAAATAAAATTCTATCTAGACACCAAGTAAAGTGGCGTACTTGTGATACTCTATTGTTTAGTGACATATTCCTATATCTTTATATGATTACGTTCACCACGATATAGCGTATCTAATGTGTTAATCCGGGTCATAAACCATGTCATAACTAACCATTTCTTGCGTTTCGATGGAAGGGTGCGGCTGCCGGCACACGTTTATATGAGGCGACCATCATAGTCCTCGGGAGTGGCAACGCATCTCTTGTCTTTTTTTATCTGACTGAAGTAGCAAACGAGCATGCAGTTCACCTGGTGGTAAGTGGTCACTACATGGACCAAAACGCAAGAAATGCTTCACTCTAGAAATAGGAGTGGCGGTGATACCTCCGCGGTCGAACAACACTGGTTCTACCATGCTCAAAGTGATCAATCGACACAGGTCTAATTCAAAGTCAAAGGCCATTGATCGGAACGTATTTCTAGTAGCGGTGAGTATTATACTCAAGAGCCTGGCAATTCCTTCGAACCGAAACACAGCAATATGCTTTTTCACGATAAATGATAAGTTGTGATAATACATAATACTTTTCATTTCAACTTACGTCTTAGTGGAAGCAGCATATCTCTAACCAATCTGAGGCAAGGCTCTTTAATACATCTGGAATGGATTAGAAATTGCTATGGGCGGCAGTGGCTATTTACCATTAAGTGCTTGCTCTCTATTTCTGTATTATAAAAAGTGAAGGCTTTTATTATGAGCAATGAACTTTTAATGGTGAAAACTTGTTCCCTCAATGGGGAGGAGACGTTTTACACCTCTTAATTTTCTTAAATGATATGCCTATTAGAAATTGATTATCAATGCTTTATGGCGATGGAAAATATCGTGAGAAAACCTATTAACTTAAGAATTCTTAAAAAATATTCTTTAAAGTATCAATTCGCACTTGGCTAGCGGGGTCGACTATGCCGAGTCAAACTAGTGCCCAGCAGAAAGATACACGCTTTCTACACTCATAGCCCCACACTAGGATTTTCTCTTGTGTAGTGGATACCATGGACACACACAAGACGAAAACACAAAGACCCAGACCCAGAACATGAATCTAAACTCATCATTTAAATACCTGTCTGGCCGCATATAGAACCCGGAATCCATTACGCGTCACAACGGTATGGTGACCGCTGCGCCACGCGGGTCGTCAGATAGTAATAGAGTTATGATGACGACGATGGTTTTTTGTTTCTTTTTTAGACATGACATACGAGTTGAATGTTGACAATTTGAAACACATCGGCATCAGTTTTAACGTCGTTCTGTCTACACAATCGGCAGTCTGTAACTGCTACAAGTTGATATATCAGGGCGAACATATTGCAGTCACGCGACTCGTTGACAATCGAAGCGCTGACGACGCCCGAGCAACAACGAGAGCTCGTTTAACTGTCGAGTGCCGCATGCACGGTGCGTCATTAGTTCGCATGGATTTATTGATACACAGGGATTTACAAGCGCCCTTTGAAACGCCTACGTGAGCTGTGATGCCGGAGATTTTAAAAACACGAATGTTACCAGTAGGTTTTTGCAGTTATATGCTTTTTTATATTTATCCAACTGCGTCATAAGGAGGGGTCATTAGTTCGCATGGATTTATTGATACACAGGGATTTACAAGCGCCCTTTGAAACGCCTACGTGAGCGATGCTGGAGAGATTGAAAACAGGAATGGTAGGTTTGTGCAGTTTTATGCATTTATATCTTAGAAGTACCAAACGAGATGTACTGCTGCCCATTGCCATCTGTGATCAATCCTAGAAAATCTGTTAATGTAATAATAAATTTAGATTTTCTTCCAGATCTAACAGTCGAGGGTTTTGGCAATAGTTCATCGCTAACCAGGCGGAAGAATAACGAAGATATTTTATAATTGTCAGTTAGTTCTACGTACAATTTTACCATTTTTAGCGATAGAATGATTTTGTCTCTATACATTTTTAATATTAAAATATGAAATATTGACTGTATACATACATCATAACTCACACGTGTGTGAGTTAGACTGTATGCTTGTTTCTTACTTCCATATTATATAAAAAAAGTGTGCCCAAAAACAAAAACGAGTGACTCAAATTGCAATATATGGACAAATACATATAATTATGGTTTTTAGAAACGTTATAAATTCGTACTAAGGTAACAGTTATAGAATCCGAATAACATCAAAAACAGACGGATTGCAGTTGGTAAATGCTTTTCAAGTTGAAACGTCACAGCGAGCGTATTGCAGACGTGCGAGTGTTGATAAGAGCGCTGACGTCACCCAGTTCGAGCAACGAGGAAGCGCTTTTTAAAATATTCAGTGTCGATAAAATATGTTGTTTGTCTGTATAGATTTATTGAGATGTGCAGAAATTTACTACTGGGACATTGTGAAACATTAAATGTTTCACTTTTTAAGTTTTGTCTCATTTTGCAGTAAAACAATGATTATTATAAAATGAGACTTGATCTCTGAGCGTACTAATGGTTCAATTTATGTGCCGTTGATGCCTTAAATTATATTGGTTCAATTAATATATCTGAAATATTATATTTAAACTTTGAGTTTAATCAAGGGTGATAAAATCGTTCTTTTATTTTTTTCTCTGCCAAGACAATATTATGCAACCAACGTATTATAGCCGGTGTAAAACTGTCGGAAGTATATTTAATGAAATCTGACGCTTAGCTTTATACCGGAATGAAGCTTGAAAAAAGGCGTGTAACAATAAAATAATATGGTAAAATTGCAAATTATTATATTGTTGTCGAAGTTGCGTAATGCTTATAATTTATTCGATATAATTAATTTATTTTTAAATAATATTTTTTTAACAATTTTTATAATTTAACCACTGTCCAAATTCATTACGGCGAAGTCAAATATCTTTAATCAATCTATCTAACCTATAATTTAAAACATTTAAAATATAATAATGAATAAACCGCCAAACAATTTTAATACCATTTGACAAAGTTTTGTTATTTCTAAAAAGGGTTAGATTTATTTATATGCATCGGCCGTGATGTGATGGACTCGGTAATATTTTATGAACACACTCGGAACATCTCGTTCGGATTTATAAATTTTTACCTCCATACGTAATACGGGCTTAGACGGTTTAAGTTGACCCAAATAACTATACGTAAATTTAAATGTTAGTTTAATATCGACAACGGGATACAATCTTGTTCTATTTTAATTAATGCAACTCACAAAAAACCATAACTTTTAAGATAGTTTATTAGTATTCTGTAAATATTGATTTATAATTAAACAATTGAACCATTCAATATTACTGTCATTCATTGAACATATATAACTTAAATACGTATTTTTTCTAGATACCACAAGTCCCTTGTCTTGTATTGATATTAAAGAAGCAGAATAAAGCTCAGTGTTTGAAAATTATAGGCGTATCGTATCATATTCCCGGAGTACTATGACATAGGGCTCTTTAAAAATCATGCAAAATGAACTCTCCTTCTAAGCTGGTAATGTATTGGCGATATCACTTGTGTAGCAAATATTCATTGACGATGGAGACTAGATATTCATGCAAAAAATGTTTTAAAGAGTCTCTAAGATTTGTCAGTTAAGTTTTCGGACAGTTTTCCCAATGATCATATCACAAACATATATTATAAGGAATCAACGCAATTTAATATACTCTGTTACTTAAAACGAAAATATGTTTGCAATCGATTATCTTCTATTATTTCCAGTTATAATTTAAATTTTCATTTAAATTAATTTTCAATTTCATTTAACTGTTTCCTAGATACATAATATCCGTATTTCAAAGAACATACGGAGCTATCCCGTCGATATAATACGTCTAACAAGGTAATCGAATTTAAGTCTCTAGGGGCAGGTCTGCATAATCAATTTTCGACCGCAACAAAGCAACGTTTATAGCTAAACCCTTTCACAACGAATCCATACTATATTTGATTGTTTTTTTTTAATTCTATTTCCAACAATTTATAGCTTTATAAGAAGAAGAAAGTTACAAAACCAGTGTAGGTTGACCTGGGTTGTACCATCGCCACACCTTTTTCTAGCATGAAGCAGTTTTTTGCGTTTCGGTGAAAGGGTGTGGCCGGTTCACTTTTATATAAGGCGACCAACATCACACAACAACAACACAGTCCTCGGAAGTAGCATTACATCTGCGATGGACTAAGATATAACCCATGTTCTATATGAAGTTGTTAACAGATGTCTATGGCGGCAGTGGCCACTAACCATCAGGTGGAGTTTATGCTCGTTTGCTACTTCAATGTGATTCAAAAAGGAAAAATATGAATATTTGCTAGTATGGGCTGAAAATCAAACCAAGTTGACTTTTTCTTTGAATTTGAGCGACGAATAAATTAAGATTTAAAAAGTGGAAAAACGTGCATTTAAAGATTGTAAAAAGTTTGAGAGGAAGATAAGAGATTTACTCGCTTCTGCACTATCTTTGAATCCTTTGTAAGCAATATTTTTCACAGTATCAACCATTGAAAAATGTATATTTAAAATAAGTTTTATAAATACTTCTTCACGTGCAAATATTTTTTTGTATGATTATGAGTAATAAATATAATTCTTCTATTGCCCTGTCCCCTATAGATAAACTTAGCTTTATCCTTAATTTCTATAAAGGCCGAATGGTGTCTTAAAAGTCTTGAAGGTGTTAAGCCGTGAAAAAGTCTGCCGGCCTTGACTAAGGTAGGACGAAGGTTTCCTGGACAATCTCGCCCCACTTCCAAGAACCACGTCAAAGGTAGCTTTGCCAAATGTGGAGAAGCTAGACCGAACAGTGGTAACGTAGCCGGCGGGGGATCTCGGTTCTAAATTTGGATTTTAGTTACTGCGTATCAGTCTGTTTTTTTTATCTGGTTGAATTAGCAACCGAGCATGCAGTCCACCTGATGGTAAGTGGTCACTGCCGCCCATGGACATCAGTAATCAACTTCATACAGAACATGGGTTCCATCTGAAGTCGATCACAGATGCGTTGCTACTCCCGAGGACTATGATGGTCGCCTCATGTGAAAGTGTGCCGGCCTGGTGAGGTAACAGCATTACCATGCAGCTTGTCATAACCAATAAATACAGTGCGATTCAATTTCTTCTTATATAACAACATTTTAAACAGTATTAGTTATAAATGCAATTAATTAGCTACCAGGTACATTATTAGCTTATGTAAGGTTTTAACGCTCCTGCACTGACTCTCAAGGTAATTGAATCGAAGCCACTCAGAGAAGGTTGCGGAATCAATTAACTACCGTAATTATATACGTTGTTACACTTTTAGACTGGGAGCCTGATCCTGAAGCTGGGAAATAAGGTATTTTAATAATGTTGAAAGTTTTGCAATCTGTATCTATATATTAATGCGTGAAGCAAAAACTTGTGATTCGTTTTTAAGACACTTGCCGCGGATGGAGGACTATGAAATTAGGCACGGTTATAGTTGATGTAGAGAAGGAGTACGGAATGCTAATTATTTTTAAATAATGCATAAATCATACCTAAAATCTACTAAAAACACATTACACACACTACCTTGCATTTTACAACACATAAATAATAAATGAAATCAACATTCAATGTCTTAATACGAAAACTCATAACGTCAAAAATGTCAGATATCTTTGTCAAAATACCCGCTATTGCTTCTAAATGCAGCTTTGTTAAGTAAACCTTTTTATCTTTAAGAGATATATATTGAAACTTGAAAAATTCTATGAATTTGAGAATTATTCGTGCTACTTTGGACAATATGAAGTTTCGTTTTTAAGCTAAATTACGGTCGAATTTCGACCGTTGCGACAGGTGACTAGTATTGAGATATTCCATGTACTTGATTCGATTCTTCCACTCCTTTACACGCCAGTCAATTGGAATCGATTAACGACCGTAATTTCTACGTTGTTACACCTTTAGACTGGGAGCCTGATACTGAAGCGAATGGAAAATAAGGTATTTCAGTATTTTAAGTTCTCCATTTTTTATTACATTGAAGTAGCAAATGAGCATGCAATACACTTGACGGTAAGTGGCCACTGCCGCCCCTGGACATCTGGAAGCAATTTCGTATAGAACAGATAGTCTATCTGAAGGCGATCAGATGTTTTGCTACTTCCGAGGACTAAGATCTAAGGAGGATAAGGCTTCGAGGATAAGACTAAGCCTCACATAAAAGTGTGCCGGCAATCACACTCTCAACACACACATTACTAACTGTTTACACGTCTGTCATTTACGTTAGTTTTTGTAGCAAAGAGGATGTAGAATATTGTCATGTTTAACCATATTTTGGGAATCATTTCGACATCCATCCATCAGCCCTTTGATGTCCACTGCTGGACATAGGCCTCCCCTAAATGGCGCCACTCCAACCGGTCCTGTGCCCTTTGAATCCAACGGTTTCCCGTTGTCTTTTCCTAAACGCCCCTAAACTCCCTTTTGCCTAAACGCGGTCGCCACTCGAGGACCTTTCTTCCCCATCGGTTATCGGTCCTTCGAGCGACATGGCTGGCACACTGCCACTTCAGCTTGCTGATTTTGAGAGCTTTGTCGGTAACCGTCGTTCGTCTACGGATCTCATCGCTGCGAATCATGTCCCGTAGCGAAATTCCAAGCATAGCCCTCTCCATGGCACGCTGAGCGACTCTGATCCTTAGAATGAGGCCTTTAGTGAAGGACCACGTTTCGGCGCCATAGGTCATCACTGGCAACACACATTGCTCGAACAATTTCGACTTCAGGCACTGAGGAATTGTGGATGTGAAGATACTACGAAATTTCCCGAACGCAGCCCATTTCGACATATGCAATTTAAACTATGAAGACTGGACCAAGTTGTGTTATCTGTATGTTAAAAGGTCTAGGAAGGCCCAAATCATAAAAAACTAAGTAACTATAAAACATGTAGATATTTACATCTTGTAAATTACGTAAAATTGTGGTTAACTTAGCTATAATAATAGTATTACCTACAAAATTAAATTATCTGTGATTACATTTCGCGACTGTAACATAATTACAGCCACATATACGTAAATGTGCAATTTATTCCGAATACATTTCCCATAAAATGGATGGGTTGAAAGTAAGTATTCGCGGGAGACATCAAGTGGGATGGCGAGGGTCGGAAGTGCGTCGTACAATTACGTTATCGTCTTGTATGTCGCGGAATGATGAGCGGTGACGATTTTCAAGTGTAAGCAAAATGTTACGTGAATCTTTTGCGATACTCAAAGCTACTAAGATGTTTCTCAGCCTTTTGAAGTGAAACTTCTTTAGGCGCATGAGGGTAAAATTTTTACAGATGAAACGTCACGCCGGTATGCAACGGAAGTGTCGGAAAAGAGAGAGAGAGAGTGATCGAGACCGATTGAGAGAGAGTAAGACAGGGCGAACGTAGCATGAGCAACTAGCCGTGGAGTGAGAGTAGGGAGCAAGCGAGTGAGAAAGATTGAGAGAAAAAGTGAGACAGAGCGAACGTCGTATCACGCCTTTTTCCCTTCCTCTTAATCTTGGAAATTTAAAGTTTTAGATTTGTATAAATATAAACAAGATTTATAAATTAGTTCGCCAAAGAAGTTTCACTTCTGACATGTGTACTTTGTACGCACGCATGTTTTTATTTTTATCTGACTGAAGTAGCAAACGAGCATGCAGTTCACCTGATGGTAAGTGGTCACTGCCCATGGACATCTGTAATCAACTTCACACAGAACATTGGTTCCATCTAAAGTCAATCACAGATGCGTTGCTACTTCCAAGGACTATGATGGTCGCCTCATGTGAAAGTGTGCCGGCAACCACACCCTTCTATCGAAACGCAAGAAATGCTTCACGCTAGAATTAGGTGTGGCGGTGGTACTTCCCCGGGTGAACTACACTGGTTCTACCGACTTGAAAGCCTTTTGAGGTTCTGCTGGACACAGAAATATCCTAATGCCTCACCTGGCGCGGTGACTATTGCATTTACCTACCTTACAATAGTGAACGCGCTAGGCATGGTGATTACTGCGTATGTGGGGTCGGAAACCGTCGTAAATATTAGATTGTGTGATGGATTTCTACGCCCACCATTGTACGCCCACATTTGTAAGTGCCTCCGTAGGCCTATGCAAAATAAAGACATTTCATTTCATTTCATTTCACCTGGGTGGAGTCCAACGGGGCGACGTGCTCGGAGGCCTTCTACTACTTTCTTTTAAAGATTTACGTGTCCATTTAGCAATGCCGAGGTCAGAGGGGGATCTCACACAATCTGGCATCGCTCCCACGGCGACGGATACTTTTGAAGGTTTCTTACTCGAAAAAAAAATACAATTAAAAAAATATATATATTGATGTGACATAGGAAAACAGCTCCGTAAACAATATATTTTCTACTTAGATTGTACTGGGATTTTGATGTACTTAGATTGTATTGGAATATAAAAAGATTGATGGTATGAAATGAAATGCCTTTATCAAAAAATTTAACGGCTTACGGGGGCATTTACAAATTGTCAGTTACATATTTTATCTTTCTTACTCTATCACCAGATCGAACGCAACCTCAACTGAGGAGATCCGGCAAGTATGGTGTAGATGGTATGATTTGAAAACTTTCTTTTTACATTTATAGCACAACACTGGGATATCCTATGAAGTCGATCTATAAAAACAAATATATTATTTTATATCTAGAACAAATAGGTATCTAAATTCATCAAATACATTTAAATCTTTTAAAGAATCATAACATGTCATAAGAAGAATTAAAGTTGTTGGAGCCTTTACAACACAACTATAAATCTGCATATTACGTGTTAAGCGCTTATATTTTGGCCTAAAAGGTGGTAGAACCAGTATAGTTCGGCCGGGGAAGTACCACCGCCACACCTATTTCTAGCGTGAAGCAGTTCTTGCGTTTTGATGGAAGGTTACCGGCACGCTTTTATATGAGGCGACCATCATAGTCCTCGAGAGTAGCAACGCATCTGTCATGGACTTCAGATAGAAACCATGTTCTGTATGAAGTTCATTAAAGATGTCCTTGAGCGGCAGTGACCACTTACTATGAGGCAGACTGCATGGTCGTTTGCTACTTCAGTCGAATAAAAAGAAAGATATGGCAAGGGAAACATTCACATCCGAGGCATTTAAACTCAGTCCTCAGGGGTTATAAAGTATATCTCGTCTGGGGTTGATTAGATATCCACGAGCATCAGTAGCCTCTCACTATAAGATGGATTGCCTGATTGCTAAGTTGGTACAACCCATTATCGTCCCACAGCCGGACACGGATCTTCTCTCAGAATGAGAGAGTATGTTAGGCCAGTCCACCGAGATGACCAAGTGCGAATTGGTGGACTTTACACACCTCGGAGAACGTTTTTTCAAACTATCGGGTTTCCGCACCATGTTTTCTTTCGCCGAAAAGCTGTGATAATTAATTAGTTACATAAATCAGTGGTGCATGCCTGGGTTTAAACTGGGTTAAAACCTACCGATTCACAGAGCAGTTTTCAACCATTAGGCTATCACTGTTCTATTGCTTACTACTTCTATATAAAATAAAAACCTCTGTATATCAGACCACGCTTACATTTATCGCTATGCTATTAGGGTCGTTTAAACATTTTGCCATCATTTGGCGTATGTGTCAATTTGACACGATTATCTGGATGAGTTTAAGTTATGAAGTTCAGGAGAATTTACGTGTAAAATATCGAGAGTATCATATATATATATATGTATATTTTATAGGCCAGGAGTCCACTGAAAGAAATTTGGTGGCAAATTAATAATTTTTATGGTTTGAGTAAAATATAATCTGAATTAATAAAAAAGGAGACCCGAAAGATATTGTTAACTATAGGCCGAAAAGTTTACTTCTCCTCTCTTCTTTTTATAATATGTATATAAAATATATACATTTAAGTTAGGTAATTATTAAAAAGAAATAATTTATAACTTATGTATGTTTTTAATCTTCTGTCAAGGAACAAAAGGCTTTTTATTTTATTCATTTATTATTTTACTAACTTTTCAAACCCAATGTGAGTTTGTAGCTGTTGTTGATGCCTATACATTTTATACTCCTGTTTCGGTTTGTTTCTATCACGTGTCTTCCTATAAAAACTTCTTGACTTTTTGACCCTATTTACATACATATTTCAGTAATTTATGATTTTAGACAAATATTATAGCGGAACTGATACATTTTAGTATGAAACAAAATTGGCAAACAAAAAAAATCAAAATGGCATATCGCGAATACCCGTTATATATTAAAATATTTCAATGATCCTCCGATTTCTAAAACGATTTTAGATAATTCATTTACCATCTAAGATATGCGACTAAAAACATGATGATCCTTATTAATACAAAATTTTCCTCGCGTCTTCCTTCTGAGCGTGTGAAGAATATTATATATTTCCTGGGCTCGAGGAACATTTTAGTTTTCTTTGGCAGGTCGTAAATGGGGCTTCAGTAAAGTGAAGGATGTAGGGGTCGGAAGTGCGTCGTACAATTACGTTATCGTTATTTATATGGATACGCGGGGTATGAACGAAGGGCGTCATGTAGCCTTCAACTCTTCCAAGTGATGTCTAGTTACGAGTGTGACGGTTATAATAATTATAGCACTTATAATTTATTTTATTGCGAAGGCTCAAAGGTTCCTAACTATTTGTAAGTGTAGTAAAAAATATTCACTCGTTTCTATTTGAAAGTTTCTATATATGTTTGCTTTGAAGCATTAGAATAAAAAATAAATACTACGTAGAAAAAGGCATCTATATCTAGTCACCCATCGCATTGGTCTAAATGTGTCCGTAATTTAAATTAAAAATACTAAACTTCATACTGTCCAAAGTAGCAGCAATATTTCTCTAATTTAAATAAATTGTAATAATTTTCAAGTTATTTTGAACGCACCCGTTAAATGTAAAAAGAGGTTTAATAACTAAGCTGCATTTAAAAGCAATAGTAGGTATTTTGACAGGGACATCTAAAATGTTTGACGTTATGTGTTTTCATTGTAAGACATTGAATGTTTTATTTCGTTATTTATGTGTTTGTGTCAAATGCAAGGTAGTGTGTGTAATGCGTTTTTACTTGATTTTAAATATAATTTTTATGCGTTATTTGAAAAAATATTAGCATTTGGTAATCCTTCTCTACATCAACTGTAGCCGTACATAATTTCATCCTCCTCCATCCGCGGCAAGTATCTTAAAAATTACAAGTTTTTGCTTCACGTGTTAATATTATAGACCTCCCTAATAAGCAGTGTTACGCGCTGTAATATTTTGGTCTGAAGGGTGTGGTATGAGAAACATACCTATCCGAGTCGTTTAGACTTAGTCCTCGGAAGTAGCAACGCATATGTGGCCAATATCAGGTGACTCTGATCTGTGGTTGTTTACAGATAATTCTGGGCGGTAGTGGCCACTTACATGCAAATTTTTTGTTAAATATTTAAAATTAATTTGTAGTGTTGCTCTTTTGAAATAAAATAATTATGAAACCATTTCACTAAATATCATTAAAAGTTATTTCCGTTAAACTATAACATTCAACTAAGATTTTACGATACGTGTTAAATATAAGCCCTTAATATTCTGCTGTATAATTACCTTAATCTTCATATCCTTCGAAACGTGTTACGTTATGATGTTAACATCGACCGCTCATTTACATTCCCTTACAAGTAACAAAATCCGAATACCGAAACTTAAAGGGACGAGGGATCTCGTATACATTTATGAGGATACAGTAATAGTGGGCCGTAGGTACATGACGATAATCTAGAGATAATGTCAATATTCGATTTGTGTAATAGATTTATTATTATTCCAACCGGTTTCGTTACTAAAATCCTATGTGCTTAAGTTTTCATAGCAGAATAACTTTTAAATGAGTGTATATTATATTACTTCTAACCCTTTGAGTAAAATTTAGAAGTATACCTATGTGCGTCGCCTTTTCTCTCGTGTTTAAAATCATATCATAAATAAAAATTGTAATTACTTTTGATAGTGGAAAATTTAATAAAAGAAATTCTAAATGTTGCATCGAGATATGAAATATAAATATTTTAAGATCCGAGATAACAACCACAGCCAAAATAAATTAAATTTATAGAAATATCATTTATTTTCAGTACCTACTCCAAAGTATACAGATATTTTTGCAAATAAGTCTGTGCGACACACGGGAATTTTATAATTATTTATTATTTTTTTCTAATTAGTTTTTATATATACCTACAGTTCCCATGACTCCGTTAACCAAACACCAAAAACAAACTTATATTCCGGGACCGAGGAAAATCTAATGGGAGAGGCATAGACGCATTACCGTTATGTGTACGGAAGTTGTTTACATCCCCAATAACACGCCGATAGTTCCAACTTGCCGCCGTATTATTTTATTACAGACAAAACGATGTTCGTTTTTGTTATTTCGTAACATTTTCCGTTCAGTTCTTATGTAATATTGGCTGTTGTTCACGCGTTCGCTTGATATTGCAAGTATCAGCGTTTGTAAAAGTATTTTGAGAAACTATATAAGACTAGCTTATTTCCACGACTCCGCTTGCTTTGACCACGTTTACCATCGCATAATTATACATGAAGCAGTGATAGCCTACTTGAAATTTGCCGCCTCGAATAGGAGGTCCGAGATTCAAACCCAGGCACGCACCGAGGATATTTGTAAAATTATGTGCGTATTCGAAATTAATTATTACTGCTTTTCGGAGAAAGAAAACATCGTGAGAAAACCTACACACCTGAGAGTTCTTTAAAAAAGGCCTTGGCCAGCGCGGTGGACTATGGCTTAACTCTCTCGTTCTGAGCGAAGACCCTTGCCCAGCAGTGGGACAATAATGGATTGACGAGATGAAGTAAACATGGTATGTGTATTTATTTAGTACAGTATAAGTATATAGTACAGTATATACTATTTATATGCCAATGATCCATTGTGTTAACCCAGAGCATTAACTATATGTCGACCGAATTTCAGGAAAATGCGCTATGTTTATCCGTGAAGACACGAGAAGAGTAAAAAACACACAGGCATCCTTATAAACTTTTACATTTATAATATTAATACGATAAAAACATATTCTTTAGAGAAAAAACATTCTTACATGCCTATAAATTAAAGATTTTTTCGTTCCATTCACAAACAAACGTAAAAGAAACATAATAAGCAATGCTTGTACATGTACACATTTGTTTCAACATTTACGAATGTTTGTAACGAAAATAACACATCTTATGTTTTCATAAAGGGATTCAAATTTGTACCACTGATCCACTTGTACTTAAATATTCTGGGTACTTAATAAAGGAAGGGGACGGAATCGAAAATGTAATACATTTTTGCTGAAAAGCATTAATAAATCAGTAATACTCTACAATGGCTCTTTGTGTAAAAGGCAGGGCGGAAATAAAAGAAATTCGACATGAAAAAATATTCGTATGTAATTTTGGCTCTGCTGGGAACACAGGTTGGTTTTAAAGAACAAAGACTATCTAGATGGACTTAAACTATATAGATTTATTTTATTTATTTATAAGTTTCTGTACACAGAGACATAATAGGTAAACATATTTAAAATACATAGTAGGTGGAAAGGGCTACTTATTGAAGTGAAACTTCTTTAGGCGCATGAGGGTAAAATTTTTACAGATGAAACGTCACGCCGGTATGCAACGGAAGTGTCGGAAAAGAGAGAGAGAGTGATCTAGACCGATTGAGAGAGAGTAAGACAGGGCGAACGTAGCATGTGCAACTAGCCGTGGAGTGAGAGTAGGGAGCAAGTGAGTGAGAAAGATTGAGAGAAAAAGTGAGACAGAGCGAACGTCGTATCACGCCTTTTTCCCTTCCTCTTAATCTTGGAAATTTAAAGTTTTAGATTTGTATAAATATAAACAAGATTTATAAATTAGTTCGCCAAAGAAGTTTCACTTCTGACATGTGTACTTTGTACGCACGCATGTTTTTTTCCAAAATGAAATTTCTTCCAGCAGTCCTGTGAGAGGAAAGGGTATATAAAAGCAAATCCAGTGTGCACAAGCTAGAATTAAATATAAACTAAATATAAATACTTGTATAATAAACATGTATACAATACACGTATAATACATGTATACAATACAATGTGGTATCATAAAGGTCGAAAAAGCTACTTCTAGACCCTTCAGCTTTGAAAAAGGTGTAAGGCAGGGCTGCATTCTCTCCCCCATTCTCTTTAACATCTATGGAGAATACATAATCAGCCGCACGTGTGAAAACTGGGAGGGTGGTGTCACAATCGGGGGCAACAAAATCACCAATCTCCGCTATGCAGATGACACAACACTTTTAGCTGCTAATGAGACGGAAATGTTGAATCTCCTGGAGAAAATGGAAAAGATCAGCTTAGAACTGGGTCTCAAAATCAACTACACCAAAACAAAGTTGATGGTAGTAGACCGTAACAACCAGCTAAAGCTCTCGGACGCCTTGAAACTTGAGACTGTGGACAACTTCATTTATCTGGGTGCAAACATCAGCAACACAGGCTCTTGCGAGAAGGAAATTCGTAGACGTATTGGAATAGCCAAAAATGCAATGACCCAACTACAAAAAATATGGAAAGATCGTAACATCTCACGGAAAACCAAAATGAGACTTGTGAACACACTAGTATTCTCCATATTCAGCTACGGGTCCGAAACATGGACGCTAAAGAAGGCCGATAGAGATCGCATTGATGCTTTCGAAATGTGGTGCTGGCGGAAGATGTTGCAGATTCCCTGGACTGCATTCCGCACTAACAATTCCATCCTCCGTGAGCTAAATGTGCAAACCAGACTGTCTTCCATATGTCTACGAAGAGTACTGGAGTTTTTTGGTCATATCGCCAGAAAAGACGGTAACAACCTGGAGCAACTAATGGTCACTGGCAAGGTGGACGGCAAACGCCCAAGAGGCCGCAGTCCAATTAGATGGTCCGACCAAATCCGGGTTACACTGAACACGAACCTGCACGAGGCACTTCATGTAGCGAAGGATAGACATAAATGGCGCGACATCATCAGAAAGAAAATGGCTCCATCACGAGAGGATCACGACCCTCAGTAATGAGGAACACGACGCGAGGAGGAGGATACAATACACAGACGGGTATCTGAATGATGAGTTTAGATTCATGTTCTGGGTCTGGGTGTTTGTGTATTCGTCTTTTGTATGTCTATGCTAACCACGACACAGGAGAAAATCCTAGTAGTAGTAGTAGTAGTAGTAGTAGGGGCTATGAGTGAAGAAAACGTGTATTTTTCGAATAATAATGTTAACTTAAAATAGGCGCTAGTAAAAAAATCATGTTTTTGTATAAATTTAAAATACATTATGCAATTCCCAATGTCTGATGATACATTAAAAAAAACGCGCTTTAGATATAATAGTTTCGATTAGATTTAATAAACTGTTACTAAGGGTAGTGAGGGCTGGTGGCCATGGCTATAGCTATGGCTATCCACCACAAATTTTCCCAAAACAATGTGAAGGAGTTCAAGAGTCATACCATAACATCATCAATGTGGCAACAAATTTTCTTTCAGCAGTATTATATTTTATTACTCAGCTTATCTATTATAAATTGCATATTTTTAAGGAAAATTTTGATCGAAATAGCCACCAGCCCTCATTACCCTTATTAACAGTTTATTAAATTTCAAAAAAACTATTAAATATAAAGCGCGTTCGTTTTTAAATGTATCATCAAATAATGGGAATTGCATACTGTACTTTAAACTTAAACAAAAGCATGACTTGAACACAACAGTTTTGTTTAAAAGGTCAGTGGTAAATACCCTGGGAGTTATCTACAAAGGCAAAATACCTCAGGAGAAGGTACAATGAGATTCGTACCATCAATCAATTATCTTTGAGACCTCCTGATTCAATAATGTTGCTTATTCACCCAAGGAATAATGTATTCCAGTCTAAATAATTTATTCCCAGATGCCAGCCTTAAATTGATTTAAGCGCGGAATGAAGCCGTTTTGAATAATAGCATTGCAGATAAAATAGTCTTGCCCGGTATTTAAATATACCATTAATCAGATTAGTGGTTAATTAACAAAATTATTGTTCATTTTATTAAATTAGTGTTACTGATTTATAATAAATATAAGATTAAATATAGACTTTTATTAGCCACATCCCTATAGATCTGTTCTGATGGAAAAACCATTGAAAACAGGAATCAATATTTATCATTCAGACATCTTCCTGGGCATGGATTGAACTTGGAACCGTGTACATATGATGGACTGGTATTATGACCGCCTAGTTATGTGGTCATTAGAACTGTACACGGGATGTATAGATAGGCATTGATGTGTCTTAAAATTCAATTTTAAATTCTAGATTTAAATTCTAACATAAATAAATTACAATGGGTACTACTTTATATACTTGGAAACTTGGAATGAATAATAACACAAATCAAAAGCGCAAATTTTACAAGTTCTTTTTAATGCTTAAAGTCAAAATAACGAAAATAGTTAAAAAGCTATTAATCATGCTATTCTTAGAGCAGTAGTTATGTGTATTAAATCGTATAAAACCTCGTATTATATGTATTAAACCTCGAATTTAATGAATTTTGAATAGCGTGGTTATTTATGTAAAGTAGCGATGTAAATAAATAGAAGACGAATTTACTCGCGTAACGTTTTCTACACATTTCTGTGTCGTGGCTGTCAAACAGAACTTTCAAATCATTATTTAGATATCAGCCGAGATTGAATCCGAAAGCGATGGCGTGTCATAGCGGCATGGTGACCGCCCGGCCTCACTGAAAGGAAATCCGGGAAAAAACGGGAATCCTCAATGAAAAGAAATTAGGTCAATCCGTACAGCAGAAGATTTTATTAAGTGTTGCTATATTCTAATCTGAAAAGAGTAGTGAAGCAGATACATATAGACAAGATGTTAGAAAACTAGACACTGTTTGATCAAAGCTTCATTGCATTAAAGTATTAAATGAGCATTCAGCCCATTTGATAGGTAGTTAGTGCTGCATAAAGACATATGTAACCAAAATATAGAACATGGTTATACCAGAAGTCGATCTCAAAAGCGTTGATACTACTGTAGCCTTAGTACGAGTATATTACGTTTCCTCAAATTAGGCATTGTTTCACTGTTCATTCGGATATAATCCATTATTGTCTCACTGCTGGGTATGGGTTTTCTCTCAGAATGAGAGAGTTTAGGCCATAGTCCACCGCGGTGGCCAATAGCGAATTGGTGGACAAAAAGTTCTCGGAAGTGTGTGAAACACCTCCGAATTTTTTTTTTAAAGAACTATCAGGTATGTAGGATTCTCACGATATTTTTATTCACCGAAAAGCAGTGATAATTAATTTCTAATACGCACATAATTTTAGTACGAGTATATTATATTTCCTCAAATCAAGCATTGTTTCAGTTTTTATTATCATTACAAAATACATTGCAAGTTATGGCCGAATATAAACGAAAACGTGCAATGTACGAGCGAAAACAACAACAATGTTTGTTTTGATACATGATAAACTCGTGCTGAGGTAAAAACAACGCAAAAAATTCTTCAAGTTAGAAATAAATATGGCGATGGTTTTTTACCGGATCGAATAGTACTGGCTCTCCAATTATTGCGAATTTTTACTTTGCTACTTTAATTTAATAAAAATGTCTTCGTATTTTCCTTTCATTCGTCACTTTGAGAGGGGTGAAAGCGGCAAAGGGATGGGATTCTGATATTGGGTCGTAACACTATTACAATCTACAGTCGGTTCGTTAGCTGCTGAGAGCACTTACACAGAAGACGGATCTAGCCCTTTGATGCTCGGAGTCTTCGTGGCCAAATTAATTATGTACGTTTACATCTTGAACCAATTTCATTAAGTTAGGTTTCATTAATAATGATTTGACTAGGGCCAAAAATAAATTCTTGTATTACTTACAAGCTACTGGTTTATTATTAGAATCAATCTATATATTAATACGTGAAGCAAAAATTTGTGATTCGTTCGTAAGGTACTTGTCGCAGGCGGAGGCGTATGAAAATACTCACGATTATAATTGATGTAGAGAAGGATTGCGCAATGCTAATATTTTTATTCAAATAATGCATAAAACATACATAAAATCAACTAAAAATGCATTACACTCACCACTGCTTTTTAATGCAGCTTAGTTAATAAACCTCTTTTCACCTTTAACGGATGCGTTGAAAATAACTTGGAAATTATTACAATTTATTTTATTTAGAGAAATATTGGTGCTACTTGGGACAGTATAAGATTTAGTTTTTTAATTTAAATTATGGTCGAATTTTGACCGTTGCGACGGGTAACTTAGAATTAGATAAACTTCAATATTGACATATAATTGCCAGATAGATAGTGCCAGATATAATGAAAGGTAATACTCAGTGCAATGACAATCAAAATATATATAGTAAGAAAGGTTCATGCTGTATAATGGAACATGAGTTTATTGATTCAAGTTAAAACATTATAATATTGAATTATTTGAGACAGTACCCTATAGCTTTTTAAGTCGAAAACAAAACCTAATTAATCTAGAACTTGGCCTGATTATTTTAAACGTAGCGTCCCTCAGGAGTTGCGATCGATATATTTTGTGCGCCTGATTAACTGCCGATTGCTGTTCCCGCGACTTTCACAAACAAACAACAAATTACTTCCCCGAGTTCCAACTAAAGGTTACCCACTGGCTCGCTGTGTGCACAATACCTTGTTTTTCTTTTAAATGCGAAAATTTGGCAGGAAGTTGAGTAATCGTCGCAAATCGCGAGGTCCTGGCTCCGGGCCAGAGCTGGATTTAACATTTTAACAAAAGAACGAGTCTGAATTTTGTCAAAAAAGGTTTCGTACCCCATTAGCTGCTGAGTCGACGTCGAAATTTCAGACTGGCAGGCGTATTCGTACTTTATAGCGAGTCTGCTTTATGCATATTGCACCTTCAAACCTTTGTTCGAAATATGTATGTTATTTTTACCCTACTGCACGAGGAGGGTAATATTTTTGCACGTTGCACTGATATGGTGTTTTATCCAACAGAACTCGTTGGCGTGTACTTTTACCTTGCTTGTACTATACTTTTTTGGCGCACAACATGTGACACAATGTTTTGAAGTGCTCCATCTTTATTTTTAGACATATATATATATATATATATATATATTTTTTTTTTTTTTTTTTTTTTTTTTTTTTTTTTTTTTTTTTTTTTTTTTTTATTTATTTGGTTCACAAATTGAATGCAACACTACAGACTTAATATTAAACATCAAATTTGGAGGATATAGATATAGCGTTCATTCTGAGAACAGTGAACACGACTTACAAAAAATATAGAATAACACTTAACAAGCTAATATACAAGCTAGCTTAAAATTAACTTATGAATACGCAATTTAGCGGAGATATATTTATGTTATCTGGTAGAATATCTGTTCTTTTTGAATATATCACGCAAGTTTGTAGGCGGCTGTAATAATTTTGATAAAACAAAATAACATCTACAGGTACAACTTAACACAGAACAGGATAATTCCTATTTAAAGTCACTTACTCTTATTCTTACAAAAGCCAATCTAAAAATATTTTAAAGTGTTTAGATGTATTTAGTGTACCTCAGACAAATGTGGTTCAGCCGAGGAGGAACCTTTGCCGCCACACCTATTTCTGGGTAGAAGTAGTTCTAGCGTTTCGGTGAAAGGGTGTGGTTGCTGGCTAACTTTCAAATAAGCGACCATCTTAGTCAGGTTTCATATAGACCCCCGTTTTATATAAAGTAGTTTTTTTTTGTTTTCGAGGGGGAAACCTTCAAAAGGTACCCGACGCCGTGGGAGCGACGCAGGGTTATGTGGGATTTTTACCGCACTAAAACCTCCCCGGTGGCCGTCCTCGGCGCTACAAAGAGGACTGCGGAATAAAGTAGCTTACTTCAATAATATAATGTATTCACAAAAGACTTAATTGTTCGGACGATTACATTCTATTTCGGGTTGCAAGAAAGAAGTTTCGCTCTTGTGGAAGAACGCGCAGGATATTGCAGACGGTCCTAATTTCCGGCGGATCGCCTCGCTGCTAGTTCTGCGAAGTTATTGCCTACCTGCGTACTTTGCAGGAAATATTTTCTCAACTCGACTGAACTGCGCTCATAAAAACCGAGCCAACCAACCGGGGAAGATATTTAAACTTGTTTAATAGAATTCCTGTTAGTTTTCGCTAACTCGCTCACCAAAATTTGTAGGTAACGTTTATTTTTAAATATTGCATTTTTGTACGTTTAAACTGTAATTTACCCGCGTGGCGTAGCGGTTACCATATCGCGACGCGCAATGGGTCCCGAGTTCGATTCCCGGTCAGACAGGTATCTGAACAATGAGTTTAGATTTCTGTTCTGGGTCTGGGTGTTTGTGTATTCGTCTTGTGTGTGTCCATGGTATTCACTACACAGGAGAAAATCCTAGTGTGGGCTGTGAGTGTAGAAGCGTGTTTTTAAAAACTCTAATGTAAAAAAAGAAAAAAGTACGAAACGTTCAATGCTGGATTTTGTTTATAACAACGACAATCAAGAATTTAAAACAAAACCATTCGGCTGAAAAATATTTCTATTTAATTTGAGGTATAATCAGGGATATTTTACTTTTCGGTGTTGAGAACGTATTAATATATTACTTTCAATATTTTTTACAATTTTCTTCACACATTCGTGCATAAATTGACTTCTAAATTCCATAATTAGACTATTGCCCAACATTATAAAATATGAAAAAATAGTAAATATACCATTAACGATATTAAGAATTTAAATAAGTATATTTTTAAACGCTTATAACATCCTTATGAGATTAATTAAAACGAACACGTTTAAATACATAACATTAACAATAATTAAATTACAATTAATTTAACAGTTACATTATCTTTAATCTTAATTACCTTACGTGAATCAAAAGCGTATTCGTTTCATAATTAATATCATAAAGGGGATAAAAGGTATGTGGTTACGATAACTTTATCAATTATAAAAATTGAATTAAACAGTAGGCGCAATCTCTCGTACTTGCATTGTTCTGCCGTTTAACTGGTTGGCATTAACAAATAAATGAAGGGAGTTGACTTTATTAATTGTTTATACTTTCAAGTCAAGAAGTTTATTTACTAAAACATAAGTAAATCAATTAGTACACGTTTTATGGCTAAAAAGCTATGTAATTTTTTATTTTCTTCGCAGATTTTAATGATATTTCAATGGTGTGCAAAGTCTTTGTACTATAATAATAAGATTAGATCGATGAAAGCATAACTATTCACTATTTATAAACTATTTTAAACTGGTTTATTCCGCGAGTCTATTTAGTCCGCTTTGATTACGTTTAGCATGGTAATGAGTGTTTCATGTGTCATAAATTATGTATTGTGTTAAAGTTTAGCGAAATGTTATCTGTAGAAGACTAACAAACATACATACATTCATAAACTTTAATGTATATTATATCCCCCTGCTGAGCACGGGTCTGCTATCAGAATGAGAAAGTTTTTTAGGCCATAGTCCACCACGCTGGCCAAGGCAAATTGGTGGACTTCACACACCTCCGAGAACTTCTTTTTTTTAAAGAACTCTCGGGTGTGTAGGTTTCCTTACGGTGTTTTCCTAGACTGAAAAGCAGTGATAATGAATTTCTTATACGCACATAATTTAGAAAAATCAATGGTGCGTGCCTGGGTTTGAACCTCGGACCTCCCGATCGAGAGCGCAAATTTCAACCATTGCTATCACTGCTCTACTAAAATATAATGATGATGTCTAACAAAATATAATGAAAATCTTACTATTGAAAAGAGATACTTGTTCAAAAAATTAAACAGTTTTATAATAACTCAAAGGATATCATCAGCATTGTATCATTACAAAACAATGGTCTCGAATCGTAAATCGCCTTATCACGAAATCCTATTCTGAATCAAATTCAAACGTACTCTAATCGCACGCGGCACGTTCTCGTCGCACAAATAATTTAATCTGTTTCCATTAACGATCTCAATTATAGAGTCAGGGTAGCAATTATCGAGTAATGGATTTCGTGGCATCATCATTTATGAAACCTTAGCGATAAACATTGGTTTCTTCTACATGTAAAGCAAAAAGATATTCACCGATTAATCATTGCTACTACACTACTAGAGTTAGAACAATGAAATTTGCACAATACGTTCTTTATGTGATGTAGACGTCCGATAAGATATTTTTTGATATTCCATCTCAAAGGGTTAACTGATTGTGTTCATTTGAATTACATAATGTATATATCTAAAACTATATTCTCAAAGGAATTTAGTTTTTGTTGCATTCTGGGATAAATTGAACTGGGATAAATTGAATAAGTGCTAACGGACACTGTAATATCTGAATAATATATTTGAAATAATATAAATGATATTAATAAATAGGGGAAGGCGGGGCTGGTACTAACAAATTTTGCATTATGGTTGATATTTTCAATAATAATGAACTTTTTTATAATATTTTTAATTTATAACATGCTTTGGTTAATCAGCTATGATATAAGTTACAAAAACAATCAGTTTTGTAAGTGGTTTTAGAAATAGAGTCATCAAAACCAAAAAAGTCATTAGTTAATATGTACCCCGCATCTGGGGCAAATATTAACAGAGCTGGGGTAAGTATTAACGTAAGGGGTTGGTATTAACATATACTACAATTAAGTCAAATATTTAAATAAAGTGTCATTTATATTATTAAAAATGATTTATTGTCTTTAGAGTTAAACATATCAGTACTTTTTGTAAGAGGTATAACAAGAATGTAGTGTATTCTTTTAAATCTACTCTCGTCAACCCATTATTGTCCCACTGCTGGGCACGGGTCTTCTCTCAGAATAAGAGAGTTTAGGCCGTAGTCCACCGCGCTGGCCAAGTGCGAATTGGTGGACTTTAAATCTACACTCATTAATAATTATTCACAATTTTAAGATTTCTGAGGTTAAAGAATCTTTATTTCCAAAAAGAACATTGTTCACTTACATGGAAACTTAAATAATTTACTTAAATGCTAATTAACACTTTTGAGCATGCACGAGCGTATTTAGTAGGTACTTAACAATTTCTATAATTTAAAATATAAGAATCGAATACATGTACTTAAGTAGGGTAGACAGCATAAAGTTATGATAAACAAGCACATAGTAAAATTTTTGCGTGTTGAACATTGTCGGTAGGCAGATAAGCATACCGCTTCGCACAAATAAAAGATGTAATATGGATAAGCCTATCAGAAACAATTATTTTGTTATATTTTATGATTCACTTTTCTACTATTTAAGTATATTTATTGTTATTTTAATATAATAGGTTAAAATATTTTTGATTTTATTGATGGTGCAGGAAATTTTAATATACGAAAGAAAAATCCGAAAGTAGGTATTTTAACTAGGACTATATGGAAGGGTCCTGTGAAATATAGATTTTTAGAAGTTTTTTAAATTGTATGAGTGATGTGCTTTCTTTAATATTTCTCGGTAGATTGTTAAAAAACTGTGCACCTTCATATAATATTGTCCTTTTACCGTATTTAGTTCTAGGAAATGGTAGGTAAATATTATGCGCATTTCTAGTATTTAATTTATGTACCTCGATTTTTTTGTGGAAAATTATGTCGGAATTTACTTCTCTGTATCTTTCTTATTAGAATGCATGTATTAGAGATATATATTTGTTTTATGTTTAAAATTTTAGTCTCACTGTAGATTTTTGCCGTCGATTCTAAATAGTTATAATGAAATAGAGTTTTGATCACTTTATTTTGTGCTACTTGAACCATATGTAGGTTTGATTTAGCAGCACATCCCCATACCTCAATTAAATATTCAAGGTGAGGTTTCACAAGAGAATTATAAATTAGATGTTTTACCTCACGTGACAAACAACCGGCAATGTTTTTAAGTAATCCACATAATGATTGCAATTTTGATTTGATATGCTCTAGGTGCGGTTTCCAAGTTAGGCCGCTATCTAATATCAGTCCCAAATACTTTTCAGTGTTCTTATTATTTAGAATTTGTCCATTTATAATAAGGTTCTTACGAAGTTGGACTTTTTTCTGAGGTGTGGCAAAAATTACATAACTAGTTTTCGTGATATTTATGGTAAGTCGATTAGCCTGGAACCACGAATTGAGTTTGTCAAGGTCTAATTGAACATCGTTTATTAATTGATCTATGCAAGGGCCAAAATAAAACAAGCAAGTATCATCAGCATACAGTGATAAATGACCGTTAAGTCCGATATCACTGATACTGTTAATATAAATTAAAAAGAGTAACGGACCAAGGATCGATCCTTGCGGTACTCCGCATGTTATTGGACGTGCCGTGCTTTCTGAACTACCGATTCTGACAACCTGATATCGCGAGCTGAGATAGGACTTCAAAATTTTGTAAGCATTTCCTGTGATACCAATATGTGCTAACTTTTGTAATAATATGCTGTGGCTCACGGTATCAAATGCTTTTTTTACGTCAATGAAGACACCAAGTGCTATATCCTTCCGATCAATATGTGTTTTAATTTGAGAGATAAGATCAATAGTTGCAGATAAAGTGCTAGACTTAGGTCTAAATCCATATTGTCTATTAAAAAGAAAGTTAATTGAAGTTAGGTGAGAATCGAGTCTCCTATAAATAATCTTTTCATAGATTTTTGAGATTACTGGCAATACAGATATTGGCCGATAATTGCCAGGATCACATTTACGCCCCGACTTATAAATAGGACAGACCTTAGCCACCTTTAAATTGTCAGGGAAGATACCATTTTGCAGACTTATATTAATACAATTGACAATATCATTTGTGATCAGATTTTTCAGACATTTGAGAGCTTTTGTGGAAATTCCGTCGATCCCTGTGCTTGTATTTAAATTTAACTTGTCAATAATTTGAGCTACTTCGTCTTGCGTACACGGATCAAAATCTGTTAGCTGACTATCGGGATACTTTTTTGGGGCAAGAGTACTGACAGATGAGTAAGGTAACTGTGGTGCTTGAGCCATTAGGTTACTTCCTACGTTGGAAAAGAATTCGTTAAAACTCTCACAAATTAACTTCTCATCTGTAATTGTTCCTTCGGAGGTTTCAAGTTTAGAGGGAGCATAGCTATTTTTAATTTTATTTATTGATAATGAATTAATTAAGTTCCACATCTTAAGTGGTTTATTTGCACAATTCAGAAATGCTTTTTTATAATAGTTGTTTTTACAGGCCTTTATTTTTTCACCTAGCTTATTTCGTGTTGTTAAAAATTCGTTTTTGATATTTTCATCATTTGGGTTCTTTTTATGAAGGTTATATAGACTATTTTTAAGATTTATATCATGCATTATGTTTTTATTAATCCAGTCTTTTTTCGGCAAGTTTAAAATTTTTGTTTTAACTGTTTTAGATTTACGTATACATTGTTTTAGAGTAATATCAAGGCATTCATAAGTTTTTATTTCTACACTAGGTTTTATATCTTTCATGGATTTATATAATTTAGGGTAATCGATAGCTTCGTAACGTGTTTTGGTTTTAGTAAACGGTTTAATGTTTTTTGCTTCCAGGTATATTTGTCTATGATCAGACATACTCGAATCTACAAGAGCAAAATGAAAGGTTCTATCATGTAGGTTGGTGCAGACATGATCGAGAATAGTTTTTGTATTTAAACCTTCACGAGTGTAATACGTTTCTTCTTCTTTATTTAATAATGTGTATCCATTCTCCAATAACATCCCTTTATAATTTGTGACATTCGTTGTTTTGCTTAGGAGGTCCAGATTAAAGTCGCCGAAAACAACGGTTCTGTTTCGTTTTTCTAGTTGTTGTGAAAATGTATCCATAAAGCTAGCATGGTTAGTATCTCCAGGTTTGTAGACTACTCCGATATCTAGAGCAAGTCGGGGTAATTTAATCCATAAATAATTGTTTCCATCTTTGTATATGTCTTCACCATGGGAGTGTTTTATACTATTATGTGCGTATATGGAAACACCGCCGCCTCTGGCATCACTTCTATAGCTATAATAGTGCGTATAATTTTGTAAAGATAATCTGTGTGCTTCCACCTCCGACTTTATCCACGTTTCCGCTAGAAGTATGATATGTATAGGGTGAGGGAAAGCTTTGAGTATGCACTGAAGTTCCTCTATTTTTCCTGGTTTAGCTAGGCTTCTTACATTGGCATAGAAGAATGTGAGAGAATTTCTGTTCGACAGTATATCCGAATATTTAATAACTTGTTGGTAAGAGACTAGATCTTCTTTAGGATTATCTACGTAGGCTTTAGAGTTGTGTTGCTGACTAAGTTTTTTGAACGTAGTTTCACTATTTTGGGCACTCCATTGTAGTATTTAATTCCAATATCGGTCTCTCCTTCTGATTGACGCTTTTGCAGTATGACTTTTAGCTCTTTAAGATAAATTTGTTGTTGCGGAGTCTGGTCGGCATATATTTTAACATCTCGTGCTTTATTTCTATTGCGCAGTAGTTGTTTACACGGAAAACTTGTTTCAAAACACACCTTTAGTGGTCGTTGCTTCTCTGAGTCGTATTTGCCAAGGCGCATAGTTTTGATAGGCTCAGGACAATCAGGATAAATTTTCTTAAGAGTATGAAGAGCATTGTATTTCTCTTCGGTGATGCGATCTGAGATGATTGATGACACAGGTTCTTTTAGGCCAACTATAATTATATTTTTTTCTCTCTGTGCTCGATCATAAAGCTCTGTAGCAATATCTTCACAAACCAGATGAGTTGTTTTCGATTTAGGTGTTTCATTTTTTATTTCCTGCAATTCCGACTCTAAATCTTTCATTTTTTCATCTTGAACTTGTTGTATTTCTTTGATACTCGTTATCTCTAATTTCATCTCCTGTTGTTCTTGACTTAATTCCGCAATAGATATTTTGAGGGAGCTTACTTCCTCGCGTATTACTTTAGTCATGTCTGCATGTAATGAGTTCATTTTATCATCCTGTTTTCTGTCAAATTCAGTAAGAAAACTCATTATTTCTTTACGAAAATCTAAGATTTCTGCCTTTACATCGTCATCTCGGTCGCACTGTTTTCTTTTGGAGCGCATCGTAACATGCGTATCCATATTTTCTTTCATCCGAGATATGTCCGGTGTGCTGCTGGCACGACCGGTCGCTTTGTCCGGTGATCTGAGTACATTCATAGTAGGAAAGTATTCGTAATGGTAAGTTGAATACGTACAGCAATTAGAGCGGTTGTCGCGTGCACTGCTAGACTGATTGGACTATATCTGTCTCGTACACTCTTAGCGTTGGTTTCGTATGCGGCTCAGATTGTTAAATACTAAGTGGAATAATTATCGACTGACAAACACTGCACTTTAACGTAATTGCTATAAGATTGTAATTTAATTTAGCAAACTATTAATGTAGCAAAAATGAATATTATTTTAGCGACGCGTCAGCTCGGCATGCTCACTCGCCAGCCAATTGAATTTCTAAGGCAATAAACATTAATACACACACATTATACTTTATATTTAAAAGTTATATATAAACTATAGTGGCAACAGTCTTAAGCAATGTCATAAGGTACAATAAAACGTATAATCTTTTAAATCTTCACTATCTATTAATGATTGACAAAATTTAAAGATTTTCTTTGCCTACAAATACTAATACTCAGCCTTTAAATTTAATATCTAAACTTAATATAAACTTTTTAGTCTCAGACATTCTCTGGCTATCCTAATAAGGTAATAAAAGTCTCATTTATTAGTTGTTAATCTAATTTTTACTTGAACATATAAAAATAACAATAGTCTATTTGGCATTTTTAGACGGAAATACCTTCTCCATTTGAGGCAATAATTATTTGTCAAACAATGAAGACATGTATTTTCTTGTGTCACATTTGATACCAGTGATGTGAGCCCATCTTTTACATAAAATACATTGTATCCAGTCGAGTCCAGAGGTGTCTTGATTATAAGACTCAGCGCAATCTAAACAAAGGCAAGCATCTTCTTCGCTATCATCCTTTAGAATACGCTTCTTAATCTTTTTTGCTTCTACTCTCCAGGTTTATTTACCTTTACCTCTCCCTTTTCCCTTACCTTTAACTTTATTTTTCGTTTTCATCTGACTACTTTTTATCTTTTTTGACTTTTATTTTAATTTGACTTCTTCCTCTAAGGCCATTTTTTCGGGAGTGTGTGTGGGAATTGTTGATTTCCTTACACGCTTTCGTTTGGATCCAAAGCCTTATTAACTCTATGTTAAACTTTTCTGTAGGCTTTTCATTTGATGTTTCTGGCACATTTAAAGATCATTTAAATCATCATGGGGTAAGTATTAACATGTTAATACTTACCCCACTCAGTTTGTTAATTTTAGCCCCAAGATCACTTTTTTTAGGTAATAAATGACAGAAAATAATTTGGGCAAAATAATTA
This sequence comes from Spicauda simplicius, assembly GCA_949699795.1. Lineage (NCBI taxonomy): Eukaryota > Metazoa > Arthropoda > Insecta > Lepidoptera > Hesperiidae > Spicauda > Spicauda simplicius. Next base: position 7,589,673 of record OX453058.1, on the reverse strand, counting down.
CAACCAAATAATATAGTGTTACTGTCAATAAAATAGGCTTCGAATCAAAACATACCTCAAATCGATTCAGCGATTAAATAAGTCTCAAATCAATTTTTTGCAAAATCAAAAATGATTAATTACCTGTCAATCCTAAGCCGCTGCACACAACTATTACAAGCAACGACTCGCTGGCAATTGGCAAGTCGCAGTAGGTTTGGCTATGTATCTAGTGTATCTAAACGGAATATCAAATTTTTAACACTTTTAGTTTAGCGGGAATAAACTTGTTAATTCTTACCTCCGTTAAAACCAGCCCCGCTCTCCCCTACTCAATATATATATACTCAATACATATTCTTTATATTGAGTATCTACGTGGCAAAAATAAACCGTAAACGTAAAACGCTTTCTACGCTTATGGCCCAACCGTAGGATTTTCTACTGTAGTGTGAGTGCCATGGACGCGCACAAAGACGAATACACAAACATCAGAACAAGAATCTAAATTGGAATCGAACCCAGCACCCACTTTTTATCAGACCGGTACGGAAACCGCATCGCCACGCGTCGTCGTCAAATAAGTTTTGATCTGGTTAATCAAAGGTATAGCTTAGATACTATCAGATAGTGGCCACAACGCAAAGAAACTATACACTTTATTGCTTAGTATTTATTGTTTATGATTTTTAACAACATTATTAATTTGCATCTCGTGTAAAAAAAAACTAATGCACACTGTTGCAAATACATTACAAATGCAAATATGTCGAAAATGAAGAAAACTCGAAAATCCAGAAACCTTTTCGAGTAAAATGAACAAAATAATATGCAAAGGAGTATGTGAAGTAAGAAGTCTTGGATGTCTTCGAAGCCGTAAGTTCAGAATGAAATTCCTTGCAGGCGATCAAGCTTCAACCTCGAGTTCAGCTTCAACCTCGAACAAATTTAATAAGACGCTTCCTGTTTGTCTCAATGAAAATCCCGATGTAGCTGAATTTTCATGAGTTGTGCAACTGTTTTGTGTCGAAACGCGTACAAGTTAACAAACGATACAATTTGAAATCCTCACGATAAATTAATGAATAATTTTTTCGTTTCTACTTTCAAAAGTGTTTCTTCTAAGACAGCAGATCTTTTTAAAAGACTTGTCTTAAATAAAATATATTCACAATATTTCGAACAAATTTAATAAGACGCTTCCTGTTTGTCTCAATGAAAATGCCAATGTAGCTGAATTTTCATGAGTTGTGCAACTGTTTTGTGTCGCAACGCGTACAAGTTAACATACGATACAATTGAAAATCTTAACGATAAATGAATGAATCATTTTTTTCGTTTCTACTTTCAAAAGTGTTTCTTCTAAGCCAGCAGATCTTTTTGAAAGACTAGTCTTAAAAAGTATATTCACAATATTTGGAACATATTTAATGAGACGCTTCCTGTTTGTGTCAATGAAAATCCCAATGTCGCTGAATTTTCATGAGTTGTGCAACTGTTTTGTGCCGCAACGCGTACAAGTTAACAAACGATACAATTGAAAATTTTAATGATAAATTAATGAATCATTTTTTTCTTTCTACTTTCAAAAGTGTTTCTTCTAAGACAGCAGACCTTTTTAAAAGACTAGTCTTAAAAAAAATATCTATTCAAAATATTTGGAACAAATTTAATAAGACGTTTCCTGTTTGTCTCAATAAAAATCCCAATGCAGCTGAATTTTCATGAGTTGTGCAACTGTTTTGTGTCACTACGCGTACAAGTTAACGAACGATATAAATAGAAATCTTATGAAACGATATGAATAGAAACAATAGAAATGGAAATCTTGGTGATAAATTAACAAATATTTTTTTGTTTCTACTTTCAAAGACCTTTCTCCTTAAGTCAGCAAAATGATGTTGAAAAACTCATGTCTTAAATAAAATATATCCAGTAGCGAATGTAACAGTTACATATGTAGTGAAATACAATTAGTCTGTTCAAGTTAGGTGTTTATATAGTCACTCACTTATACCTAAAAATGTATTCAAAATGTTTCAAAGTCTATAATATAAATATACAGGCAACTTTGTGCTTATCTAGAATAACTACAAAATTGCTTTTTATAAGAGTTTGCTTAAGTTAACGAAACTAACATGCGAAAATACATATTATACAAACATACGTCTATTTCCCTCTTTCTTAGAATTTTCTGTAAGAAGTTCTTACGTAGAAGTTTAGTAGGGAGTATTCTAGTACTACATATATCTATCCTACTATTACCTAGAAAATATTAAGAATTCCTACATAAAATTGAAAAATACTACGCCAGGGTTCTTGCGAAGACTCGCGTAGAGAAGCTTGACGTACATAATATGAGAATGAATGCACATACTTTTACGGCCTCCTCATAAAACCGTCAGAGGGCGCTGGTCATTACATTGGACGTAAACGTAAAGATACGTTTCTAACTTTCTATGTGCTATAAAACGAGACATTAGACCGCTGTATAGTACCGGCTGAAGATATGGGTACACTGTGATGAAAAATTTGTAAGTACCTATGCTTTAAATTTGCCGGATAAATGAAGGAATATTATTCGACCATATTCCATAGAGTACCACAGGTAGTTATAGCGTACAGCAATTCTGGAGCTTTTATAGTAGGATGGGGTTAAGTGCTCATTTATATGAGGCGACCATCACGGTCCTAAGGAGCAGCAAATCTTGAAGTTGGTAGAACCATTGTAGTTGGCTCGGAGAAGTACCACCGCCACACCTATTTCTAGCGTGAAGCATTTCTTGCGATTGATGGATCGGTGTGGTTGCCGGGACACTTTTATATGAGGCGACCATCATAGTCCTCGGGTGTAGCAACGCCTCGTTGATTGACTTCAGATAGAACTCATGTTTTGTATGAAGTTTATAACAGATGTCCATGGGTGGCAGTGACCACTTACCATCAGGTGGACTGCATGCTCGTTAGCTACTTCAATCAGATAAAAAATGTCCTCAAGAGCATCAGATCTCTTGTTTTGTGACAGACTTCATATGCAACTCCGGTCCTATATGAAGTTGGTCCTATATGAAGTTATTCCTGCCGCTTAGAGATATCTTCTAGGCGGCAGGAACAACTTACCATAAGGTGGACTGCATTTTTTAAGTCATAAAAACCTCTCAATATTATTTACTAAACATATTTAGAGATTCTGAATGCATTAACACAATTCATTTCATCCACACTGTTTGAAAATAAGGTAATTAGACTAGACTTTCTTTGTATATATTAAGACTAACGACCATAAATCAAATAATAACAAAACTACTTTATCATCACTAAAAAGAGTGAAAAAAAAATATTAAACCAAAAATACAACCGACTTCCATGTCACATGAAGGTAAAAAAATAATTTACCTAAATACATGTTGGTTTAGAGTACTCTAGTGCATACACAGTAAGTACTTAGTACATAGTTCCGAAGTCGGCGCTCATATAGGACACTTGTAGTTTCGACGTGATCCAGTTAAATATGATGAGCGCCGACTTCGGGACTATGTACTAAGTACCTACTGTGTATGTTTTAAATCAACACGCGTTTAAATTATTTTTTTACTCTTTTTGTGACGTGGAAGTCGGTTTATATTTTGTTTAATTTTTTTATATCACTACATTACTATTTATCATTTATTTACTAGTAAAAGGTACTGCAATGAAGTCAATAAGTGAATACATAATTACGGTGACATAGTATGTACCTAGTAGTATATTTTAGCTTTTGGCTAGTTAATGAATAATGATAACATCTTCATATAAGGCAGTCACATTCAACACCGTTATAACCAAGCTTTGAAACGATGTGTAGAAAGTGGCAAGCCTTGACCAGAAATAGACATTTTGCTAGAACACGTATTCATCAGTGTTGAATTGTTTACATATTCATCAGAGAACTAACACAAGCGCAGCAGTTTAAAAAAGCAATATTAGTACGTTGTCAGATAGATTTTGGGAAAGTACTACCGTGATCCGATTCCATTACCTAATTTAGTATTAAGAGACTATTCAGAAGAATCTGGATAAATTGTGTGCCACACCATCGCGACATCCATTTTAAAGAATTCTATGCGGATCAGTTATTATTTAATGGAATGATACATAAGAAACAAATAACATAATATTGAGCTTTGAATGTCCGCTATAGGCAATTAATACCTTCAAGGAATTTTTATTATAAGATTAAAGTAACAAAAGCGCAACAAATTTACCAAATGTTTTGTGCCACCCAAAACACTTATACGAAAATCTTTATATATATCGAACAGGAGTCTTAAGTCAATTACGAAATCGTTGCTATTCCGAATACTAAGATCGTCGTCTCAGGCAAGGACACACTTCAATCGAAACACTAGAAATAATAACAACAAAATATTTATATTAGCGCTTACCCGCAGCTTCGCCCGCACGGTCAAAGGGAATTAACATTAGCATTTTATAGCGTGATTCAGAACTTGCAAATGAATTTTACTAACGTCATCTATTAACAATGCCTGGAACTACTAAATATGTGTCAACTAACAAAACATCGATATTCTCATGGGAATGAGAGAGCGTGGTAAAGAGTGACCTACGTCACTCTCCACCCTTCTAGCTATCTCCCAGCATATAAACCATATCATATAATAGTTATGTGGCGATCTGAAAGAGGAATAAACAAACACACCTTCACATTTATAATATTAGTATGGATAATTTTAACATTAAGAAATCCAACTCATACCAATTTTGTACCGCAATTAGAAAATTGCATAATTGTTAACTTGACCAGAAGTATTTGGAATTGTAGGAAAAATACAATGAGAGTCGGTTCGTTAACAACGAAGGGCCCTTATACAGGCATCTAGTTCTTTGAGGCGTCGAAAGCCGTCGGCCTTGGCCAGATTAATTATGTACATCCCGCATCTTAACCCATTTTCACTCTCGTTGTGTATCCGTCATGAAGTGGGTACCGAGGCTCCTTTATAACCATGTTGACTGAGATGGAATTGGATATATTAAGTGGTACTCAACTGAAATATATCGATATTTCTTATATCATTCCAAAAACGACATTTCATTCAAGAAAAATACAATAAACCTGCTTCTTTCTTAAGTCAGTTAAATAACGTAATGTAAATCACGCGATAAGTACCTAATTTACGTTTTTAAAATGTACTAATATTACTATTATTACCATTCATAACAATTTTACGTCAATTATTTCGTTAACCTCATCTTTTCCTATTTCTTAACTTAAATGAGTTTTTCCTCTTTCGTGATTATAAAATTCTCGTTTAGTTCTAATCTAATATTAAAATAATGTGAATTCCTGAAGACATATTGTATCGCATCTTCTTACATAAAATAATTTACTTACATAGAAAGATTCAATTATTACATTTTTAGACTAAATTTCACTTTTAATTTACAAAAGATATGTGGAAATTCATATTACACGACAGTATTACAGTTCGGATGACAGTTCGTTATCTGTTAAGAACACTCACATATGTATGTCGGATTTAGGCTCTTTGACGTGTCAAGAGTTGGTAACGACCTAGGTCACATTGATTGTGTACACTCCGCATCTTAACCCATTTTGCGACTGTGGTGTGTTCTTAATTCAATACTGTCGCCTCTAGTGATTCTCAAACGGAGAAATTTTCAAAACATCTGCTTACGGACTTTACGGTAGTTATGTATTTATATCGTTTTTTTATCTGACTGAAGTAGTAAACGAGCATGCGGTCCACTTGATGGTAAGTGGTCACTGCCGCCCATGGACATCTGTAATCAACTTCATACAGAACATGGTTTCCATCTGAAGTCAATCGAAAACGCATCTGTGATGCGTTGCTACTCCCGAGAACTATGATGGTCGCCTCATGTGAAAGCGTGCCGGCAACCACACCCAACCAACAAATCGATAAATTACTGTCCCACTGCTGAGCATAGGTCGTTTTTCAAAATGAGTTCTAGGCCTTAGTCTACCACGCTGGTCAATTGCTAATTGGGAGACTTCATACACCTTTGAAAACTTTTTAAAAACTCTCAGATGTGTAGCTTTCCTCGCGGTGTTTTCCTTCACTGTAAAGCTGTGTTGATTAATTTCTAATACGCTCATAATTTTAGTGGGCCATGCCTGAGATTTTAACCTTAGAACTTCCGATTGGGGAGGCAAGATTCAACCATTAGGCTATCACTGTTTGACGTACATGCCACAGTGGCAGCGTTTAACCAAAAGTAAATTTTACCGCACGTTTTCAACAATACCCATGATTGAAAGCTTTTTAGCCTAATGGAGCTGTTTCAATCAAATCTGAATAATTTTATAGCATTACATAAAGCCTAAACTATTGCACTTCATATATTACTCGTTATTTTAAAATATAAAATGAAAAACGAGACTAGGCAAGGCATAATTTTGATCAATCTGTTCAGTCAAAAATAAGAATTTAAATAGCAAAAATCATTTCTAGAATAATTGATGGACGAAAAGGACACAACGAAACGTAGACCAGTGATGGTCTCTGATGTTTTTTGGGGTTCCGTACCCAAAGAGTTAAAACGGACCCCTATTACTAAGACTCCGCTGTCCGTCGGTCTGTTTGTCTGTCTGACTATCACCAGGCTGTATTTCATAAACCGTGATAGCTAGACACTTAGAACTTTCACAGATTATGTGTTTCTGTTGCCGCAAACTAATATTTAAGGGGTACTCTCATTCAACAAGCTTGTTTTTTTTACCGTTTTTATAGATAACTAGCTGACCCGGCGAACTCCGTTCCGCTTAAAAGTCTAAAATCTAAAATTATCAATGTTCGTTCCCTATATCATAAATATATCATAAAAATCTTCCTCTTGAATCGCTCTATCTATTGAAAAAACTGCATTAAAATCCGTAGCGTAGTTTTAAAGATCAAAGCATACATAGGGACAGACAGCGAGAAGCGACTTTATTTTATATTATGCAGTGATTGTACGAAAGCTCTTCCTATGTTCATATGCGTTGCTACGCCTGAATACTAAATAAGAAGGAATCGCTTAACACAACTGTTACTATGATCAATTCAGATGTGATGATGTTGTCGCCCTAGATGAATTGTGAATAACTAATTAATTAACTATTAAATAACTAATTTCTAACTGATTTCGAATAAGACAACTGTTAATATAATCAAATCAGATGTGATGATGTTGTCGCCCTGGATAACTAATTAATTAACTATTAAATACCTTATTTCTAACTGACCTCGGAAGGAAAGAGGACCCGTGTTTTATATGATGATATTAGTTTTATTAGCCAAAATTCATTACTGTAATGGATTTCACTTTAAGTTTTATATTACTTTATAGGCATTTTATTGATCAATTATTTTATACCAATTGTAAGTTACGATACTAATAATTAATTTTTGTTGTACATTAAAAGTTCGCTGAATTTATTATTGCCCAAATAAATAACTTAGATTCTTGCTTACTTTGTTCATTCAAGAATTATCTTCGTCTACGTCTAACTAAATTATTGTTTCGGTATTGCTTATATTGGAAATATAACTTAAATTAAAGTATAAATTGAATCCTTGATTACATTAATCAGAGCATGTCCCTTAGGAGCTGATATGTTGTATATCTGATTAACTGGCGACTTTCGTAAACAAACAACAAAATTGCTTGCCAAAATTTATGTTTGATTAAGTGTAATAAATACTCTAAAAGTAAAATTAACTGGAACGCCTAGATTGGGTATTTAATATAAACAATGTTCTCGGTGGTAGCTGATCACATCCAAAGCTGATCTCAGGCAGGACTCTTATATTTTATGGTAAATGATTACTCTGTAGTTGCGAGATTAAAATAGCGCTACGGCATCCCCTGCCTATCGTACGAGGCGACTAAAAGGGGCTTCCGGGGTTGCGGACGGCTAGAGTGGGAGCTCGAACCGTTCGGTCAGGCGATCCCGGGATGGACGGCGGCATGTGTGTTCGCATACCAAGCAGTAAAAGACTAGACCAAGCAGTGGGCCCAACCGCCCATCTAGGAGGAGCCCAATGGGGCAACGCGCCCAGAGGATTCCTGTTGCGTTCCTTTGGAGATCACGGAGGAGACTTCTTTGTAGCGCCACCGGTGGGGTTTTAGTGCGAAAACCCTGCGTCGCTCCCACAGCGTCGGGTACCTTTTGAAGGTTCCCCCTCGAGAACAAAAAAGGGGGGGACTACTTACTCCTTCATTATTTATATAAACTCGTTTACTTTTTTGTACAATGTAAAGAATGTAGGCAGTCAAAATTATTTACAGAAATATTCGTGTCGTTAGCAAATTTGGGGTCGACTTTAAATATAAATGGTTAACATTTTAAAAACCACTACTACTTTATTGATGCCAAAAGAATTATTGCTCTACATTTACAGTAGATTTGTGGAGTAATTTATTGTTTTTAATTATTTAGGTCGAAAAATGTATAGCCACTCATCGATAAATTTTACGCCATTGGCAAAAAATAAATGATTTTAAATATGAGCTTCTACATTTCATGTGTTAAAATAAGTACAAGCAATATAATTAATTTGTGCATAACTGTCTAATTCTAGCTTGATTTATTTGACAAAAATGTTTTCACAACTTACGAAGCAGAAATGCTGAATATCTTAACGTTAGGTTAGCATCATACTCGTATTACGTGCATTTTTCTTCGCATATTCTCACGAGAATATGGAAAAATGTACTCAGCATATTCAATAAACAGGAAAAGGGCTAAGTGTTATGTATGTACGCTACACTACGGTCTCCATAAATGAGGTGTAAAGCGTATATTCCGTAAATACCTACCTACTTTACGTAATTTAAGCAAGTACCAACTTTACGTAATGCAGTTTGTGAGTACCGTATGGTATCTTGACTAACATCACTACTTTTCTATACATGAAAGTCGTAACAAGCGATTAACGTAAAGTCAAGGAGATATGCAGCAGCGTCTTGCTGCAAATATCAACACCCACTGCGGCTACCAACATGATTTTTGTTTCGATATATTGTATTAATAAAAGTACATTATTAACTGCACCTACTAAATTATACATAAGTCTGCATTAGCACACAATCATGACGACCCTATATACTTTTCATCGTTTTGTGTTGTAAACAAAACGAGAGTAGGTGTAATAAAAATCGAAAAACCTAATAGATTTAGATATTCCGTTGAATACATAGTGAATGAATGAATATTTTATTTGCATAAGTTGTCCTTACATGGGATCTTAATTTATATTTTCTGTACAGCTTATAATGTACCATATCAATGGCGTGCGAATTTTTTATGTTAGTAAGTGTTACTTACTTTTTTTCTATAGTTTATGTTAATATTATTGCTATTATTACATCATTATTATAATTACAATTACATACATATATAATTACATTATTAATATTTGATTTTAGACTAGTATTATCGCGGAATTGATACATTTTAATAATCAACGGGTACTCACGATTTGCGCACCGCAGTTCCGCCGTGACCACGATCCATGTAACTGGGTCGAAATATCGGTAAAAAGAATACTTAAAGAATTCAAAAACCGCATATCGTGAGTACCCGTTGATTATTAAAATTATTAATATTGTTTATCATAATTCATTGTCTTTTCAGTTATGCATGTCATGTTTAAAGTTAAATATGTTAAATCATTATTATTAAATATTACTTTCATAATAATTTGTGTATAATTTGATACTATGGAAGCAGTTGCCAACTAGCCACTCATGTAATTGATTTTTTTTTAAATTTATGTATTGGTAATTCTTTAAGATTTTCAGGGAGATTATTAAATATTTTGACACACATAGTTATAGTTATAGTTTCGTAAGTATCAGAAGTTTGGATCAAACACAAACGGCGACTAATCGCCGTACGTCCCACGTAGCGCAAATAATTTAATCTGTTTCCATTAACGATCTCAATTATAGAGTCAGGGTAGCAATTACCAGCTAATGGATTCCGTCGCGCAGTAATTTTGAGTAACTCATAATGGATTCATTTAGTACGAAATAGTATCAGAGACTTTCGTTAGATTGTCGTGCTTTTCGTACCATTGCTAGTCCAGTCTTTTCCTGCAACTGGGGGGAGCCTGGACAGTACTTCAATATGTTTCAATGCTTGTAGGTAGAGGAAAATTCTTATTTGTGATCATATGTGTCAGATGCTTGCAAATGACCGTAAAGCCTTACGGGTATGCAATGAAAACTATTAGGATCAAAGACTCAATGTAGGCTACATTGCATGCAATATATAAAATTCTATTTATATATATTAAGATGATATTTTAAAACTGTTCACGGACTTATGCAAGTTTAGATAAAGGATGGTCTCCCTCCAGGCTAAGGGATCATACATAGGTAGCGGCCGTGCTCCAATGGTCTCTGTTTGGAATTTTTATATATGCAACTTGTTTAGAAAGCTTCAATAGTGTGATTCAGACAGATTAGTGGCGCCATCTGTTGATGAGTTGCGGAAGGTCGCCACAATATTATAGAAACTCGCTCTTTAATTGATTGTTTACGTTGTTGTTCGCTTGGCGCTGCAAGTTTCAGTGTTGGGGTATTTCACTAATCTTCTTGCGGCGCTTTGCGGCATTACGAGAAGAACATACTTTTGTTTTAACACTCTATAACGCTAACTTAAAGATAAGTAAACATACGTGATGCTGTAAGCATCCGTATTGAGCGAATTTCATCATACTCCGCTACAAATTTGCAGCGAAATCTCCTGGTTTTATAAATGAAGGATACGTACATAATATGTTCTTAATGTTCAATGGTAACGTTTGCAATGCAAACAAATTATGATTGGAGCAATTGGATTACAGTTTCAAACGATAAACGTTTAAAGTGTTACGTGGCTCTCGGATGAAAATATCTTACCCTAAATTTCATTTTATAAACTTGAAGTAGCAATCGAGCTCGTCTACCCGATGTTAAGTGATCTCTGCTGCCCATAAACATCTGTAAGTAACTTCCTACATATCAAGAGTTATATCTGAAATGAAACACAGATGTGTTGCTTCACTCAATGATTAAGATGGTCGCCTCATATGAAGGTGAGATGATAATGAAAAACATTTTTAATAAATTATTTCAAAACCCCAAAAGTAATACATAACGAAGTGAAAACAAGAAAATTAAAAGAAATGCATGAGCTCTCACCTGATTGATCCGCCTCCGAATTGAAATTCGTATTTCACACGTGGTTCGTTATCATGGGAAATGTGGGCCTACCGAGCAGGCCGAAAATTGTTTCAGCAAATGTGCCGCGAGATTTATGTTCGGAAAATTTGTGCAATATGTTAAGCCCTTCTTACTCGCGGTTGGAGTAAGTTATGGCTCAGCTTGGTACGATTAAAAACAAAGTGTTTCAGTTGCTTGGTGTTTAAGGAATCAATAAAGGTTTAAAGATCTTTATTCTCATAAAAGATACATTATCGCTTACATGAGAATACATTTGATTACAATTATTAATGAAAGTCTGCTGTCGCATTGGATAATACAATTCCAGTCTAACTTATAACTTTAAAGCAACATTCAATTATTAAGTATATATTGACATAGATTTTTCTTAAAAACATTTAATAATTGTTCATTCTTTATATGCGAGGGTATTTTATTATACATTTGTGCTCCTTCAAAAGTTATTGTTGTTTTACCGTAATTTGTTCGAGTCTTAGGGAGAACAATGAAGCTAGCTCGACGAGGAATAAGGAATGAAGAAAGTGTTTTATAAATAGTATAACGTTGAAGTAGCGAACACCTAAAAATAATCATTGATGCTCATGGCAACTTTAAGGTACATACATTTATTACAAGTTCTATCTGAAGTTAATCACAGCTGTTGTTCCCGAAGACTTATATCGCCTCATATAAAAGTGAACCGGAAATCATCCCTTCCATCAAAACGAAAATACCGATTTACGCTAGAAAAAGGTGTCGCTGTAGTACGTCACATATTGCACCAGTGTTTCAGTAAGTATATATCTAAATTGGAAACACTGGCTTAGTTTTGATAACCAATATTTGTTTTAATTGTAAAAACAATTAAGGAACCAATAGGAATATACCATTACTTTCTAGAACTATCTATAAAGGGCCAAAGTTTATATTAATATTTGTTATAAAGGAACAAAACGTTAAATTTCGCTTTCAAATTATATTTAATATTAAACATTTAACAAGTCTCACTTTTATCATTGTGATATAATCGTAGATCGCGGTCACGGCGAAACTGCGATGGTGAGAAGAAAATGTTAATAACCGCCAATGGTATATCTACTCTACGTCTACTTCATTATTATTTTTTAGTTTCCGCATCACGACCTAACACTAACTGTACTCTTACGAAAAAAAACTTGGAGTTATTAGTGTTTCACATAAACTAATTACTGGATTCCACGTTTGCGCTAACTTAAAACCGTCTTCTCTTTTAAACTTTAATAGAGAAGATGGTTTTAAGTGAGCGCAGATTCATCTACCATTAGAGCTTGTCAACGGTCTCTCTTCATCACCGCAGTTTCGCCGTGACCACGGTTCATGTAATTGGGGCGAAATATCGTCAAAAAAATCTAAATAATTCAAAAGAGATCGTAAGTACCCGTTAAGTATTAAAAAAATAATACATTATTATTACTTCATTAAACTAAAACATTTTGTTCTCAAGTACATAAATAAACATATAACTGTTAATGTTAACATAATATTTAAGAGTTGAGTCACTATAGTCTGGATAGATTATGGGTTTAGTTCAAGGCTGCGACTAACCATATCCATTCTTTGGCACGCTCAACTGCCCTATATTCTGGCTTAGGTGGTGAACAATAAACAAGATTTTTACGGTCCGCAGCCTTAATATAATTAGAGCAATTTCAGCGAGGGGCTTAATAAATGCGTATTAAAATTACGGTAATTGAGGCTTAAACTCCGGGGAGGATTTTCTGCGACATCCCACGATGTTAACTGTCTCCGGTTGGCGTTTATCGCGGCCAGTGGAAATTCAATTATGAGCATTCAGGTCCTTAGCCTCCATCCTGAAATTACAGGCCCGACGTGGACTTACGAAATTTGATAATAAAATTGAAACGTACATAATGTGAACAGGGCTATTGAAATATCAAATAAACGCGCTAAGACTACGCACGTCGTTAACGGCAAGGAAATGTAGTTTTAAATTACTATAGATGCAAGAGTGTAAGTCTTATAGGTATACTAACTTTAAATTAATTTGACAGGTGATCAATTGTTGATGAAACATTTGTTTTAAGCGTCAGTATATGTTTTCAGCGTGCTGCAAGCGTCAGAAAATCGTGTATCATTAGAAAATAATGTTGTATGTAAGAACCGTTAAAATAATGTGTACAAAATTTCTACAATTTTCAGCAAATATTGCAGAATTCGCAAGCTAGCAGCATCAAGGGAATGTTTTGTGGCTGAGAGGTAAGGGTGTCTTTCTTATAAACAACTAACTATAATGAATATAGTTATTCTATCAGAACTTCTATAAAATGTTTCTAAATCAATTGTTAATAAATTAATGACTTAGTTTAAAAATATATTTTATTAAAATGTAATTAGAATCATAACAGTAAAATGTATATATATTTTAATTAGACATTGGTAGTCTTTAGGGCTTACTTAGTTCATTCATCGTCGATAGAAGTATAATCTGTTATGTTTATTTAAGTCTTATTACTTATTTTATTTCATTTGTTTAAGGTATTTCAATATAACTTTAATGTTAAATAATTACATTCATTTTGATCAAAGAAAAACTAATAATAGTATTAGATGAAGAAAGTAGATAAGGAAAAAAAGGAAAGTATTCACACCCAGGTGTTAAACAGATTTGCTGAATCCCCTTTCTCAAACAATTATATGGTATTACTTGGAGATAACTGAAGATTTAAGAAAAGAATGGTGTAAAAGCTCGTAATGTAAATATTAGATTTCCTTAATCTCGCTTTTTCCTTTTTTATTAAAATGATGAATGCATATCGCACCTTTATTCATAAAAAGAAACTTCTTTAAATTTTTGATTTGCGAGTTTATCACCTAGTTAGTTCGCTTTATAGTATAAACTCGCGAAACATAAATTTAGAGGTATTTCTTTTTATGAATAAAGGCGCGATATTATTATTATATTAATACGTGAAGCAAAAACTTGTGACGGATTTTTAAGTATTATAAATAATGCATATATCATACATAAAATTAACTAAAACCACATTACACACACTACCGTGCATTTGTCACAAACACATAGGTACATAGTAAATGAAATAGAACATTCAAAGTCTTACTATGAAAACACATAACGTCAAAAATGTCAGATGTCTTTGTCAAAATAACGCTATTGCTTTTAAATGCGGCTTAGATAATTATACCTCTTTTTATATTTAACGGGCGCGTTCAAAATATTCGTACTGCTTTGGACAATATGAAGTTTAAAATTTTAATTTAAATTACGGTCGAATTTCGACCGATGCTACGGGTGACTAGTACGATTAGATAAATAAACTAAAAACAATAATTTACGCGCTAGTCAAGCACGGATAGATAAATTTGTAAAGATGAAATATATTCAAAAAACAAATCTCTCACTTTAATATTTTTGTTTTAAATAAATTTATGGTGTAAGAACATTTTGTGCTTTGTTTTCGGAGACTAAACCACTATCTTTTTCCACTTTGTAATATAAGAGTTAATCGATAACGTTTTCAGGACTAATGAATTTGATACTTATTTGCGATTTGTCATATTTTTGTATTTTAAGGTTATTAGTAAATCTTTTAGCTTTAACAATAAAATTAAAAAAGGAAGAACGTATTTATTATTGTAATATATCTACCTAATTTGCGAAAGATTACTTATTGAAAAAGATGTTAAAGTTAAATGTGAACATCAGATCTCGCATGTAACAAAATAAAGCTCATGAAAATTCAGCGCGTCGCTGGCTCCATTTCCATTGTGACGAACAGGAAACATCTTATTAAACTTTCTCTAGGTGGGAGTTCAAGCGTGATCGCCTGCAAGGAATTTCACTCCGTAAGCATTTTCATTGCTATGTTCCAACACACATGAGCGCTAACGTTTTCAATAAACTTGTTCCAACGGCTTGGCACCGCCAGGAAAAAATGTCAGCGGATAATTTAGTTCCTGCTCTATAAATCAGAAGCACTGTTAAAGTTGTTATCTCTAAAGTGAATTGTTGCCAAACAATAAGAACTTTTGCAGCTTTAGTTTTTGTTAGTTAAAAGAATTATAATGTTTATTTTTGACTTTATATTTAACATCGGTCGCAGTATGTAAGATTTGAAGTCACAATCGTAAATAACGTTCATCTGGTGGCATGCGGTCGCTATTTGGATTATAAAACTTTTTTTTTTATTATTTTCCAAATGTTGGTTTAGTTGCTATATCAGATATTGAAATGAAAGCGCTTCGCTGGTAGAATTTGGATGAAAAATACCTTTAAAAAGTAGCATCGTTTAATAGGGGAGGTACCACCACACCTGCTTCTAGCGTGAAGTAGTCTTGCCTTGCAAGAGTGGGAACACATGTTTGATCAGTTTTAAGTTACAGATATTTATAGCCAACATATGTAGAGATGTCCATGATGTCCTCCATATTCATTGATTCATTGACACCACCAGTGATTATTTATAATGTGTCCGTTTTCTACCTACGACTTATGTAAGGGGCCATCTATATTATACGTCACACGAATTTTACGACTTTTTGAATCCTCCCCCCTTCCCTTGTCACAACATTTGTGAGAGGCCTCGCTAGTGTGATGTCACATATTTTGATATCCTACAAATATAATTTTTAGATTAACATTTACAAAATTTACAAAATTCTGTTTTCCTCTTTCCATCCCTTGTCACACTTTATCGACCACCCCCCCCCCCCCTAGCGTGTGACGTAATTTATAGATAGCCCCTAAGAAAATAAGCAAATAGACGGTTTTACATTAAATTCTCGTAAGGAAGAAAGGAAAAGGATTTAATATCAAAGTTCCAACTGGGACCAATTCGAGAGAGTACCACTTCGCTGTAATGAATAAAAATATATGTTTCAACGCCACACGGTTAGTGTATGAAATATTCCTGAAGTTTGTTCTCATAACGCATTTTTCCACTCCACTAACTACGCAAATGTATTCGGAATTATTCATTTGCACCAATTCGTTCAGTTTTCCTTGAACTTGTCGAAGATTTATGTCTTCTCAATTTTACCCGCAACGCACGCCCGTGACGGCATTCCGCTCGAATAAATCAAAGTTACTCCTCAGACTACCAATCCTACCTAAACATCAAACGAACGAACTTTAAGTTCGGAAATAAATAAGAATTTAATTTGACTCAACATAAATACCAGGTACCCTGACTTGGGACGCGAGAATTTAACGGGAAAATAATGATACTAATGAAGATTGGTAGCTAAGTGAAGGTCGGACGGCCCTGAATCGTTATTTCTCGTAGAAAACTTAATTAAAATGAATCTCTCAACGACAAGAGTTTTTTGGACGCGAAATGTTAAAACGGAAAAAACTTTCTTCGCAGTACCGTCAGCATAAACGGGCTTGGTCAGGTGTTCTGCAAAACTGGGATTTCGGATAATTGTCGAACTTTTTTACTTAAAAGATCTTTCTCAACGGCTTTCTAGTTTTAGAGAGGTTTTACACCCTTTAAGCTTGAAATGATGACGTCATCATCCATACGTATAAATTTAAATAAAATCTAAACCAAATGTGTTAGTTATAAGCATATGAATTAAAAAAGAACAAATAAAAAAACACAGTCAACTTATTTATTTTTTACGATTAAGTATGAAAATTTCTTTAATATTATTTGCTACGAAGTATCTACATTGTAACCAAAGGAAACCTATAAAACATTAATTTTCGAAATGTCATAACTGGCGTCGCGAAGTCATTTTTAATATCTAAAATGCGACGCCACTTTTCGTCAATCCCGCTTCGGTTCACAGGTCGAGAATTAACGTTGCACGAATTTTAATTTTTGCTCGAGGCGACTGGGTACGGAGGAAATTGCTATTAGAAAAAAATGTGAGTTACTTCCGGTACTTCTCCGATATATAAAAACGTTTTTTGTAAACTAATCCGTCTTTAAGAACAAATGTTAAATGGATCTTCACGAAAAATATGTTTTCTAGAAATATATGTAATGAAACAAATATCACAGGTAGTAAAACCAAAGTGGTAGAACAACAAGCGTGAAGCATTTCTTGCGTTTCGATGTAAGGGTGTGGTTGCCGGCACACTTTTATATTAGGTGACCATCATAGTCCTGGGGAGTAGCAACGCGTTTGCGATTGACTTCAGATGGAACCCATGTTCTATATGAAGTTGCTTACAGTTATCCAAGGGTGGCAGTGACCGCTTAACATCAGATGGACTGCATGCTCGTATTCTACATCCATCAGATAAAAAAAGTCATATTAAAATAGAAAGTGATATTAAAATAGAATTAAAATATTCCTGCGAATTTTATTGAAAAAATAATAACATGGCAAGTCTGTTCTCCAATAAAGTATTTATCGAACATCTTATGTTATATTCTTTGAAACTATTCAACGAAACTGAATGAAGTTTTGCAAAGATAGCAATTTGTATAGGCCAGCATTGCAGCGGCGGATTTGTTCCGTTCGCTTTTGGCACAATACGTTGACGCCGGATTCAACCAAGATATTCTATTTCCAGACCTGATTATGATTCTCCCTGGAGCGACATTCGCTGATACACAATAATATCGGATAGCTGCATTTCGTGATAGTCTATTGCAGACATTGAGCAGAATCTTTATGCCTTAACGCTTTGTTTAACTTTATTTGGTTTATTTTTTAGCATTACATGGCTTATAGTTACGTGATGACTTTCAACATAGATCTTAAGAAGTGTCGCGTGCTGCTGACACATGGCTGACATTGATAATAGATATTCTACAACCACGTAAGTATACGACAAAAATCTGTGGATACCGCACAATGCAAAGGGCAACAAGATGGAAAACATCATTAAAAAGTCAATTGCTTGATACTGCATTGCGTGATATAAACTGTCAACGTAACGTCAATATTGGTCCAGTAGCTGATGGATGAATTAATTATATCAACTATATAAATCTATGATCAATCACGACAGGTTTCAATACAATAAATTTTAATTTAAAGACCGTTCGCGTTGTTTCATTGTGAACGGCCTGTCCGAACAAGAAGAGTGCTGAGTCTGACAACAAAAAACCATTGTAAACAATGTTTCCGTCTATAATAAATGGAATGAACGAAGAGAAAATAAAAAGTATGACTGTTGACCCCACAGCTTACCTTTATCTTCACATTACTGTCTCGACTAAAGTTGGGTCTTCTCTTAAGATGAGAAAAATAGTACACGTTCCGACAAGCTGGCCAAGTGCGTGTCTTAAGACCTTGCACACGTTTGAGAACTTTATGAACTGCTATCAAGTTATTATTATATACAATTTTTATTCGATTGAAGTAGAAAACGAGCATGCAATCCACCTGATGGTAAGTGGTTACTACCCCCCATGGATGTCGGTAAGCAACTCTATATAGAACATGAGTTCTATCTGATCACAGATGCGTTGCCACTCTCGAGGTTTAAGATTGCAAATAAAAGTGTGCCGGTCACACCCTTCCATCGAAGCATAATAAGTGCTTCACGCTAGAAATATGTGTAGCAGTGATACCTCCCCTGTCAAACTACACTGGTTCTACCACCTGCTAAGCGCTTGCAAAAAAATAGTCCTAACAATGCAAGTGATAACTTCAAATATGAAAACTCAGTGATATATACATATAAATGCGAGTGAAAATCAAACGTCAGTGTGCAGGCGGTTCAAAGTAATTCCACTGGGATGTAGCTTATCTGGATACAATCGCTCAAAGTAATCACTAGAATACCTTGTCGTAAAATTATTCGTATCTACAATACATGTATTAGTGATGTAACGAATATTCGTATTCGCGGATATTCGTGTTTTTTATAGATATTTGCATTTGCATTGGCATAAATTTTGTTAATGTTTTGCTAATAGCCACCGCACTGCTTTGGTTTAAAAAAAATATCGCCAACGAATTGAAGTCGAACTGCAGTTTGTCGACATAAAAAGGTCGTCAAATCTTGATCCTTCGGCACTGTACACCAAAAGATATAAAAAAAACGTGCGGCACTCGGGACTGCCGCGGTAAAGCTATTACATAGCATTTGTATCAACTTATGCAATTATAATTACTTATTTATGCATTATTTTTATTCTTTGATATTAATTCAAGTTTTATTTCTTCGATACTGTATACTTTTTCATAAACAGCTGCTTTCATATTCGCCGGATTTCCGAGCAGCTCGTCTCGATCCGTGCGAGCTTCGTACTATCGTACCATACATACACGTTAAGCGAACGCTCGGCTGCGCTGCTAGGTGGAGTGGGGGTGTTAGGTTTACGTTACGGAATTTCTTGATTCGGTCGCCGCGCTCAAAGAGCGCGATAAAAGCTATGCAACAGCTTAAAACATAATTCGCTTTCACATCCGCATTCGCCAATGTCAGTAAAGGATATTCGCAATCGCAGATGTCCTAATAATAACATTCGCTACATCACTAACATATATAACGGCCTATTTTATCGGGCACGTCGGATTATATCTACGTCTCCAGCCAATAATGACCAGCGCCCTTTGACGGGTTTATGAGTCGGCCGTAAAACCATGTGCGTATTCATGTTTATGCTCATTGATATGGGCTCGAATAAAATCAGCGTTGTTCCCACCGACACATAAAATGTATCCGTCGACATCGTATGACCGTTTAAATAAATTAAACGAGTTCGTGATTCCAAATTCGCGCTTCAGTATTTTTAATGTTTACTTTTCGTGGTGCAATAATTGTGTTTATGTACATTTAAACGATTTAATTTAATTGAATTGCTTTTCTTGGAAATAGAAGTATGGAAATACGATCTATTTAATTGTCAATAAACTATGCTGCATAGAAATATAATAGTTATTATTGAATAATAGTTACATAATGGCTGATATGAATAGTAACCGTTATACTTATAATAACAATTTGGTTTCCACAATGTTCTTAAATTTGTTTCAGTGATGGATATAGATAGCTGTGTTGCATATTTACGGTTTCAGTAATAACAAACGATGTACATTAAAATAAAAAATAAAACTGGCGAAAACCAAAACGATAATAGTTTCGATGAGTTTTAATAAACTGTTACTAAAGGCTGGTGGTTATTTTGATCGAAATTTTCCATGAAAAATTTGATCGAAATAACAAAAAACAATTTATAAGTATGTTTAAAAGCGTACAATTTATAATACCTCGTTAAGATGATTAACAAAATTTAATACTGCTGAACAAAATGTGTTGCCACATTGATGATGTTATGGTACTGTTGACGTCCTTCACCTCATTTTTGTAAAATTTGTGGTGGATAGTCATTATTTTTTTTTACTAATGCCTACTTTAAGTTAACATTATTATTTGAAAAATACACGCTTTCTACACTCATAGCCTCACACTAGGATTTTTTCCTGTGTCGTGGGTACCCTGGACACACACAAGACCAATACACAAACGCCCAGACCCCGAAATATAACTAAACTAAACTCATCATTCAGATACCTGTCTGACCGGGAATCGAACCAGGGATCTACTGCGCGTCACACCGGTATGGTAACCGTTCCACCACGCGGGTCGTGAAATATTCATGAATATTTGGTTTATCTAGTGAACCATAAATAAAGGTATAAATTTAATTCTTTCACAAAAAAGGAATCTGTGTCCAACGGTGGTGAATAAAACATTTTATTCTACCTACTTTATTAGTAAAATAAGCATACATTATTAAGAATTAGAATGTTTCGCTTTCGTGCTAAACATTTATGACCATTTGCATAGTAAGCATCTAATTTCGACTGTAAATGGGTAGGGATTCAATTCTTTACTCCATACGATAAGTGCGAATGTTATGAGGGCAGTTACGTTTTACAGCCCGTCCGTGCTTAAATATTCTATTAATACAACACTACGGACGTAGGCAAAGCAACTTAGCAGACTACTAATACAAAATACACACATTGACTGGTAATACGTAAGTTTTATTGGAATGGAGTAGCAACCAAGCCTGTAGTCAGCTAAAGGTAAGCGGTCACTGCTACCCGCGGGGCCCATGTGACCCCTGAGTCTACGAAGGGGCAAAGGCGTGTTCTACCGGTTTTACAACGGTGAGTGTTCCGAGGAACTCATTGACCTGGTGCCTAGGTCACCTTTCCTCCACCACCACTCGCCGAAGGATGAGGTTCCATACGCAGCAACTGGACCCGTGGCGGTCCTCCACGGTTCGGTTTGCGCGTTCGTTTTTGCCACGGACGTGCAAGATGTGGAATGAGCTTCCTTCTGAGGTATTCCCGGAGCGTTAAGACATGGGACTCTTCAAAAAAGGTGCGAAAAAGCTCTCCTTCAAAGCTCTCTGATGATCAGGTAGCCCGTATGCATTATCGCCAGGTTCAATTATAAAAAAAATATGAACAATTTCATACTGGACAGGGGTTCTATCTAAAGTCAATCACATAAATGACTAAAGGCTACTATCGAGGATTAAGACGGAAAGTGAGCTAGTATTCACTAAAATAAATGAGCCGGTTGCGTATTTGAATGAAATCGATCCGGCACTCAGTGTTAAATCATCTTCTCCACTCATTTATGTATCGTATTGCACACGTGTTTGAACTTTCACCTAAACCAATCGATGCGTAATCTGAGCTGAAAGGGCGCAGTCTGAGCTAATCAATGTATTTACTATTTCGAGTATCTAAATTAAGCCAATTGATTAGCTCAGCAAATATTTGTAAGTTTGTATATTGCAAACTGTCTATTTTGTGGTCGGTTCATATATCGTATGTCCGTATTCAATCGTGTTAACTGGATAAGACATTACCTATTTGTTAAAAAGTCAGGTGCTATTGCATGAAATACTAGGTCATTCCTGCGGCTCCGGCCGCTTCAGTTAAGTCTAGCGCGGTAATGTTATTATATTAGTATCTATTCGTTAGTCTAAGTCATAAACTATGGCCCCCGTAGTGGGTGAGTAGAATATGGCTACCGTATCCCCTGTCTACCGTAAGAGGCAACTTAAAGCGGGCTTCTGGGGTACACAAATGTGTGGCGATTGTGTACTCGTCTTGTGTCCATGGTATCCACGACACAGGAGAAAATCCTAGTGTGGCTATGAGTGTAGAAAGCATGTGCGTTTTTTTTACATTTTCACTCACGAGCTTGGCATTTATAATATTAAAAGGTGAAATTTGCAAAATAATACAACATAAGTACTTTTTTATTTTTACATGTGTTTAAAATTGGGCGTCTATATGGGCTTTCGTCAACGGCTGGCAGCCATAAAACCTATGTTAACAATGAGATCATGGCTGCGCTAATGTCATTAAATGAATTGCTTATACTCTACTGTTACTGCTTTCGGTCTCTTGTCGGGTTTTGGAATGTTTACGTGTATTTTATATACCGCTTTCGTTAATGGTTGTTTGTTAATTATGCCTTTAGATATACTTAAAACGTAATTAAAAGAGATACCTCTTTACAACACTTTCCCATGCTCTTATCTGATGATTTTATATTTCCTTGTAATAATTATTATAAGAGTTATAAAAAAAACATTTTAATAAAGGTGCAAATTATTTTTGACTAGCTGCGCCTCGCGGTTTTTCTTTTAAAAAAGTAGACAAATTTTATTAACATAAATGTTATTTCAGATATGGATTATGAATACGTTTATTCCTTCGAATTAAATTTAGTGTAAAACAAAAATAGAAAAAAATAGAAATGTTTATTATTTCCTATAAACAGATATACTATCCCTGGGGACTACGTCGGAACGCCTTAGATAAAGTTGCATTTCTTAACGTATCCGATCACAGCATCGCGTTGCTATTAACACAGCAATTGCAATAGCAAATAATAGCAGCACACAATGTATAAAAATTAATCAGCATTTCCTAAGTAAAAGAGAACTTTATAGTAAAATATCCTCGTTAAGTATCACAGTCGGATCGCGGTGAAACGTCAGATGGCGCTCAGGCGCTCGCAAACAGCATAACATCCGAAATTGCAGACGAGCATGTGTCCACACCTGCGGTCGCACAATGATCGCTACTAGGGCTCTCATTAGTATCACCGGTAAATCTTAGTACTAATTTAATTGACCGTTTAAAACACATACGATTTGGTTCAATGGGACTGCAGTTTACCGTTTAGCTTTGACTGTGCTTATGTTTTTAACTACTTTTAAGAAAAACCCAAGAGCATGCAATACATCTGACGGTAAGTGGCTACCGAGGCTCATGAAAATTTTAGAAATTCGATAAAGGATTAGTGTCCTACCTAAGTTTGGCCACCCTGACAACCTTCTTCAGACGGCAATAGATGAGACTTAGATGTCTCCGGAGTGGAAGTACAAAGAGTTCTACCACCGTTAATAGGCACATATTAATCACAAAAGGTATTTTTTATATTGATATAGATTATCATTTTCTAAGTAAAAGAGAACATTACTTAACAGTAAAATATCGTCGTTCGGTATCACAGTCGGATCGCGGTGAAACGACAGATGGCGCTCAGGTGCTCGCAAACAGCATTACATCGGAAATTGCAGACGAACATGTTTCTACTACTGCGGTTGCACAATTATCGCTACTAGTGCTCCCATTTGTATCACCTCTGCGGTAAATCTTACTGCCAATTTAATTGGCCGTTTGAAGGTATGATCTAGTTGCAGGGAACTGCAGTTAGTACTACGTAGCTTTGACTGTGCTTATGTTTTTAACTACTTTTAAGAAAAAACACACGAGCATGCAATACATCTGACGGTAAGTGGCTACTGAGGCTCATGTAAAATTTTATAAATTCGACAAAGGATTAGTGTCCTACCTAAGTTTGGCCACCCTGACAACCTTATTCAGATGATTTTAGACTAGTATTATCGCGGAATTGATACATTATAATACTTAACGAGTACTCACGATATGCGGTTTATGAATTCTTATTCAGATGGCAATAGATGAGGCAAAGGTGCCTTCAGAGCTGCTTCAGAGTGAAAGCACAAAGAGTTCCACCACCGTTAATAGGCACATACTAATCTAAAAAAGGTTTTTTTTATAATGATATAGATTAACATTCCTAAGTAAAAGGGAACTTTACTTAACAGTAAAATATCGTCGTTCGGTGTCACAGTCGGATCGCGGTGAAACGACAGATGGCGCTCAGGTGCTCGCAAACAGCATTACATCGGAAATTGCAGACAAACATGTGTCCACTGCTGCGGTGGTACAATGATCGCTACCAGTGCTCCCATTTGTATCACCTCTGCGGTAAATCTTACTGCCAATTTAATTGGCCGTTTGAAGGTATGATCTGGTTCGATTGAACTGCAGTTAGTACTGTGTAGCTTAGTAGTAGCTTTGACTGTGCTTCTGTTTTAATCATTTTTTATAATATACATACTAGTATCAAACGATTACGCAGTCTACCTGATGATGATGATACGGCTTACACTAGAAAAAGCAATATGGCCTAATATATTATGATAAATATCCGTTCTTTTAACAATTTTGGAGTTGATTTTTAAAAGTCAGAAAGATAAGGATTATCTGGGACCTCTTATATATATTGCATGTAATTGTGCTGCAGTTTACTGCAAAATAGCACTCGGCTTATGCACGTCTGAAGACCACGGCGCTGGTTTTCAATGGCATTAGACTAAGTACTAAAGACATCGTGTAATAACGCAGATGAGTAATCAGTATTAAAATTCAACACGCCTGTTGAGAAATAAAACGAGTGCAACGTTGTCTGATGAGAATTGTAAATGAGAGAAAAAGCCAGATATTAAGTAATTTCAGAAATAGCAGAATGATGCTAATTTTTCTTTTTAACACAATAAGAATATAAAATTAAATACTTTCAGTTAGTTACTTATTTATGTATTTTGTTTTTCATATTTTTTAACATTTTGTTAACAATAATAAAATTCCCTTTCAAAATTCAAAGATAAAAACAAAAAAATACCAATTCATTTTGTAATTCGCTGAACTTGTAGTTTTTTTGCCATTGCATTTACAACTCATAAACTAAGTATTTTAGTATTTTAAATTTTAATCAAAACACGTACAAGAATTTATAAAAGTATACACACATTTGTAATACTGTTTTCAAATATATTTTTAGTATATTCGTTAATAAATCGTATCAAATTCAATAATTAATTAAGACCTCAAAAATTATAATTAATATTTCGTTTTCAAAAAATGTGTTACTATATTGTTATTTAATATAGACTTAGATTAAAGATTACGAGTACCACCTTTAATCGGAGTTAAACTTCGATAAAGAACCTTAAGGCAAGTACATTATAATGCCCCGCAATGTAGGTACCAACATATTAGGGACGTCGTCCTAAAACAGAATGACGAGGCTAGCCCGAAGCCACTTTTCGGCTGGAGCGAGATCTAACTATGAAGACCCTCTTGATTGGCCCTAATATATAAGTGACTAGCCGTGCGAAGGCGGAACATCTTAACAATATCAACATTGCTAATTGTCACAGTACCTACGATCTCTCGCAAAATACGCACAGCTGAATCTATTAATAAATCTAATTATATTGTCTTAATTTCATGCCTACCACCACGATATATACCTATGTAAAAAATCTAAAAAGGAATATTTTTATACAAACTTTTATAAAGTGTTTATCGACATACATCTATTATTTTAACCCAACAATAAGATATTTTATAATTACTTTGGAATATATGTTTTAGTGTCCTGCGCATCTACGTGAAGATTTTAATTGATTAGCGTGTAAACGAAAAATAATAACCTTTCATAGAGTTATTATTACATATTTTCTTACACGTCTTCCTTCTACATTAAAGAGAAGAAGTCTAAAGGTGGTAGAACAAGTGTATCTCCACCGGGAAGGTACCACCACAATACCTATTTCTAACGTGAAGCATTCCTTGCGTTTCGATGGAAGGGTGTGGTTGCACACCAGCACAGTTTTATTTGCGGCGCTCATGCTAGTCCTAGGGAGTAGCAACGCATTTGTGATTGACTTCAGATAGAAACTATGTTCTATGTGAAGCTGCTTACAGATGTCTATGGGCGGCAGTGACCACTTACCATCAGGTGGACTGCAGGCTCGTTTGCTACTTCATTATTATAAAAAATAAAAATAAACAAAGTAAATGAACTTTAGCGTTTAAGTCAAGTATTCTACATACACAGTGAGAATATAAGAAGGATTTTATAATGTCACATTTGTGAAAATTGTGATTATTTTTGAAGCACGTTGCTATTATATTTATCACCATTTTTTCTTTGGCATATTGTACAGCCCAAACGTCTTGGCTGATTGATATAGTATATAGTATTGATACACTCGTATCTCAACTATAATAATTATTAACTGCAAACTTAAAAATAACAATATAATATCAATTTAAATGTATTATTTATTCATAATACTTTTTTCCGTTTTAGATTATGTTTGCGGAGAGGGTTTTATAATAATTTATTTGATTAACGTTAATTTATTTGTAAGTTAAATTCGCTA
The DNA here is from genome assembly GCA_949699795.1 of Spicauda simplicius. Taxonomy (NCBI): domain Eukaryota; kingdom Metazoa; phylum Arthropoda; class Insecta; order Lepidoptera; family Hesperiidae; genus Spicauda; species Spicauda simplicius. The sequence continues at coordinate 7,562,956 of OX453058.1, read as the reverse complement.
CAATATAATATCAATTTAAATGTATTATTTATTCATAATACTTTTTTCCGTTTTAGATTATGTTTAAGCGGAGAGGGATTTATAATAATTTATTTCTGTACCGTAATTTATTTGTAAGTTAATACGCTTGCCTATTGATTAGGTACAATCCTGTTTACATAGCTTTGTCGTGTAATTCAGATGGAGTATACGTAATTGATATCGATTCTAAAAGCTCGTTTAATTTAGCCGTTCATATCTGGACTGCAATCAAAACGTTGCTGCATTGTTCCTAATGAAACGTCGGGGCTAAATCCGACGTGTTTGTGTGTTTTATAATGTAGTGTACTAGTACAGCTGTTTCAATGATTAAGCTCTTCTATCTATTGTTAATTTTGTGGTTATTTAGGTGAAATTGCATGTTATCATGACATGTTTTAGATAGGTACATAAAAATAATAATATTTGTCATATCGATTAATTTGAAAAGATGATGAGGTAGGAATGGTTAGAAGAAGAGATAGTGAGATGGAAACGGAAATGGTTTAATAGTTTGGAACCTAAGGTCTAAAGTTTGAATCTCAAGAACAGTATTCGGCTTTTCGCAGTAGCAAACTGATTAGAAGTTACCGTATTCTTTAATAGCGAAAGAAATCTATGAAATCTGTAGCAAGAAAACATCTCAAATTATGGCATATTTTTTAGCCCCAATATTTATTTATTTTGTTTATTTATCTACACTTATACCTTGCATTACAGGAACCCTAATGCGTTAGATATGATTGTACTTCTGGTGCCTCATCCCCTCAACATTGGAACTAAATAGGCTTATGTTAACGAAGATGGAGAATAACAACCTTGGGCTTGGTTTGAACTTTGATTGAATTGCTTGATTCATCCCAAATACAGCACGTCTAGAATTATGAATCTATTTAGGTTAAATATATCCGTATGTATGCATGTACGCTGTACCCTATTCGTGTACGCTGTTTTTTTATTTTGTTTTACATTGTTTATCAGACTTTGTAGAACTGAGCTATTTAAGGCTGATTTTAATGTGTAGTTTTCAAGTATACGAGTATTGAAACTTATTTTTAAACTTACTGATTAAATCATCTATTAGGATTTAATAAGTATCTAGTACGAATATTTTATTACGTTGTTTTCTTATAAAAACATAGGATTTAAATTGTCCTGTAACTTGATGTCTTAGCGAGTTCTATAATTAAGATCGTCTGTTTAAGCTCTTTCGTAGTTAAGGATTATTGTCGTTGAAATAAAGTTTTCAATTTTCATGGATTTCGAATCGTTAGCGTCTCGTCTGTTCGATATCAAATGCAATAAATTGAATAAAGACGCTTTGATTACAATTTTGCTATTTGAGTATTTATTACGCCAAGAATAATGGACATTTATTTAACAAATTATTTTATTTAGTACTTGAATTAATCATAGTTATGTAGTTTTTCTTTCTTGCTTCTTTTAATATTTAAAATGATTTGATATTGTTAGCATTTTTATAAGTCATGAGCTGCAGCTCAGCTCACAGTTAACTTTAAACTCCATAGAATTAAATATAATAATAAACAATTATTATTTATTATTATTCATTATTTCATTTGCAATTTTTTCATATGTATGATTGATTATACAGTAATTGATATACCTATAGACAATCTAATCAGGTACAATTGTGTTTGCATATTAAAATGTGTTTTTTGTTTGTTTCAATTTAGGAAAGAATAAAAGAAGTAAAAATTCAAATTTAATTTAAAAATTAAGAGATCAATTACTTATAAGGCAAAGAAATAATTAATTTCATGATATATTTGTGGTCCAAAATGTTACATAACTTTAAGAATTGTTAAACTTTTAATTAATACTTAAAATAAAACTTACATATCATATAAGTATATACTTGTATTTATCATTTATCATGACCAACCATAAGAATTTGTATTAAAGGGGTTATTTTTGTGTTATATACAATAATTTTGTGGTTTGTATTGTACTTTTGCGAATAAATGAACATGTAAATTTAGTGTCTTTTTTCGGCAAATAAACATTATGAAGTAATTACTATTAAAAAACTGATATTTTTGTGAGCCGCGAGCCATTTATAAGTGAGCTGCAGCTCAAGTACTCGCGTTGGTTTCACCAGGTTTTTTATAAAGCACACACAGTTTTTACTGTTGCGTGGGACAAAGTAATTAACAATAATAGAATATTCTAATGATTATAAATATCCTAATGCTAATGATTTAAATTCTGCGGTGGATACGATTTCACATGATTCATTGATCATGCAATACAGCATGGTAAGCAGTTACTGTCGCTGATAGACATCTTCGTTAGCGGGTTCAAGGAGGAGGAAGAAGGGAGGGATTCAAATAGATGAACCAGCGTTTTAGCCAGAGGTATACGATCTCTGAATTCATATTTATTTACGTGATATGCTGCTTATTATGAGCTTTCAAGTACATTTAGAATAATACTAAATATAAATTATACTCTTATCTTCACGCTAATTAGAGACTACTCATACGGACTGCTTTATTTTATTTTAGTTTAGTTTTGTTTCGTTTATATAAATGATAAAAGCATATTTTAGACAGCATTAAACTTCATGAAATGTAATGGCTTCGTTGCTGTACTCCGTCTGACCTTAGTATCTCTATTTTATCAAAATTTTTGTTAGCAAATCTTGAATGAGTTTTTAGTTTTATTTTATGCACGTTAAAAACATATAGAATATTATATTATAAAGATGAAGAGTTATTTTTTGTTTAAATGATATTCCATCACATCTGAAAAAAAAACATTAGTATGAGTCGGAAAAGTCTTGACTCATACTAATGTCTTACGGAAAAGAACGTAAGAAATTTTGGCTCTACCCATTTTTTTCACATTCTCAAAATTGCATGTTACCAATTAAGCAAATATAGATTTTGTTTTTTATTTAACGCGCAAACATATTGCCATTACTAGACACTGTTTTAAATGTTAATAAATCCGCGAAAAAGAAAGCTCATATCAAAATGTATAAATTTCTAAAGGTTTCTTATTTATGTTTATACCAAGAACATTCAATCAAGTTAAGTTCCATACATCTTCTGTAATGACATATAAAGCAATAAAAAGACGTCAAATCTCGTCAATATGAATAAAAGTCGTAATTGCGTCCATGCAAGAATGTATGGCAATAATACAAGGGAATAATATTCCTTACGTCATTTACAATCTAATATTGTAGGCCAATGATGGCAAAGCAGACGTGACAAGCGTACATCAACATGAAAATTCAGTGATTCATAGAGTAATAAAATGAAATTCTTATACGCATAACAATCAAGCACTTTCATAACAAGGAAGTAACAAATGAGCATCCATCTGATGGTTAGTGGTTAGTACCGCCTATGCACATCTGTAAGAAACTTCATATAGAACAGGCTATCCATCTGAGGTCAATCATATTGACTACTATGTATTGCTACTCAGAGAGTTGTTCAAAGACCAGAAAAGGTCTACGGTATACTCTGCCTGTCGTAACAGGCGACTAAAAGGGACTTCCGGGGTTGCGGGCGGTAAGAGTGGGAGCTCGGACCGTCTAGCCTAGTGACTCCGGGAAGGACGATGGCATGTGTGGCCGCATGTCGTCGGAAATACCAAAAGGCACGGTGAGCATTAATTCGTCACCGGGGAAGGGCCCGAAAGGGGAATTGCCATCGGAGAACTCTAGTTGTATTGCGTTGGAGATCCCGGAGTCCTCCACGTAGCGCTGAGGACGGCCACCGGAGGATTTTTAGTAGGTAAAAATCCCATATAATCCTTCGTCGCTCCCAAGGCAACTGGTACCTTTTGAAGGTTTCCCCCTTGAGAACAAAAAAAAGGATGGTGCCTAAATATGATGATATAAAAGTAAACTGGCAACCGCGAAAGGGTTCTACTGAAATACAAGAACTGCTCCACACTAGAAATAACCTCCTCAATCAAACGTATGTGCATAAAAAAAGTTTCATATATACTGTAAAACAGAGTCCCAAATTCTCAAATGCTCAACAAACTTGGCAGTCTCTAAAACGGCTCTGATCACAATATGTGTATCAAAAAGATTTTAGCACCATTATCAAAAGTAACTGGAAATAAAGCCTTTGTTTATGTAATGGAGTGACCTAAACATGGAACTGATTTCATTACGGATTAATTAACAGAACAAAGGGCTGTCAGGATGAGCCCTTTAATCTATCGAGTAAATAAAATGTCTGAGAACTGAGCAGAAGCGCGCGTCTATTTATCGACGCGAAGGGATCAATAACGAATGAGATAGTTAAACTTTCATACAAATATATTTGTAATAGCTTATTTCCGCGGCTTTGCCCACTTTAAACACCTTTAATACAGTAATGGGTATCCTATGTGCTAATCTAGGTCATAAATTATCGGTCTGCCAAATTTCGGCGAACATCAAACTGTAATTTTTCTCATGAAAGAGTAACAAACACCAATACAGGCTGACAAACTTTCGCATCATAACTACATAGTATAAAACAAAGTCGCTTCCCGTTGCCTATCCCTATGTATGATTAAATCTTAAAAAAAACTGCATTAAAATGCGTAGCGTAGACGCATTTAATTGAATTTTTTAATAGATAGAGTGATTCAAGAAGAAGATTTTTATGTATAATAAATGCATAATATAGTGGAGGAACACAAATAATTTAGTTTTTTGACTTTTAAGCGGAACGAAGTCCGCCGGGTCAACTAGTTTATAATATTAATAAAATTTATGCTTCCTCATACTGTTTTCCTGATAAAGAAGTAAGTCCTGGAAAGTATTTCATCAGTCGTTAGAGTATTTCTGTAATAAAATTGCAAACGTATTTCAACTTTTTGTGACTTCACCGCTGTAATGAAAGAATATGCGATATAATAATATAATAGTAGCAAACGTGACCACTGCTGTCCATGGCGTATATAATCAAATCCAGATAAGATCAGTTTTTTCTGGGTTTGACTAAGGATATATTGCTACTATTTAGGACTAAGTTGTAAGTTAAGTCTGTGAACGTGATGATTAAGCAGTCTAGTCTTTAAGACAGACTCGATGCAGATCAGTCACAAAGAGTTTAAGAGTAAAATGCAAGTAAATGCCAATTAAACATGTAATCTACATAGTAATAAAATATGCTGTTAGTTTGGGAAAGTTATCATACCATTAGAAATTCAGACCGCTGTTTTGATGGTTTATGGGGCAATGATGAAAATTTAATGTGTTCAACTGTTATCTAGTAGTAATAACTATTTAGTTACTGCGCAAAATGCCTAGAGGTTCATATCTCATCACAACAATTAAATAGTGATTTTAACGAACTTGTGTAAGTTATCGATCTTATTTCATTATTATCTCGTTATTGTTTTACTACTGGATCTTTAGTTTTATCGACAAAATGAGGAAAATGTATTAGAGAACGCGTGGTACTTGACGTCAACACATTTACATACAACACACTTAGTTGGGCACGGGTGTTCTTTAAGAGTAAGAGAGTTTTAAGGCATAGTCTACCGCGTTGGTCAAGTGCGATTTGGCATGGTACTTACGTATTTGTTCTTTATACTTAAGGATAAATATTAGTTAATACGACATAATATTAGTTAATAACACTATGTTTGTTATCGATAATTTTTATATGATAAACAGTGAAAGACAAAGTTGTGTGTTCGCAAATAAAACAAAACACGGTTACTGTGTAAAATCTCCCTTATCTCATTCAGGCCTATGTACAACTATGAACTCATAAAGGTTGATTACGGAATATAAAGACTTCATTGTATGAAATTGTAGTATAGATAGAATTTACTATTGTGATTCCTATGTATTTTGCCAGGATTGTCAGTATTCCACAGAGGTGTGACGTGTTCGAATCAGAAGTAGCATCGGCAGAACGCCCCGCGAAAATTCCCAAACGGGATCCGAATATCAATTGCCTTTCTGCCCAATTTTCTTGTGAATTGCTACCGAATATTGTACCGTGAAATACATAATATTTGCATAACGTCACGCGTATTGGAACAATAAAAAAGAAAAGTGAATGTGAATCCTGTAACAGGTGTCATTGATATCGTTAGTCCCAATATCCTTTTATGTTTTGATTTGCGCGAGCACGACATTACGTTTTTATTTCGGGTGTGTAGTGCTGATATACATTCTTTCACAATAATCCAATTTAATAGTAATGTCTTCCCTTCGCGCGTTCCTATCGCTTCAAGTGTGTATTAACTTTCCGTTTTAATTAAAATATTATCAATTTTTTATCACACACACACACACACGCTTTCTACACTCATAGCCCCACACTAGGATTTTCTCCTGTGTCGTGGGTACCATGGATACACACAAGACTAATACACAAACACCCAGACCTAAAATATGAATCTAAACTCATCATTCAGATACCCGTCTGGCCGGGAATCAAACCCGGAACCCGTTGCGCGTCATACCAGTATGGTAACCGCTCCGCCACGCGGGTCATCGACATTATCATATATCGTCGACGTTATCACAACCTATATAAGTTCTTTGATTTGATACATTGTTTTTTTTTTTATAAAATCCATACAGCAAATGAGCATAGAGTCCACCTTATGGTAAGTGGTCACTGCCACACATAAAAAGCAACTTCATACAGAACTGGGGTTCTATCTGAAGTCAAGTACAGATGCAATGCATGTCTGAGAACAGAGATGCTCGCCTTAAATGAAAGTGAGCCGGTCATCACTCCGACGTTGTTTTATTATTATTCAGAAAGTATAAACAATTTTATCTTTATGTTCTTGACGAAAGATAATATATTTTAAGAGTATTGCATATTAATTTGTTGTGATGCGAATGTTGAATGAACACAAAATTAAATTTACATGTATTATAGGAAAGGAAAAAAGATATATAATAGAAAAATATCATGTGATAAAATCATTCTTCCAGCATGGGAAATGGTAGGCCCAACTATTTTTAGGGTACACAATGGACTTTTCTCTCCTCAATAGGTCACTTAATATTTGACATTGGCGACCCATGTGGCGGCGCGGTTACCATACCGGCCTGACACGCAGTGGGCAATCAATCTGAATGTTGAGTTTAGATTCTTGTTCTGGATCTCGGTGTTTATGTATTCGTTTTTGTGTGTGTCCATAGTACCCACAACATAGGAGAAAATCTTACAGTGGGGCTATGAGGGTAGAAAGCGTAAAAAAATATAGAGGTCCGTTTCATTAGGTCCTTCAAAATCGATAGCTATTTACTAACTTCTATAAATATAAACACGTTGTTATACTTGTTATTCATGTCTTGGTTGTTATTAGGAGAACTATAAGATTAAGAATAGGTTCGAGTGTTCATAAGAAATGAACAAGTAATTTCATGAATCGGTCAGCTGACTGATTGTCGGCGAAATAGCTATTTGGCCTACTTTGAGAGAATCGATACGTCTATCACGTTACCTACCACAATTGTGTATTCGATTTATAATACATCTTTTCGGCATAGCATAGATTTATTATAAATTTATACATTCGATTTTAGTGTCCTTATTTGTAAGAAAAACACCTTACAGTTAAGTAAATATCATGTCTATTAATATAATTATAAAGAAAATAACTTTCTTCTCTCTCTCTTCTTCCTTCCCTTTTCCCTTTATTTGAGGTCGGGTCTCCTTATCATTTTGCTCCAGACCGCTCTGTCCTGGGTTGTCTCTGCGTCCAAGTGAAGGACTTCCAGTTCCCTTCTGATATTGGACCACCACGTAGCTTTTGGGCGTCCTCTTTCTCTTGGATGTTCAGGAAGGTTTAAAGCGATTTTTACTACGTGGTCATCTGTTCTTCGTTGAATGTGGCCATACCATCGCAATCTATTTTCTTGTACTTTACTGGGTATTGGAGCTACCTTAAACGAACCTCGGATATACTTGTTACGGATTTTGTCCATTCTGGTGACACCACCTGCCCATCTCAGCATCTTCATTTCATTGACGTGTAGTATTTGCTCGTGTGTTTGGGTTATAGTCCAGCATTCCGAACCGAAGAGCAATGCTGGTCTGACATATAATTATAAAGAAAATAACGAATTTCATAATTTATTTTGAATAAAGAATGATAGTCATCATCAGTAAATAAAAATATTAAATAGGTAGCAATGAAACTCCACAAAAGCGTTGAAAATAAATATCAGTAAATTGAAATAAAATTACAACATTTTATCGTCCGTTACAATAAAACTACATAAAATTGTTTAAAAAGACGTTAAAACGGATAAACTGTTGGAAATGATGCATTTTTTATGAAAACTAAATTACCCTCTTTTTTGATACGCTTGATCGGCCTGGCTGAGTGGAGCACTTCAAAATAAAGCGAAATTCCGTTTTATTCGTGGAACAATTTTGTCATTTAGCAATTGCAGTTTTCGTCGGTAAAGATAAAATAATTTTCACTTAACGTTATTTAATCATACTCGAAGAAGCCTGTAGCAACATAGTGGGTGCAAAGTAAATTTCAGATTTAAATTAACATTTCGGAGACTCCTTTTCCTCTTTACATATACGTTAATATGTATATTCTAACGTTGCGAGGAACGAAACCTACTTAGTTATATACATTACGGATTCCTTTTTAAATTATAAAGTATTTAATTTCCAGCTCTTGAGCTATATAACTTACAACTATTAACTTGCAAAAAATCTCTTCTTCTGTTACATAATTTTAATACGAATCAAATTACATACAATAACACATTTTTATTTGATTTTATCTGTAATTATGTAATTAAAAAAATATTTAGTAACAAATTATTATTTTCTATTTTTATAGTTCAAGCAGTCACTGAGCTCTGGTGTTGCAAATGACCGTATATGGTTGTGTAGTGGCCACATTAGCGCCAGCTTTATAGGGCGCTTTTTTATAACTATCTTAACGATTCCATGTCACAGCGCTTCATAAATAGCTCTGAAGGAAGTTCATTCCACATCTTGCATGTTCGTAGCAAAGAGAGGTTATAATAAAATCGACAACTTTCCGTTCTCGATTTTATTATAATGACATTAATAACATTTGTGTATCTGCTAATTAAGAATATTGTGAATTATTTGAGAATTAAAGTCGCACTTTCTTATGGATGCATAGTACCTATATTTGTACGATTTTATTAGGTTTCCTTAAAACAATAATTGTTATCGTTTTCAAAATTTTAAAAATAATAGAGAAAAGGCCTATTTTTACCTTTCGAACTAGACCTCCCCATTAAAGTATTTCCACCAATTCGTACTTGGTCAGCGCGGTAGTCTATGGCCAAAAACTATCTCATTCTAAGAGAAAACTAATGGGTTGACGACGATTTCAACTTCACTTTAGTTGTTACAAAATGATACATTTTCTTAACAGGGTATTTAGAGAGGACGCCGTTTGAAAATGGTGCTCGAGATTTAGGGGAACGTCTTCAAAGCAGAGAACAATGACATTAAAGCTTTAGTCTTATATGCCCTGAAAAGTTTATTGTTGTCCCTACGAATTATTGTCCATTGTTATTTTTTATCTCTAATAAATCTACTAAATACATCAAATAACTTGACATGATGATCATAACTATGATAAAGTCAATTCAGGTTGAAAAAATAATTCATATCATTATGTATTGTATTTATTTATACTTAAACCTGGCGATAAGGGAAACGTGCTACCTGTTGGAATGTAGTCATCATCGCCTTTAGACATTTACATTATTAAAGGAGTATCCAATACATCGCTGGCTATGTATATATTGTATTTATTCTAATTATACCTAAGCATTAAGAGAAAAAAATAAAAGTTACATGGATTTTAAGTATGTCAAATAATACAGTTAGAATATATATTATTACATCCTAGACATTGACATGAAACTTTAGAAATACCTATCCTTTTTTTAAACAATTGAGAAATATAATAGTGACCTATGTTCCTGAGTTTGCTCTAAGTCCTAATGGTGGGTAACTCTTAATCGAAGAAGCTTGAAAGATCCTGTGCCTTTGTGATTCGTCAATGGAAGAACAACAGCCACACATAGTTATGCTTATTAAAGCAACATGACGCGCTTGTAATCTGGACTCAACGGCACACTCTTACCACAATAGGGGCCAAAATACTTATCCGAGACATTGCAACTTAGTCATCTGGGGTAGAGCAGTTATAACCTAATGGTTGAAACTCGTCCTCTCGATCGGGAGGTCCGAGGTTCAAAGCCAAACACGCACCACTGATTTCTCTAAAATATGTGCGTTTTAGAAATTAATTATCACTGCTTTTCGGTGAAGGAAAATGTCGTGAGGAAAAACACACCCTAGAGTTCTTTTAAGAAAAAAAAGTTCTCGGAGGTGTGTGAAGTCCACTAATTCGCACTTGGCCAGCGCGGTAGACTATGGCCAAAAACTCTCTCATTCTGAGAGAAGATCCGTGCCCAGCTGTGGGACAATAATGGATTGGCACCCATCAGGGGTAGCAATGCACCTGTGATTAGGTAAGACTGATCCTAGGTGAGGTGGATAGAGAATGAACATCTTCCTTGGCACCACAAGCCACTAGCCCGAGAGCTCCATGCTCGTTTGCTACTTCTATACTATTATATAAAATTGTAAACTACGACCAACTTCAATTTATAGAAAGACTAGTAACAAGTAATATTTATGATATCTTTGTTTTATGAATTGTGTTATCATCATTAGTTGGTAATGTCACGGATTTCATGTATTGCCATTTAATGATTATTTAGGCCTTTCCGTGCCTTTTTCGATTCTATTTTTGAACTAAAGCTAAGGCGAAGAAAACATGTTTGTTATCAGGAAATGTTGACAAGTTGGCGACAATTTGTCAACATAAACATTGACAGGAAGGATATTTTTGGATACGGGACCTTTTGTACCAATTATTTTTTATTTTTATCTACTCAATTCCGACATGATTATTTCTTTTACTAATAAATATACATTGTCGGGCTAATATAAAAGGTAACATTGTTATATTAAATGTGGCGAGTAGGTAATATTTTTTTTCGTAAATAATGCTTAAATATTCAACTTGGTGCAACCAATGTTTTATGTAGAAGTGATGTATGCAACTTTCGTGTTCAGTGACTTTCCATGTACCAGTAATCGATTACGCTAAATGCTTTTTATACTCATAGCCGCACTACAAAAGTTTCATTCGAAAAGGGAGTCAGTAATTGTACTCTTTCATCGAAACGCAGTGCTTCTCGATAGAAATAAGAGTGGCGGTGGTTCCTTTCCGGTGCCTTATACCTCTACCACGTTGCAAAAAACTTTTAGCTTGCAAGGAGTTTTAATTTGTCACTGCCCAAGGATTGCATGTGTTAATACGATTTATTGCAACTTATTAATTTTATTCATTCAATACGAAGGTAAATATTTTTTTTTATAACTTATCGAACACATTAATGAATTCCGCGTCTAATAATTGATCATGAAAGTTACTTATCAAATACTCTATCAAAAATGTATTGCCTAGTTTATTATTAACATAAAATTATCTTTTGCAACACAATACGATGTATTAAACTTTCAGGTTTCAGGCCAGAGTTGAATAAATTAGTAGTTTCTCTCTAATCCTTTTGTACCTGTAGGTAAAGAGCGGTGTTATTGTAAATAAGGAAGTAATTTATAATCTCATTACATATAAAATAAGTGAATAAATTAGACGGCCCAATGGTGGAGAAGTCACCATGCCGGATACATGTAGTATGTTTTGGATTCGATTCCCAGCCAGAAAGATATTTGAATGATTAAGTTACAGTTATTATTATTATATATGAAAGCAGCCCTAAAACATGCAGGAAAAGTGCTTTAGATCGAGGCATGATGATTTTTTTATGTTTATTACAAATTAATAATGACTTAATAATGAAACTGAGCAGTGATATGGTTGAAATTGTTGAAATGAGCCTAATGGTTGAAACTGTCGCTCTCGATCGGGAGGTCCGAGGTCCAACCCCAGGCACGCACCACATTTTTTTCTAAAACTATATGCGTATCAGAAATTATTTATCACTGCTTTTCAGTGAAGGAAAACATCGTAAGGAGCCTACACTCCCGAGAATTCTTAAAAAAAAGTTCTCGGTAGTGTGTGAAGTCCACCAATTCGCACTTGGCCAGCGCGGACTATGGCTTAAGCTCTCATTTTGAACGAAGACCCGTGCCCAGCAGTGGAATAATAATGGGTTGACGAGAATGAATTTCTATTAATAAAAGACCAACAAAATGTAATGAATGCATTTTTATTTTGGAAACGGAAGAAGATGCGCATAGATGGTTTCACCTGATGGCTACCAAGAATTTTTATTGGTGGATGAATGTAATCCATATCTAAGGTTATCTACGTAGAAAGTGGGATACTTCAAATTAGAATAAAGAATGATGTTCCCATAAAAATATTTATGAATCAATGGAGCCAAAAAAGGTACGATCACCTTAAAAACGTCCCCAGAACATAATTACACGCAAATGTTGAAATATTGGTTAGATTAGAACAAAATATTATTAAATTGAAATAAAAGTTAGGGAAAACACGTAATTACAAATACAAATATAAACAAGAAGAAAGAGGTGCCTCAATTACAAGTTTATCGAGTAAATCCTTTAATAAGTTATTTAGGCAACAGGGCACCAGGTCGGTAACTTCGAAACAACAATTAACGGCCAGGAGTCGCCCTTCACTTTTCCATTTAATTTTAAATTGTGTTAGTCAATAGCGGGATTAATTGTAACGCAAATTATTATTGGAGAAACTTTAAGAGAATGAAACTAAGTTGGTAAACCGACTTCATAATGAGGAAATGGACCATACCCACATCATTTATAAACACACACAGTAAAATGTAATTTTACTGAGTGTGTTTATAAAGTTTGAAAAACAAATATCTTAGTTGTTTGAGAATAAGTAGGCAATTCTTGAAATATTTAAATTTTTCGTCTGTTTGTCTATGTGTTTGAAGTTGTGTCAGACCAAAAGTACTGAAGGCTTTTTTATACTTTTAAATATAAGCATAGTTTCTTCTTCATATAATACGGAAGTAGCAAACGCGCATGTATCCCACCTAATAGTGAGTTGCCACTGTCGCCCGTGGACAACTGTAATCCACCCCTGGTTAGAATTTATTTTATGTTAGGTACACATACACTGCTTGAAATAGTTGAAATGATGAGGAAACCTACACGCCCGAGAGTTCTAAAAAAAAAGTTCTCAGAGGCGTATGAAGTCCACCAATACGCACTTAGCCAGCGCGGTGGACTATGGCCTAAACTTTCTCATTCTAGACCCGTGCCCAGCAGTGGGACAATAATGGGTTGACGAGAGACGAGAGACATATATACTGCTACCCCAGAGGACTAGATTAGATTATTATTATTAATTAGCTAAGATTGCTTTAGATAATATATCTTCCTTATCGCACCCTCCAGGTTAGAAAGTAGCAGCGCTTACCACCGCTGATAGGCAGAAATATATAGTAGGTAGCTGCAAAGTAAATCGATGCCAATTATTTGTGTTATGTTACAAACCGTTAAGCCGTTTGGACTATAGCGCATGTCAAAGAAATAGACATACGCATAAACATACAAATATACATACAAATACTCAAAAAACGCTCTTCTTATGCATTAGGATAATACGATATATATCTCAAAATGCCAACTTTGTAACAACCTTTTTAAATTGTAGTATCGAAAATTCATTGTTTAATGTAATTATTCCGGACGATATTTCGATGGTGATTAGGCAAGCTTCTTGACTCAGCGTTTTATGGGTGTTGTCCAAAACAGCCATATATCACTGAAGCCGTCACTGACATTTATTAAAAGTTCCCGTCCCCTTGACCACTTCGGTTGAAATACGATACAAAATAAAAATAAAATCGAACGCTCTTGATTAATTTATGCGATGTTTGCTTGGCATTATAACGAATGCAATACCGTTGGTATAGCAATAAATTTTTATTTTTCTCCGGCTGTAAGTCACATTTTTATTGAAGTAAAGTTTTCAGTTTAAGCGCGTTGAACGATTTTCGGTAGCACGTAAACTTATTGATTCGCGACGTTCGCGCTTTCAACATGCTAATGTTTACCTACTAAATATATTCATAGTTAAAGTTATATCTTATATCTTACTAACGCGTAAAGGAACTTAATCATCATTTGCCATAATGCCAAGAGCGCTTACACGTTACACGGTCACATTAGGTCGCAAGTAGCGCGGTCGCAGCTCGTCAGCCGCGTGACTGCAACGGATGCTTTCTTATTATTGAAATACTTATTCAGTATTTATTATTATTTCCATTATAAAAAGTACAGCGCGCCACCCCAATCAAATTTCTCGCGGATATAGTCTTAAAAAGAAAGCAGTCTCTGCAGTCGCGCGGCTGCCGCGCTGCGGCCGCTCTACTTGCGACCTAATGTGAAAGTGCTCTGAAAAAGAGCTGTAAAATTTCAAACCTAAAAAACTTGTCAAAAATAAATTTTCAAAGGGGTATGGCATGTACTAACTCGCAGCTAGTCAGCACAATGCACTATAGCTTAAACACCTTTTAATCTTAGAGGAGGCTCGTGCCCAGCAGTGAAACAATACTTCGTTGACGACAAAATATATATAATATTTTTATTAATTATAAAAATGTAATCATTAATAGAAATAAAGCAGTTTACATGAGACATATTACAGTAATAAAGGCGCAGATGAAAAAATTCTACGACTTCTCAGAGTATTTATGTAATCATATTTCACGCAAAGCTCCTGAAATTATAAATATTTAATACGGCAGGGCGGGCTTGGGGATTAAATCAGAAAGTCGCCTTATTTACATGTTATGTATCTATGTATGAAATGTTTTAGCTTGATAATTGAAAATACCTGTACACATAAAACACATTCACATGTATAGAAGTAGTTAATGGGTATGACTTCTGCTCATAGAAATTTGTAATCAATCCCAAATAAGATTTAAATACCGTATGACGTCAGCTACAAATGAGCTTGCCTTCATGATTAAATTTGAATTTGAAACCCTTCAAGCTTCAGCATAGCCGTGCTTGCTTTGCTTTATAGAATATAATATATCTACTAGTCACCCGTCACAACGGTCGAAATTCGACGGTAATTTAAATTAAATAATTAATAATATTTTCCAAAGTAGCAGGAATATTTCTCAAATTCAATTCTCTTATAAAGAAGATTATCCTATCCTATCCTATCCTATAAGAACGAAGTTACAGAAATCCACAGATCGTAGCTCGTGGTACCGCCGCACACCTAACTGATATGGTTAGCTATTCAAAAAGCTAAAGGCACGTAAAATTAAAAGCGACAGTCGCTCGACATTTATTTTCATTCAGAATACTGACGTGATCCGTGAGTCGAACGTGCGAGTAGATATAAAATGCGGAAAAAATTATACAATTTTTTGGAACTGCGTTCGAAATCACCTTTTCCTTAAACGTGATTATGTGCGCGATAGTAAAACGTCGTCTAAAACATCTTGCCGTTTTAGAGATATAGACTAGTGATGTGACGAATGTCATTGTCTGAATATTCCGCAGCGACATTCGCGAATGTTGTTTTCTTTTTTAGATTTTTGTGTAGTGGGCCGGAGGATCTATATTTGGCGATTTTTTTTGGTCGACAAATATTTTTTATGAATAACATATGTTTAATCTGAAGTCAATCACAGATGCATCGTTACTTCCGAGGACTAGGATGGTTGCCTTATATAAAGTGTGCCGGCAACCACACCCACCATTGAAACACAAGGAATGCTTCAGGTTAGAAAAAGGTGTGGCGGTGGTACCTCCCGGTCGAACTGCACTCGTTCTACCACCTTTTCCATCGTTCTACCACATGTGACCGAAACAAAAAAGATATTTATTATTTTACCATTTTCTGTATTCATTATTTTAATTTATTCACTGAAATCAGTCTCACATTCATGGGCAATAACTCGTGTGGCTTCACTCAAAGTGAAATTCTTTCAAAAACTGGCTTTCTCGTATTTCCTTAGCTCGTAATAGTAATTTATTTTATAATATGTTGTTGTTGACTTTACCAATTCGCACTTGACTATTGTGACAAACTATAGACTTAAATTCTCCTACTTTAAGAGGAGATCGAAAAAGAACAGAAAAACAGTATCGGATCGGTAAAAGTAAAGAGTCGCCAACTTTTTTTTCAACAATGTGAACGTCAAAATATTACTTCAATATTTAAGAAATATTCCTAAATGTGTAGGCTCTACAGGACAATAAGTAACGTCTGTTTTAGTAGGTAAGCCATTTTCTCATAAACATAAAATAAAATTATAAGTTAAAATTATTCACGTAACTTCTAAGTAGATGTTCGGCTGCCTTAGTAGCAATAAAGGTAACACAATTTATGTCGGTGACACAAAGCTTGCCTCGGAAGCTGGGCATTGTTTTATGGCCACTGTCCCAGATTTCAACGTGAACTTGGCTTTTAAACTTTTTGTTATAGGTACTTGATGTCTTTATTTTCCTTAACAAAAATTTATGATGTTATAGAGTAATAAAAAAGTAATAAATAAAATTATGATGGTTTTACAATTAATGAAATATATAAATGCAGGAATGTGATCCACCAAGATCATAATTATGTTGAAAAATGCAACCTTATACTGAAACAAAAAAAGCAATTAAAATAAAATCATATTTTTAAATGAAATAGTCTTCTATAGTATTTGTCTGGTAAAACATTCATTTTTCAACAATACCTGATCTATGAAGGACATTTTAAGTTAAGTGTAAGTGATTTTACATGTATAACTTAAATTCGTATTCTTTCGAGATACGGCAAGTTCGCTTTCATACCTCGATATGACCAGTAAAACTGCGTATAAAAATCTTGCACGATGCTATTAAAATAATTTCTGAATATTTACTTGGCGTACAACTAATTATTGTCCCACTACTGGGCACGGGTCTTCTCTCAGAATGAGAGAGTTTTAGGTCAAAGTCCACCGCGCTGGCCAAGTGCGAATTGGTGGACTTCACATTTTTTTTTTAAAACTTTTGGGTGTGTAGGTTTCCTCACGATCGTCGCTGTAGTTCCGGGATCAGAATAGGGCTACGGCATCCCCTGCCTGTCGTAAGAGGTGAATAAAAGGGGCTTCCGGGGTTGCAGGCGGCTAGAGTGGGAGCTCGAACCGTTCGGTCAGGCGATCCCGGGAAGGACGGCGGCATATGTGGTCGCATGCCGTCGTAAAGACTAGACGGAGCGGTGGGCCCAGCCACCCATCTGGGAGGAGCCCGATGAGGCAACGCGCTCAGAGGATTCCGATTGCGGTCGGACCGAGTACCCGGAGTCTTCTTTATAGCGCCGAGGACGGCCACCGGGGGGGTTTTAGTGTGTTAAAAATCCCACATAACCCTGCGTCGCTCCCACGGCGTCGGGTACCTTTTGAAGGTTTCCCCCTCGAGAACAAAAAAAAAAAAGGTTTCCTCACGATGTATTCCTTCACCGAAAAGCAGTGACAATTAATTTCTAATACGCACATAAATTAGTGGTGGTGCCTGGATTTGAACCTCGGACCTCCCGTTTGAGAGAACAAGTCTCAACCATTAGGCTCTCAGTGCTTGATTATTAATATTTATGTTTACTTACATATTATATTATATACATATATATACGTATTATATTAATATTTGCTTGCAATAACTTTATTGTTTTAAATACATTTTAAGGGCGTGTATGATCCTTGCCAAGTATTTAGGCGTACAACCTCAGATACGCATGACAGATGAGGGGATTGTCAGAATTGCGTTATGCCAGGTGGCGTTCATTGACAATTTCACATTAGTTTCTGCCGTTGTACTCGGTAACCTTACAAAGTTGGTCTTCAGTGAGCGTGTTCAGTTGTATTTAGTTCACATCTGCTCTATTTGAGATTCAGATATATTATCTTAGTTGCCATATCTCGAGAAAATATGAATTTGAGTTACCTATATACATAAAATCAATAATGGTTAATGATCTTAAAATGGTTTCATGAATAGTTCTCTCTAATAGAACAGTCTTTTTGCTGCGACTGTTTAATTTTAAACTTGTGAATTTTTAAATAGTTTTTTGATGTAAAATTCGGTTTTTCGAAGTACGGCAAGGTTGCTATCTTGGGTCGTTAAATAGAGTATTGAAACTGCTAAAACTTAAAACCTAAAAGGAAGTATATACGATACGGGATATCCTTTAGCTATATTTATTGAGTACAGTATAGAATGAAATGTGTATAATAAGCATTTATAATACTATGTATTAACTATAGTTAATACAATATTAGATTAATACGCCGAACACATAACGTGTATGCATATGCATGTAATATATACGTTTGAATGAAAACCTCTCGATGTTCTTTGAAATGTGAGCTATTGATAACTCACTTCCAAATAAACGTTGCGATTAAACTTGGACTCAAACCTCAGTTAATTGCACGGAAATAAAATTTTAAAAATATTTTCATGCTGGCTTTTCACGTTAATGGCTCGAAAGGCACCGTGCACTCGAATCTTTGAGACTTTAGGTATTTGATTCACTATTTGCGAAATTATTACCGATCCATTGATGATTATTATGCAAATATATAACGAGGGTAATTGCTGAGGCTCGTGAGCAAACGCAGCGATTTTGACTCCACGTGACGACCACCAATCACTTCCACGTTCTGAAATTTGAATCAAACACCATGATGGCTTTCCTCAACTTTTTTTCTGCTTTGACAATGACACTTGTCAAATTTAACCACGAGAAATCGACTTCGCTCAGGAGACATCTGATAGGAGACATATCAACCTGACGTTTGCATTAATCATCAAGAGATGACGCTAGTGACGCTACATGTTGACGATGCGACATATATAAGTATGTGTACACACACACATGGGTATACATAAATTTACCTACCACCTGAGGTTAAGTGGCCACAGATGCGTAGCTAAAGATTTAGTTAGGAACACTTTGGACACGTACGTACGACATACTTATGCGAGTCGTTTCAATTAATTTACGGCTGTTCAATTAGAAAAACAACGTAACACTATGAGACTGAAATAGGTGTAGATGGTGCTTTTCGAGTCAAAGTACATATATTACAAATATATGATGTAACATTTACGTTGATCGTTCGTAAGCAATGTAAAAATTACAGATTAGTATTCAGAAGATCATTTGAATGTAAGCATATATTATGTCATGTCGCATAGTCAAGTAATTTATTTTTGTTCTTTGTTCCCACAGTTTCAAATTTCTTAAACCTTCATATATTATGCTATCGGTAAAAACATTTTAGCTATTTTTTACCATTTAAAAAGAGAAGGTTGCAGATTTTTATCTTTAGCGTCATTTTTCGCTACAAGCAGAATGTGAACGAAAGGCCTAATCAAACACAAGGCAAGCTCGAAGTGCCTACTTGGTAGTCTCTGTAAACAACAAAATTAAACGAGATTAAGTGCTTTATATTTACGAGGTAAGACGCTACTCCTTATTAAGCAGCGAATACAATTACGCAGTTCCAACAATTTAGGGAGATTTAGCGCCGTTTAATTGCTCCACCATAAATTATCCAATAAACATATAATTTTCTGCAAAAACGTTTATTTTTGCAAAGAGGTTTTCGTACTTTAAGATGATTAAATTAGTTTAGGCATTTCATGAAGAAGCTGCATTTGGGTGAATATATCAATAAACGATTTTTTATCATTGAAAGTGAAAAATGTCTTAAATGGCATTTTATGAAAACACCTACTATTTCACGGAGTGGAATTTTACGATAGAATATACACAGGTCAGGTTATAAAAAGATTCGTTAGTTGTATTTTACTGATCAACTTTTAAGATCTATATTATTTACCGGGTGGTTACAATTAGCGAGGTTCGACCCGGGTACCACAACTACACTTATTTCTAGTGTAAACTACCAGTGGTCGTTAACTGATGTTAATGGGCGGCAGTGACCACTCACAATCATGCTTGTCCGCTACTTTAATAAAAAATTAATAAAACAGGTGAACCAATAAAATCTTTATAAAACCGTCAACTGCTTGTCACACTCGCCCAAACTAATAAGAGTGAAGGAAAATATTAAATTTGTTGCATCGACGTCGAAACACGCGGTTATTAAAAATATTGAAAACATACTTAGTTGTAATGGATTTTCATCTCTAAATTAGAAGTAGATAGGTTCACAAGTTTCTTGTATAATAATAAAATAATTATTATAGTTTTCATAGAACACTTACGTGTCAATCAAAATCCTTTTGAATAAAAATATACCATAGTCTAATGAAAAATAGAGGCAAAGCTGATTATAAAATCAAAATGAATATGGATAAAAAAGACTAGCTTGTTCAAAGCTCTTCGAGACTTTAGACGTTATGCAAAGTAAGTTTACCTTTAAAGAACCATCGATCAAACTAGGTAAGCTCATAAGCTTATTAAAGAATATTAAGAGATCCTTTCATCTCTGGAATCTTATCAGCGATACTCTATTTAAGTGTTTTTAATTAGTTATAAAGAGATTAACGTTGGCTGAGTATATAATATAATATACATGTCTGCGCGACACCGCGTATTTATGAAAAACACGTCGCCGAAAATAATTATTTTAGTCAGTTTAAAGATCGAAAATTGTTTGTCTATTAAATTAGCAATATTTAGTGATTTTAAGTATTGTAATTTAGTTTACCCTCCATAAATTTGTTATTGTCACCTCACCAAATATTGTTATAAAAAGGCGAGCGCCTGTCGGTAGAAAGCGATTCTTGATTAACAGTCGAGGCGATCGGACCTCCCCAAGTGTGAATAAATCGAAGAAGTTTACTCCTGTGTTTTACTTGAAATCTTCAAGAATGGACAGTAATGAAGACCCCAACCATCCTGATATTCCACCCACTTCGTTATATGCAAATTGATAAGATGATATATATAACAGATAAATAAATTATTAGAAAAAATAAATTTGATGAAAGGGTGGTTGGCTCAATTTCAAATAAGGCGACCATATCATTCCCTGGAAGTAGTATCGCATCAGTTGTTGACTTCACTTAGACCCACTATTCTATCTATTCTATAATTATAAGAGTGCTTCCAAATTATTATGGGTAACAGTGATCACTTACCACCTTTACTATACTACTATACACGCCACCGTCCTTCCCGGGGTCGCTTGGCCGGACGGTTCGAGCTCCCACTCTTCCCGCCCGCAACCCCGAGAGCCTCTTTTAGTCGCCTCTTACGACAGGCAGAGGGTACCGTAGTCCTGTTCTGGTCCCGGAACTACAGGGACAGATCACTTACCAATCAAGGACTGCATGTGCGTTTGTTATTTCAATTTAATAATTCAGTGTTTATAAATGTATACCAAAAGAAAAAAAACATAGCTTAAACTATATTTCGGAAACAACCTTAATTTAACCTTATGACCTAAACTTATTGTAACCATATAGTTGTTGTTTTTTTTTTCATACTTCCAATGCCGGATTAGCCACATAGCAAGAGTAGCAAATGCTACGGGCCGCGCAACTAGAGGGACCCCGCGGCCCAACACGTACTTACTATCTTTGCTATCCTAATAATCTTAAACTGAAAGAAGTAGATATAGAAAGCGTTATTTCAAAATTGTCCCAGATTAAATCTAGAAAATAATATTTGTAACAATTTTGTTTTAATACCCTTGTTTAATGTAAACTATGGACCTCCTGTCAGAATTTGCTACAGGCCCCGCGCTGCCTTAATTCGGCACTGCATACTTCAATTCAAGATTAAAATACTAATCTATGACATGTTCGTTAAATTGCAAGATAAGTAAGTACACTTTGCGAATAATTGAAATGTAAGTCACAATAAAAGCAAGAAACGTTTTGTCACATACTTTACATTTCCAGTGTGCTCTTCTGAGATTGTTCGTATAAACAGAACTTTTAGTACGTGGGCACTTGTAACCGTGTTACGACTTCTTTGTCATCGCTTGCAGTCTGATGGAACATGTTTACAATGCAGCGTAAACGGATAAATACATTTTGAGAATGAACTTCAAAATTGGTTCAGAACTTTAAAAGTTGCAAATGACTTAATAATTTCAATTATATGATAAGTTTATCATCAATATGACGTAAAGAGATTATAATAATAATTTAAGAATAAAATAAGCGTCTAAATAAAAATAAGTACTCTCTCTCTCTCGTCAACCCATTATTGTCCCACTGCTGGGAACGGGTCTTCTCTCAGAATGATAGAGAAAAATAAGTACATATGTTAGATTTTTGTTATGTTTCTGTTACCGTTTTTTAATTTGCAGCATTTGTAAAAGTGAACCTGCATTTTTAACGCAGCAATGTCCAATTTGGGAAGAAATACATTAAGGTACTTTTTTGAAAAATAGGACTTGTTGGGTTTAACGGTTTGTATGTACTCATTTACGCTTTCTACCCTCATAACATCACAATAGCAAGTACGAACCCGGAGCGCACTGCATGTCAGACCTGTATGGTGACCATTTCGGCATGCGGCCGTCAAATTAAATGAAAACTAAACATAAGAAGAAAAAAAGTTATTAAGATCAAATGAAATGAAATGTATTTTTTTTTCATAGTCCTACGGGGGCACTTACAAATTGTCGATTACATATATATTTTGTTTTTGCACTACTACCGGATCGGAACACGACCTCAACTGAGAAGATTCGGCAAGAAACTCAGTAAGTTTGCCTTTTTTCTTTGTAGATGTAAGATACATCCCGATTAATTAGAAGTTTATAACGGTATACAAAAGTTGATTGTTAATTAAATTGAGTGCACACTTTGAACCGTTGTAGTTCTAGAGCTATGGAGGCACGTGGCTATTAGAAATGAGCGACGTTGTATGAAGAGGGACTTATTGGGCTTGAGGCGATAGCCACCCTCACTTCCCACCTAGCACGTGCTCTGGGCACCTGTATCAAGAATGAAGAGATACTTATGTTTAATTAGTATTAAACATAAGTATAGATTATATTATTATATTCATGGGATAACGTTAATTCGGAGTCATATCTTCAATATAGCATATACAAGTGGCATTTATGGATAGCGAATACAACATAGCCTAAATGGATGCTATAGGCATCTTTAAAGATCAATTTTACCTATAAACTTCTGAAACTACAGTCAACTTCGATTTAGTTTATTTAAAAAAAAAACATTTAATTAGTAGCTTTTTTACTGTCTTCAATATTTGGTCTGTTTGTTTAAAAGACCTGTTGAAATCTGGTCAAGCTTTTCCTGATTGAACAAAAAAACCTTTTATTAAAATAAATAGAGTTGACGAATAGATTCTCAATTTGTTTATCATCTTACCTTCGGAAAGTCGGTTATGAAATAGAAAGTGATTTTTTTTTAAACATAATTGACATATTGATTTTATATCATATAGATATAGTATTTTTTCCTAAAAAATAATAACTGGTTAATTGCCGTGGTGATCTCCTTAAAATCTGCAATCCTTTTTTTATTTAATGTAGCAATGAAAATTGTGTATCGTCCTTACTTACATTTTAATGTTGTGTCTTTTAACTTTATTTAATTCAGCGATTGAATTGACTGTAAAACTAAGCGTAGGTAGGTAACTACCGATTGCAGCAAACAATGCTCACGCCACTTGTCCAAACTGAGCAACATAACAGTTCCCGCTGAAAATCAAAGCCCGTGTTTATCCACAAAGGCTGAGTGGAATCCCTTTCATGCCTATTGCAACATCGATGTACTGTGTAATTTTTGGATTCCGTTCAAAATAAATGTAGCTATGTATGTTTCTATAAATATTAAAAAGAAAAATATCTGTTATCTTTATTATGAAAACGGAACACATATAGGTATATACAGATCATTAAAAAAAAATAACTTTAATTCGAACCTTGAAGTATTCAAATAGCTTATTTCTAACTTTATCGTTGTTTTAAATATACTGTAAAGCATCAGTTGAGATCATTCGTTAACTAACACTAGTTACCTGTCGCAACGTTAGAAATTCGACCGCAACTTAAATTAAAAAACTCACCTTCACATTGTCCAAAGTAGCACTAATATTTCTCTAATTTAAATAAATTGTAATAATTTTCAAGTTATTTTGAACGCACCCGTTAAAGGTAAAAAGAGGTTTATTACCTAAGCTGCATTTAAAAGCAATAGCGGGTTTATTGACAAAGACATCTGACATTTTTGACGTTAATATGTTTTCATAGTAAGACACTAAATGTTTATTTCGTTTAATATGTATGTGTTTTGACAAATGCAAGGTAGTGATGTGCTTTTAGTTGATTTTATGTATGTTTTATGCATTATTTGAAAAAATATTAGCATTGCGTAATCCTTCTCTACATCAACTATATCCGTGCTTAATTTCATACCTCTCCGCGGCAAGTATCTTAAAAACGAATCACAAATTTTTGTTTCACGTATTAATACCTAAATAGATTACGGGAATTCACGAAGTCTGTATCAGAATTATTAACGGGTAGATAATTGAACAGCGAACAGCACTAGCATTAAGTAATCGAAGCTGAAACGGGTTCAAGTCTTAACCGCTTGGTTTAGTTGGAGCGGGAGACCGCGAGCCCACATTATTTTGCCATTAGACGGTGATTTAAGCGCCAACTGCTTCTCTTGGCGTGTTTGTTTAAGAGTACTTTGTAGTTACGCGTTTGTCCCATTTCTGGGCACGAGCTTCATACTTAGAAAGGGTACTGTCGTAGTCTATATTGTCTAGACATGGATTTATGGGTCACGTTTATGATAAAATTTCTGTTGAAATCAGAACTTTGTAAATGAATAAGTTCAAAGCATTGATTAAGATTCAACTTTTCCGTAAAGCGTATTATAACATTTCTGATTACTTCGGACTAAGCAATAATGTACATTTCTACGGTAGATTTCATAAGTGACAAAGTATAGCGTATCTTGCCAAAGAAGCCTCTTCCTTAACAAACTGTAAGGCAAGATAGATACTGGAGCTGAATTTTATTACCATGTAAAGAAAAATATGATTGTTAACATATTTTAAAAAATAATATAAACAAAGAAAAGAGACAAACCAGCTGAGTTGCTTGCCCGATCTTCTCTGTTGAGGTCGTGTCCCTATCCAGTGGTAGTGTGAAAAAAAAATGTAATTGACAATATTTTTAAGTGGCTCCTTAGGCCTTTACAAAATAAAGATATTTCATTTAATTTCCCTTCATCTAATTTTGGTGTACAATAAAGCTGTTTGAATTGTATTGTATTATAGATTTCACATTTTGCACAACTGCAACCTCCATACCTATACATAAAATTATATGCGTATTAAAAATTAATTGTCACGGCTTTTCGGTGAAGGGAAACATCATAAGGAAACCTACACACCCGAGAGTTTTTTTAAAAAGTTCTCGGAGGTGGGTGCAGTCCAAGAATTCACACTTGACCAGTGCGGAGGACTATGGCCTATAACTCTCTCATTCTGAGAGCAGACCCGTGCCGTGGGAAAATAATCGGTTGACGACAATTCATGCTTGAAATTTAAATTTCTGACACCCTGTTAGAAGGGCCGTATTTTTAGCCACTTCAATACAACGATACTCAAATCATACTTATTCACTGAAATGTTAACTCATGCGTTTTCTAAAGATTTTATCGTACCAACCTTGTCGTTCCTTTGATGTATTTGTTAAATAAATTGTTGTCAGACATTTGGATTGATGCTGTCTATTGTACTGTAAATCCTGTTTGTTCAATAAATGTTAATTTTGGAGACAGTTCTCTGTTTTACGCTACGGGCGAAAATGTATGTAGAATAGAGGAATAGACTACACTCTTTATATGAAATCTTTAACGAAGAAATGTAACATTAAATGCATTAAGCAGTCTTTTTTTATCTGATTGAAGCAGCAAATGAGCTTGCAGTTCACCTGATGGTAAGTAATCACTGCCGCCCATAGACACCTGTAAGCGACTGTTCTATCTGAAGTCAATCACAGTTGCGTTGCTACTCCCGAGAGCTATGATCGCGCCGAGCTATGGTCGCCTCATACAAAAGTGTGCCGGCAACCACATCTTTCCATCGAAACGCAAAAAATGCTTTACGCTAGAAATAGGTGTGGCGGTGGTACTTCCCCGGTGGAACTGCGCTGGTTCTTTCACCTGCATTCTTTTGCATAAACTCCCATAACATTTATATCGTTAATGAGCGATCTCAATCGATAGTGAAAAGGGGTTATTTAATACGAATTTATTAATACCAATTAATTTCAATACTTAAAACGTTAGGAAGAACAAATTATATGTGTTGTGTACAGCATTCAATTTAATTTAATCAATATGCACTAAAACGGGTTCAAGTATTAACCGCTTGGTTTAACGTTAGAGCGGTCGCTTAATCTGCTATTAGACTACAATATTGCGTTCAAACGCCTTAGGTGTATACGAGTAAGCACTTGTATAAAGCGTTTAAACGTCAAATGCTTAAGTATGTAGTCCAAAGGGATGTTAAATAAACCATGTTTTAGTATGCATATAATGCGTTAAAATGGGTTCAAGAAATAATCGTTTAGCTTAGCGTTGCTTAATTTTAACCTACGCTTAATTTATGTTTTATATAAGCAACTTATATGTTTATATGCTAGTAAACATTTGTATATAAAACATTTAAGCTCACAATATTTTGAACCAATTTTGTGTTGACGAAAATAAACTTCAAATAAACCTTGTTGTTATATAGAATATATTGTACTATAATAGTATAGCGGCTTTGAGATGTTTCACGTTTTCCAATATAAGTTATATTATGTTGTACTCTATATATACTAAATGTCGTCAATTCTTAAGAATTCAACCTGCAAATCGCGTTCACTGGTGTCTATAGGCAGCGAGGTGTTGAAAAAAATACGTTTAAATATTTGCGACTGTTTACCAAACCAATCATAGTTTTAACACCATGAAGTTTCAATGTAAATGACGGACGAATTCCGTGTAATAGACAACGGAGTATATTTCTCTCAATATCAGCTTATGATTGCTAGCAGAAATCGGAAAGAGACACAGGCGAATGCAAAGAGGTATTCTCAAAGAGAAGAGATAATGTTCCCTTGGGGATTTTGGAAACCTACAGAGACAGTAAAGATCTTGAAGGAAGTGCCCCTCTCCTCATTTATTTCAAGCTCTTTACTAGAGGAGGCCAAGGGGGGCGAATAGATTAAATATAGATGTCAGGAGACACTCGATTTTAGCCTTGCGAGTCCTCTTGTGGATTGACTTCGAAATAGATTCTTTTCTGACTTAGTTTAGTGACTTTAAATTCAAGTGATGAAATGTTTTCTTCGCTTATCTTTGCGGACGCTGGACAACAAAGGATGCTAAAGATGGATAGTGCGTGAAACAAGTTTGATTTTCAATTTAAATATTTGAATTTGTTCCAAATTTGCGAAAATCCAACTAACTTACAAATTAACGATATAAGGTATAAAAGCACCATACTGTTCTTCTTTTCATTTCTTGCTTTTTGTAATTTTTAGGTATAATACATAGCAAGAAAATTTTGTTTAACTATATATTTCCGACTATACACCTAAATATGTTATATGTATCCTGTCACTGCACCCAAGAATTAACTGAAACAATCCTGAAAGTCATTGTTTTACCAGATCTGTGTCTAAAATAAATATTCTATGAGTATCGCTTATCAATGTTCCCCTCAGTAACATTTCGATGTAAGCAATAGGCTAAATCCCGTTGAAATGTACCAGTTTTATCGGCGTAGCGGCAACGCGACCCCACACTACTCCCCGTTGGCAGCAATTTGTTTGCCCACCGTACCGCGGCCTTTAATCTCGCGGCGCATTCTAGTGGCGCGGTTACTCCTACAATTTTTAGAACTAAAACCACTCATCAATCTCGCAGCGCACTGTCCACGGTTAAGCCTATCATTTTACGACTAACCACGCATAGCAAAACACGTTACCTCCTTCGTCACAGTCGGGTAAATATAGTAGGACCGATAATAACATTTGTATAAATACGTATGAATATACAGAGTAACATTGTTTTCAGTTCATAAAATTATATATCTACGTGTTAATATGTTTTTATATTTTTAGAATGAACGGCTATTTTTATAGACTAAAATATCATGCGAACTTACCTGATGTGTTCAATGCCGTCTGAAGTCACTCAGAGATGCGCAGTTACTCGAGACAACTGTGATGGTCGCCTCATAGGAAGGCGAGGCGTCTGCTACACCCTTCCAATGAAAGGCAGAAATTGCTTCACGCTATATATGTAGCGTTGGTATCGCTTCCACGAACTACATTGGTTCTAACACCTTGCAAAATATACAAACGCGATATAAATTTACTGTCCAAATTTCGATATAGTTGCGTCGACCGTAGTCACAGCGAAACTGCGGTGGTGAAGAAAATCGTGCCTACCTTACATCTAGCATTATTTTCTTTATTTAATGGTAGCCACACACGATACAGTATACTTGGGCAAGTCTGGACTTGTACAAATTCACGTATTTCGGAGCCGACCACAAACGGCTCAAGCATGCTTGCACAAATATCATTTCACTGATATTCGTACAAGCGTGAAGGTGGCTAGAACAGTACTGAAACTTGCGCGCACTCCCACACACGTTCAAGTAAACTTGAACAAAAGCAAATTTGCACAAGTTGAGAATTGAAATTTGGAACTTTTTAAAGAACTTGTGCAAGTGAACAACTTGCGCAATATTCTTCCAACACACGTTACAGTATACTTGGGCTAGTCCAGACTTGCCCAAGTATACTGTATCGTGTGTGGCTACCATAAGGCTTAATTAGCAAACGAGCATGCAATTCACCTGATGGTAAATGGTACAAATGGACATTTGTAAGCAACTTCAAATAGAACTAGGGTTCAACCTAAAGTTAACCGCAGATGCGTTTCTGCTCCCGAGGACTAAGATGGTCACCCCATATAGAAGTAAAGTTTCTATTTTATATAACGACATAAAACGCTTATTGCATCCCGCACCAAATTTCGTACTATCGTGATAGCAATATAGACGATATTAACTAATAATGTCAGTTAATTTTGTGGTTGATAAACTAACGCTTGCTAGCTATCAATTAATACCAATATTGTTAGATAATAAAATTAAAAGTGCCTGTTTATCTTTATTTCAGTTCACATGCTGAATAATTTTGACTTATTTATTAACTTATATCACTCCAAATGCGACAATTTTAAATATATATCATAATGTTATAACCTGACAAGCCGTTTGGGCTGTACAACATGCCAAAGAAATGGTCATCCATAGAATATTAACATTCAAAATGTTGCATATGAAATTTTACACTGAAATATGTGGTTAGGCAAGCCTAGAGAGGATGAGAGCAGGTCATAAGAGCCTTGGCTCTCATCCTCTCAAGGTGGTAGAACTTATATTGTTCGCCTATCGAGTTACCATCGTCAAGCCTATTTATTTGTTTGAACCTCCCCCCCCCCCTTTATACCAAAACCTGGGTACGTCCGTGATGCAATTTGGTTTTCAAATTAATAATTGCAATTTGCTTTTCAAAGTGGTAGAACCAGTGTAGTTCGACCGGGGACGTACCAACGCCACACCTATTTCTAGCGTGAAGCATTTCTTGCGTTTCGATAGAAGGGTGTCGTTGCCGGCACACTTTCACATGAGGCGAACATCATAGTCCTCGGGAGTAGCAACGCATCTGTGATTGACATTAGATGGAACCCATGTTCTGTATGTAGTTGATTACAGATGTCCATGGCGGCAGTGACCACTTACCATCAGGTGGACTGCATGCTCGTTTACTACTTCAGTGATAAAAAAAACAACGTGACACGTAAAATGTTCTATATACTTTGAAGTACACATCTATAAAGTCGGTCAGTCCGAAACTGGAGTAATGGCAGGTTTATCCCAGTTCTTCCTCTCACGCGTTCAATCCCATTACTGATTTAGATTTCCGATGTGATAGGCTTTGTCTTTGATAGCTCACAATAAACATTGTTAACACGTTCTCGGAATTGGATTGCTCTGTGGAAATATGAGATATTCGATGTGTTCCCTAGCAACAGTATTGTTAGTAATTTTGCTTTATGTTTCATATATGATTTTCTTCATGGCGTAATTCCTTTTTAATTGACAATAAATTAACGTATTCGTATTCCTGTGTTGAAATTTTGCATTCTGTTTAGAAATATAATCTTTTGTGTAACGTTACATCTATGTTAGGTTATTTCCCGCTTTAAAATGTCATTGTGTATTTATTTTCAATCCATCACGTTCACAGTTTTGCATTCATAACATCCATAGACTCTTCCATGACGATTGGTATTTTTTTTTGAATACGCATTGTTCAATTTGCCTAATACCTATTTATCTTTCGAACGCGTGAAACCGGACTGTAAAGAACTTGAAGCCAAATTGAAAATTACATCCCATAAACTACAACTTTGTTTTATTTACAACCCAAGTACTGAATAAACACGTTAACTAATAATATAGCATAAGTACTTGAATGTACCAGTGTTTTATTCCGCACTTTATATACTTAACAACATTTAGCTACATCGTAATCGTAGGTTGTTAAAATAACTGAATACAGCCTCAAAATGGAATAAAGTGCTTCTCTCTTCAGTAAACTCTGAAATAAACGACTACGTGAGACCTTAGTGGTACGATAAATTATAAATATTCTTTTGTGTTACTCTTTATTGTTTCGAATTGTTGATGAAGACAAATATAGGCTCCGCTCGCATTGTTATCCACTCCGTGTAAACAAACTCACGAAGCATATGTCCATAGTGGACGCGGTTACCGTTTCTGTGCATCTGTCTGTAATTTTTTCCTACATATTCTAGGCGTTATGGATTATGACGGCAAATATTTGTTAAAATACTTGTACATTTTAAAATATATATTGTTTGTCATTGTTTGATACAGTTTGTTACTAAATAAACAATATTTTACATTAGTCGTAACATATTTGTATTTGATATATGCATAGAAAATTTTGGTTGTCAGCCTTACTATCAACTGAGTGAATAGTCTTTTTTCGACATTTTGTAATTAAAACATTTCAATTTATAGTCTGGATTATATCTCCAACAAATGTAAAGTAAGTCAGCACAGATCCAATATTTTCAGTAACTAAGCACACACCCTCTCAACGTACAGTATCAGACAGGTGTCGGCAATAACAAATGGAAAGTATTTCTCGTTTATGTACAACATCAATAACCACCTCCTCTCAACCAACGGTCCACTTTTTTATTTTACTGTTATTTATACCCACACTCAGTCGTACATCCCCAGTTTTAAGGGTGTAGATATAGAGCTTCGAAATACATTTCACGGATTACTTATTTATGAAACGAGTACATTGGAAAAGATTCAAGTATTTTTATGTCGAAAAACGGTGGAAATCGTTTTAATTTAATTATTTTCGTATTATAACTTTTAGTTTTATTCTATTTTTTAATTGATTAAAATAGCAAATGAGTATGCAGTCCAGTCCATACATCAGTAAGCAACTTCGGGGTCTAGGATCGTATACAACTGAGCGGACCACACGTTTCACCGAACGATAAGGCAGACGGGCTACCTGATGGAAAGTAGTCACCATCGCCTATGTGCATCCGAAACATCAGAGGAGTCGCCATTGCATCGCCGGCTCTGAAGGACAGCTTTTCGCACCTTTCTTGAAAAACCCCATGTCATAGCGCTCCGCGAATACCTCAGGAGGAAGCTTATTCTACAACACGCACGACTATGCCTGTTGTTATGTTTGTATATTTAAAGTTTTGTCGATAATGTTTAAAGTTTTTGGCTTCAGTAAATTAAAGTTAATTCAGTCCAATGATTGCTTTACTTGATAAAATATCTATCCCGAAATTGTTGGCAAACTATTAACAGTAAACAGCTAACAATAATTTAACCTAACTAGCCTATTACTGAGCAGTAATCAAATTTATGAAATGGTTGTATATTTGTACTGGGTGCAGATCAATGAGTTTCGACTACTAATGAACTAATATAATGTGTATTTGGCTTGTAATAAATCTAATGCTATTATTGCGACAATTAAGTAGTGTGTGCTTAATGATATTGTGTTGTTCAAACTTTTTAATTAACCGGATTTAGTGGAATGAAATGAAAATTTTGTTATGGATAATTTGGAACAGATACAAGTGTTTATTATGATTTAATATTATAGTCATGTAATTTCTCGCTCTTTTTCGAGTCACAAAAACATCGTATAGATTAAGATCCGGCTGCAAAAATGTGTAGTTATCGTGTGCATGCTGAAATCCACATTTTTACTCATATTTATGATTAGGAGAATAAAAATCTACCAGGTTGCCAATGAAAATGTGGCCGATAATATTTTTAATTAAATTATTATTATTTGAATTCGCGCGAAAAATTTCACTTATCAATTTTTTAAATAAAATATCGTTCACTTCACGGAAATAGGTATAAAGACTTTGAAAAATCGTAGTTGCCGTTGCGCACTTGGCCGCACCTCTTTGCAGCCAGGTTTAAACAGGTATGATTTCGATATATTTGTTCGTCCATAACGAATGTTTATTTTTTATACATCAAAATAAAGCTATTTTTTTTCTCATTATTATGATATACGGCAACCTAATTAAATCTGGCCGCAAGTTAGGGTTACTGGCTGTTAAAGATGGTAAATATTGAAGGTGAGTGAGAGGAAGCTAGCGCGTAACATCACCAGTCTAACAAGGATAGAGATTGCCAGCTGTACGACGTTTTAAAGCTATTGCGCAATACGGAATCACAAGATATTTTGAAGTGAAACTTCTTTAGGCGCATGAGGGTAAAATTTTTACAGATGAAACGTCACGCCGGTATGCAAAGGAAGTGTCGGAAAAGAGAGACAGAGTGATCGAGACCGATTGAGAGAGAGTAAGACAGGGCGAACGTAGCATGAGCAATTAGCCGTGGAGTGAGAGTAGGGAGCAAGCGAGTGAGAAAGATTGAGAGAAAAAGTGAGACAGAGCGAACGTCGTATCACGCCTTTTTCCCTTCCTCTTAATCTTGGAAATTTAAAGTTTTAGATTTGTATAAATATAAACAAGATTTATAAATTAGTTCGCCAAAGAAGTTTCACTTCTGACATGTGTACTTTGTACGCACGCATGTTTTTTTATTTTTTTATTTTCCATACGCTTGAATGTTTAATTTATATTTAATAAATGATTGAGTACTCGAATAAAATAGAAAACTATTTCATACGGTACTTGCACAATATAATTTTCTTTACATAAGTAACCTTAGCTTTATTTTGGTCAATGTTAAGTTTTTGTTGTATATAAAATTTGTAGTTTTGAAAAGATGACAATTCTTTTGGAGTATTTATTTCTTAGTCGTTCTTGCTATTGTTAGAACTGGTGATTGAGAACACTAGCATCTGACGTATGGGCAACAACTTTAAAATGTCATACAGCTGGCAATTGCTATCTTTGTTCGACTGGTGATATTACGCGCTAGCTTCCTCTCACTCACCCTTCAATATTTACCATCTATAACAGCCAGTAACCCTAACTTGGGGCCAGATATAATTAGGTTGCCGTATATCATAATAATGAGAAAAAAATTAGCTTTATTTTGATGTATAAAAAATAAACATTCGTTATGGACGAATAAATATATCGAAATCATACCTGTTTAAACCTGGCTGCGAAGAGGTGCGGCCAAGTGCGCAACGGCAACTACGATTTTTCAAAGTCTTTATACCTATTTCCGTGAAGTGAACGATATTTTATTTAAAAATTTGATAAGTGAAATTTTTCTCGCGAAATCAAATAATAATAATTTAATTAAAAATATTATCGGCCACATTTTGATTGGCAACCTGGTAGATTTTTATTCTCCTAATCATAAATATGAGTAGAAATGTGGATTTCAGCACGCACACGATAACTACACATTTTTGCAGCCGGATCTTAATCTAGTAGTTAACCTGTTATTGTCTAGCTAGGCATTGGTTTTTTCTAAGAACGAGACAGTTTTAGGCCATAGTCTACATGCAGGAGAGCGGATTGACCTTTACACAACTTTGAGGCCTTTTTTAAAACTCTTAGGTGAGATTAGTTTACCTTAAGATAGTTTATTTTACTATATAGCAGTGATAATAGACTTCTAATATCTACATCATTTTAGAAAAATAAGTGGTGAGTGTCTGTTCTAAAACCTCGTATATTTGATTGAGAAGTCGAATTTTAACCCTTAGGCTATCACTGCTTATTATGCTCACTGCTCACGCGAGAATTTTTATAAGAAATAATCGATACATTTTAGATATATGGTAAATAAATCTAGCATATTAAAAGACATATTATAAGATAAATGAGATTTAAAACCCAGTTTTGATATTAATCAAAACTGGGTTTTAAATCTCATTTATCTTCTATCTGTACAAAATTATTTTAAAGTTGATTTCTTAAATAATCGATGTAAAATCACAATACGTAAGTAATGCTCATTTGCATACGTACAAAAATGTATTAGGTAACCGCAGTTTATTAAGTTTTGTCAATATATCTATTAATAAGTCAAAGGTTATTTTAAAACACAAATTTATACGGCTTGTGTGTTCAGAAACATATATTTTAATATCATATGATTGTTTGAAATCGATATTCTCGCATTTTTAATATTAAGGAAGTAATGAATGAGCAAGCAGTTCATTTAATAAGTGGCCACTGCCGCCAATAGTCTTATGTAGTCAATCACAGGCAAGATCAGTCTTCAATGCCAGATCAGTTATCAGATACGATGTAACCCATGAGGACTAAATACAAAAACCTCGCATAAGTATATCTCCCGTCGTCCAAATTACATTAGCGCATGACACTGTTTTATTAGGCAGAAATAGTTGTAACGTTGATGGTTTCGGACTCAACACAAAGAGTTCTACTACCTGTAAAAGTTAATCCAATTAATGTATATAAATACAAGAGCTTGTAAGGCTGTAGGTGTGTTTGTTGTTTCTTTCACTCAAAATGTAACGGTAGGATATTTCGTTGAAATTTGGATTCTTACCGCACTAACCCAGGTGGCCGTTCTCAACGCTGCGTGGGGGACTCAGGGATCTCCAATGGAACACAACCGGACTTCTCGCGCGATGCCTATTTCAGGCTCGTCCCTGGTGAGTGATACGCTGACCACACCTTCTGTTATTTACGGCAGCATACGACCACACATGCAAACGTCCTTCCCGGGTCGCTTAGCTTGACGATTCAAGCTCCCATTCTAGTCTCCCTTTTAGTCGCCTCGTATGACAGGCAGGGGATGCCGTAGCCCTATTCTGGTCCCGGTACTACAGGGACAACATACTCGTAGTTTATGACCGTACTATGACTCGTAGTATACCTGGACACATAAAATGCTCATCACCACTGTAGACGTTTACGCCCTGTAGTTCCGGGATCTGAATAGGGCTACGGTATCCCCTGCCTGTCGTAAGAGGCGACTAAAAGGGGCTTCCGGGGTTGCAGGCGGCTAGAGTGGGAGCTCGAACCGTTCGGTCAGGCGATCCCGAGAAGGACGGCGGTATATGTGGTCGCATACCGTCGTAAAGACTAGACGGGAAGGTGGGCCCAGCCACCTATCTGGGAGGAGCCCGATGGGGCAACGCGCTCAGAGGATTCCGGTTGCGGTCGGACCGAGTTCCCGGAGTCCTCTTTATAGCGCCAAGGACGACCACCGGGGGGGTTTTAGTGCGGTAAAAATCCCACATAACCCTGCGTCGCTCCCACGGCGTCGGGTACCTTTTGAAGGTTTCCCCCTCGAAAACAAAAAATAAGGGTACCCTGTAATGGTAGATATAAGTTTGGACACAATAAATAAATAAACTTTATATATGATAATACGCTCGCAGACAAAACCGCGTCGGAGTGCTAGTATTGAATGAAAGTGGATAGGAAATTATTAAATAGCATGCCGCACATTAATTAATGCAACAACATCGTCATCCCCGGTGATCATCGTCTCGATTTTCCTGTTTTTAAATGCCAGCGTAATGCGATCCACTAATTTTAATAACGGAATTTATATAACAGGAAAACATTTTAATAATTACTTTCCTTTCATGCGCAGGATTATAATTTGGGTCGAATCGTATTGTTCATAAAATGGAAGCAAGTATATATATATATTACTTAAGTAAGTAATCAATGATTATGTGCGTATTAGAAATTAATTATCACTGCTTTTCGGTGAAGGAAAACATCGTGAGGATATACCCGAGAGTTCTTAAAAAAAAAAGTTCTCGGAGGTGTGTGAAGTCCACCAATTCGCACTTAGCCAGCGTGGTGGGCTATGGCCTAAACTCTCTAATTCTGGGAGAAGACCCTTGCCCAGCAGTGGGCCAATAATGGGTTGATGCGAGGTAATCAATACTTCAGATTGGCTTAAAGCCTATTTAAGACTAACAATAAGTTAGAATGCCTCGGATAAGTACATTTCTTTCGAAACAAGTATACAGCAGCGCTTAATTGCGGTCATTAGGCATAAATAAGTGTGGCGGGGTTGCCTGCGGAGTCAGGCATTAATGGTAGAAAGCAAATACTTACAAGATATATATTTCCTTCATATACTAACTTATTCCCTTGGATACGTCCGCTTTGGCCATATTTACCATGGTTATGTATCCAGGTTATAAATTATCTGTGTGGAAATCCCAGCGAAATACACTGTGTAGTATTTGTGTATGTGTGTAAAAAATACACATACACGTTAACAACCTTTTACATTTATAATATTATATGATATTATTAGTATTATTTTATGCAGTCCACCTGATGATGAGTGGTCACTGCCGCTAGTGGACATCTTCATATAGAACGTGAGTTCTATCTGAATTCAGTCACAAATCTGTTGCTACTCCCGAGGTCTAGGATGGCCGGCAACCACACCCTTCCATCGAAATGCAAGAAATGCTTCACGTTAGAAATAGGTGTGGCGGTGGTACCACCCTGGTCTAACTACACTAGTTCTACCACTTTTGAAATAAACTTTTTTTTTATTTATTTGACTGAAGTAGCAAACGAGCATGCAGTCCACCTGATGGTAAGTGGTCACTGCCGCCCATGGACATCTGTCATCAACTTCATACAGAACATGGGTTCCATCTGTAGTCAATCACAGATGCGTTGCTACTCCCGAGGACTATGATGGTCGCCTCATGTGAAAGTGTGCCGGCAACAACACCCTTCTATAGAAACGCAAGAAATGCTTCACGCTAGAAATTGATGTGGCAGTGGTACTTCCCCGGTCGAACTACACTGGTTCTACCACCCTGACGATATACTATTGATGATATATAGTAAAAAAAGATTATTTCCATAACTATATCAATTTAGATAATTGTTTCCTTATTAAAATGTTAGTTATAATAAATAAAGTAATGAAACACAACTTTAATGGAACATCTAAGTTATTATCGATAGGTTGTAATTATACTAAATGTATTTAAAAATGTTCAAAACACCTAAATACTTAAAAATAATCTGCAATAAAATTTGAATAAAGTCATACATTTCTGTTTACGACGCAATGGAATTTTTTGCCTAAACCTCGTATTTTGAATTTCTATTAAAGGTAATAATTTCATTCTGGCAATTTCGTTTCGAAGCCAAATAAGTGATACAAATACTGATTAGCTACGCATAAGGTTGTATTAAAAAAGGAAATTGAATTCAGAGGCGTGCCTGGAACATTTCCTGGTATTATTTTACCTCAAGCCCATATTTCGCATAACCCTAAATAAGGAGAGTGACGTGCTGCGCAAATTTTAATTGTCAGATTTCGCGAAAGTCAGTGACAAGGGTACATCATTATCTAATTTGCGAATTCTGAATTCTGACGTCATTTAATTATAACACATTAATTTATTTAAAGGTAAAATGTATTCCTTAATTCGTTTCAATTTTGCAACACATAATTTTATTTAAATATGCGTTTCAATAAAAATAAAATTTGATTGGATTTTGTAACAATAAACATAATTTCTATCGCGATGTTAAAATAATGTATAATTAATGTAAGTATGTAGTTTGACTTTTCCTCGTGGTAACTCGTTTTTCTCTCAAATATCCAATAGCTTTATCTTTTTAATTGATCATTTGAGTAATATTTTGCCTGAAATTATGCATTGTAGCGTAAAATAAAGTAGAATGCTATGTAACGCAATAATTATAGACGTACGGGTATGGTAAAGATTTAATTTGTTGAATAAAATAGCCATTAAATGGTTGGTTTTTTCATGAACATGTATAAGACACGTTGAACGTACATCTTTGTAAGACATGTTGGTAGTCCCAAGGACTAAGATTGAGGCTTCATTTAGATGTTGGCCGGCATTCATAGCCATCGAGCGAAAAGCGATAACTCGCCCGCCCGTTCGACCACCCTGCAAATTTGTAGTAAACTGAGTTACTATGTAGTTTGATTAGACTATTCTTCAAGAATAACAACATATCTATTGAGTTCGGGGATAATTGTGATTATGTACAGTGTTGCTTACAAACTGTATGGACTACTTTTACTACTACTTTATATATGTACTTATGCTTATTTGCTGCATAATCAAATTATAAGCTTAATACACACATAAATCAATATTAGTAAATGTAGTAGATTCATTTTATTCATGCTTATTTGTGTCTAAACCCTTGTACAATATTATAACAACGCATAGTTGAATTGAGAGTGTTGTTATATTCGGATAATTCTTATGGGAAATGATGTTGAGTGGGTCATCATGATATATTACTCGGAGGTAATTTCATTAGTTATTAAAAACGACACAGCTGCCATATATATATAATGTTATGTTTAATTAATAAACTAGATTAAAGACCATTTTTTACGTTTTTAG
The DNA here is from genome assembly GCA_949699795.1 of Spicauda simplicius. Taxonomy (NCBI): domain Eukaryota; kingdom Metazoa; phylum Arthropoda; class Insecta; order Lepidoptera; family Hesperiidae; genus Spicauda; species Spicauda simplicius. The sequence continues at coordinate 7,523,970 of OX453058.1, read as the reverse complement.
CATAACGTAATTTGTGCGTTTGGCTGGAAGGGTGTGGTTATAGTGATCATATGACCACTTTCATCATCTAAGTCCATATAGGTCACCATCTAAGTCCCAGTAGCAAACTTTTTGACTTTAGACAGAACCTTTGTTCTATATGAGTGTAGTGACCACTTATCATCAGGTGTATTGCATGCTGCTTAACTACATCTATCGTGTAAAAGAAGATTAATTACATTTGATTTATTTCCATATAGCCATCAAAGAAAATAGTTAAACTATTTCCTTATTAATAATCAGGTATTTCGTATTTGTGCATTGCCGCCATTAAAATTTAGCAAAGTTTTGTGGGTTTTCGCCAATGGTCGCTCACAGGCCCATACTAGAATTTTCTCCTATGTCGGAGGTACCATGGATACACACAAGACGAATACACAGACACCCAGATCCTGAACATGAATTTAAACTCATCATTCAGATGCCTGTCTGGCCGGGAATCGAACCCGGAACCCAATGCGTGTCAGACCGGTATGTTAACCGCTGCGCCACGCGAGTCGTTGTTTGGTAAAAAAGGTTTGACACCGCTGTTACCAGAGTCAAACCAAGAGTTCCACCACTTTTATTGGTAAAGAAATAAAGGAATTATAAACAAAATTCACCTTTATAATGTTATATACAAAAACATTTTGTATCGCGGGACTATTGGATTCCCAATCGTAATTTTTCGTAGCGTAGAGTTCGGCGCTCGAGCCTATCAGGACGCTGCCCGCCCCATTGCACATCGAAATTGCGTCCACACCAAAGTAAACTAACCGTATTTTACACCGAAAACGAAAACGTTACGTATCCTACTTCACATAAAATGAAACTTCTGTTCGAATTTTGCTATTTTTATTCGATATTAAATAACATTTTCTTTTATGAAGTCGAAGGAGTTAACAAACATGCGGTTTATCTGATGGCAAGTCACTTCCGATTACCAACATTTGTAAGAAATCTCATATAGAATAGGGGTCCAGCTCGTCAATTCCAGATGCGTTGCTGCTACTACGACAGTTACATCACACGGTAATAAGCTGGCAACTGTTCCACCAAAACGCAAGAACTGTTTCATTACAAATTATAAACGAAACCCAGGAGAAAGAGTTTTCGTTATACCACCTCGCTTTTTACCATTTCAATTAGAAATAAAAATAGGAAACTTTACAGGTGTAGTAGACAGGAGAAGTCCTCGGAAGTAGAAACGCATCTGTGATTGACTTCAGATAGAACCCATGTACTATTAGAAATTGCTTACACATGTCCATGGGCATCAGTGATCACTAAGAATGAGGTGGGCTGCATGATCGTGTGCTACTTCAATCAGATACAAAACGGAGACCTGACAGTTCTCCATAATATTCATAAAGTTACTGCCAGTGTAGACAAAATCTTCTTACACTGTAAGAAGACACAGGTGTTTTTTAATCACCTCTTTACAATAACGGCTTATGTTATATTTGATCCGCACAAAAAAACGATCTTAGGCGTTTATTAATAAGTACATTTCAATTCTATTAAAACGTTTACAACAAACAAATCTTCAGCTGGTTATGTTTAATTATAAAAAAAGAAATATAAACATAAATACGTGGCATCCCTTCGTGTATTGTGCGTAATCGGAATTTGTTATTCTGCACGAATACGTTCATTGAAAATAAATTGTGTGTTTTTAGAATGATAAAAATTGCGTTTGTATTTCATTTGATTTCAACTGAACCCTGTGACAATATCGGCTGAAAGATATTAAGGGCGGGCTCAGCGATCCTAATTAAATAAAATAAAGCACTTTGCGCGAGGGTTATAACGTTCATTTCAAGGACCCTTTTATATTTGTACAACTCTTAAAATATTTTAATCCTAAGACATTTACAAACAGAAACAAAATATTTGGATGTTATAACTACATTTATAAATTCTGTATGTGTTGGATGGCTAGACGTATATCACATCTCTTTAATCTTCGTTTAAAAATAGAGAATTTCAAAAGTAATTCCATATTTAATACTTTTGTAACTACGTGAAAAAATTGGTGTTATAGCATTTATCCACACACTTCGTAGTGGATTTCAGATTCTATTCCCGGCCAGGTATCTAGATAGTTTTAAGTAAAGGTAACTAGAGTGCGGCCTCACTCTTACATTTACTTTAATTTCATAATTATCAAAAACTGAAAGTAACTCATAAAATCATGTTTACATTACGTACATTTAGTGACATCTTAAAACAGTCAAAGCCAAGTTTAATTTCGAATTCCAATTAACGAATGTGAAACTTTCACACAGTTTCAAAGATCAATTAAGAATGTCGTGTTACGGAAGCGAGTGCTAATTAGATTCATTTAAGTTCTGCTTGCCATCTCTCCGGTTTCGTAATGAGTTTTCAATACAATCCGAATAAATTTTGAAGTGTGTTTGTGAGTTCTCATTATTCACGTTCATTGTTATGAACTTAATTGTGAATTTAACTTAAATTGTCTATATAATTATAAATACCAGCAAATAAAGCCTTTAGTGAGTACCTACAGTTAATATAAATGTAACTTATTTTGTGTAATAATTACAATTTACCTCAGCAAAGTTTTATAATATAATTAAACATTCAATTAAAGTTATTGATATTATTATAATTATTTTAATAAGGCTGTATGTAACAATAATGCAGATGGCTCTCTTAATGATAAGTAATCATCGTCGTATTTTGACATTTGCAACACCAGAGTAGTCGCCAATGCTTCTCCGGCTCTAAAGGAGAGTTATTTATGCACCTTTCTTGAAGACCTTATATCATAGTGTTCCTAGTGTTCCGGAAATACCTCGGTAGGAAGTTCAGTCCATACCTTGCACGCTCGCGACATGAAAGAGCACGCAGATCAAAAAAAATATTTACGCAATAACACTTTTGTAAAAGAAAACTGTTTTATAGCAAATGATGAAATATAACAATTGAGAGTGAGATTTCATGGTTTTGGATCAGATGAGAGACGTATCGTATGAAAGAAAAAAACATAACCCATTTAAGAATAACTGTATTCATAAAGTAATTATTTCTTTTAATCCACTAGTAATAAGAGGTTTTTAATTTAATTAGTATTTTTGTGTAATATTTTTCGAACTGCTGCATTTTTCTATAAGAAATTCATTATCATATATGTTTCCAAACGAAACAATGTATAATAAGTTTGTTTACGCATTTTTCAGAAACGATAAGGTGCTGGCCTTTTTCTTTATGCCTTTTAATCAACCCATAAAAAGTCTATCTATGTTTTTAACGTAACACCGAATATATTGAAGTTTATAAATCAAATGCGAAATAATTAATTTTGTTATGAACTTTGCTTTGAAATATGAAAGCAATAACCCTTAGTAGCGCAATAGTGGTTCCGCAGGTAGCATTATAATTTAAAATGATGTATTAACTGTATGTTTTCATCTCACATGAGCAGGTTGTGGTAAGTAAAACAAATTAAATATAACGTCAAAATTACTCGTTTGACATTACTGATATGAAACAAAACATTTAATAGTATGTGTTTGTTAATTTCCTACATAATATATCTATAATATTTTAAATGGCATTAGCGCGAACGGTTTAATGTTATCATAATATTCGTTATTAATTTTTAAGAATTGAAAAATAGAAAAACATAATTATTTTTGACGGTGAGATTTGGTAGTGGTTTATTAGTTTGTAGTCCGTAGTCCGAAAATACCATCGTTAAACATTCAAAATATAAGTCGAATCTAATAAATCTACTTAATTGAAAGCCGAACTATACTCATGTACTGAAAATACCGAATCATCTTTATGTAAATAAAAACTTAAAGCAATAAATCAAGTTTAATCATGTTTGTTTGACTTAGCGCTAAACTTTTCTTAAAGCAGCTTAAAGTTAAGCCAGTAAGCCAGGGCGGAGTTTTGCAAGAGATAGTTATTACTTTGTTTATTTTTATAAAGTGCCAACGAAACAAGAATGTCATGTCAGAAATAATTTATCGCTTATCAATTTATGTATTTCTTAATAAAAAAGGAGATCATAAAAAGTGCAATCAATTTAATTGATATTTTCGAATACACTTATAAACATACTTTTCCCAATATTCCCCTCGCGTGGCGGTGCGGTTATCATGCCGGCCTGACACGCAGTGGATCCCGGGTTCGATTCCCGGCCAGACAGGTATTTGAATGATGAGCTTAGATTTTTGTTGTGGGTCTGGGTGTTTGTGCATTCGCCTTAGTGTGTGTTCATGGCACCCACGACGCAAGAGAAAATCCTAGTGTGGGGATAGCCCCACACTAGGATTTCCTCCTGCGAGTGTAGGAAGCGTCTAAAGCGTCTAACATTTTATTGACCGCCTGAGTATCAACTGCCAATTTACATCTATATTAAGCCTAAATAATATAGGCTTCTAAATGACGTCTTTCTTGCCATACCTTAGATTAAAACACAGTTGCGCTTATTACTACTTTCGTTTGGTGGAGATATGACCTTAGGAGATGAACCGAAAAGTTTCGGCCATCTTATAAATTGCAAATTTTTTAAATTGAAATTGAGTCTTTTATGATTAGAATTTTTAATTTGAAATGTGAAAATCCTTATAACATATATAATAAGAATTACAAAATTATCACTATTTATTTATAATATTGTGGTAATTTAATTTTAGCACAATTATAAATAAGTATAATTATTTGTTTATAATTATTTATTATAAATACTTATTTATAATTGTGCAATTAATTAGCACAATAAGCTAATTTTGTAGTACATTTTAAAATTGTATTTTAATATTTATTAAAATACAATTTTAGTATTTATTCAAACTTACCAACACAAAAGTATGTAAATTTCCAACTTCCAACGAGCATTTCTATAAAGCAGTGCCAAAAATGTTCAAGTAAACTAGAACTCCAGAGGACTTAGTTCCGAGCGTGCAATGTATTGTTACGGCTTTCCGACGTAGGCCTTTGAATAGCGACGTTGACTTTGAAACCACCCTTTAATTAGACGGTATACGACAACATGGCTGTGCGGTTGTTTTGTTACTTCACTCCAATGTTCACGAAAATTGCATAGAAAGTCAAAGATCTAGATGCTAACGAATACATTTTGGTGAAATTTTATGCTATTATTTGTTATGATTATTTAAAGTAAGTAATACTTATTTCAAAGTATATTAAGCTTGCATTGTCTAACATAAATAGTACCAAAACATCGAAGATGATAAATAATTTTCTGTTATATTAAAAAACGATGGTAGCTCAAAGCAAAAAAATAGGATGGCAATGTGAAGCTTTTTTACGTTTACCCTCGAAGCCTTTAACACTAATAACAACACTTTCTACGCTCAGCTGCACACTAAACAAAAAACACTTAGAACAAAAGTATAAATTCATTAATAATATACCCGTCTGGTCACTGATTGAACTCACAACCCGCTGCGTTCGAGCCCGATTCTTCACGTGAGTTGTGATCCTTAAATCACTAGTAACAGTAAATCAATATTGACAACAAAAAATGTAGTGCCTTTATTTACGAAACGCAGCCACAGAAATTCAAATACACACTTAAAGTTACACGGTACAAGTGGTTTTGAGGAAGTGTCATATTGTTATTGTTCTACGGCGTAGCGTGTCTACGAGTTGGCATCCGTAGCGCAAACTTTGAGGGCTACGGTTAATTAGACAACATAATAGAAACGTACTCGTAGCTTTTTTGTTGCTTTAAATTTGGGAAAGATAAACGCAACATTGTAAATTTACTGGTTAGAGCTAATACTAATATGAAATTTATTTGTCATAAAATTTAGAACAATCTATTGACAGATTACTTCGTAAAATAAATAAAAATAAAATAATACAATAATAAGCGAATTACAGTAATAGTCATTATGCCGGTTGGCAGTCGAGGGTTCAAAAATCGATTTTTGATCCAATATACATATATCTGAATGCTAGATTTAGATACTAGTTTTTTATTAGCACAAATTTCATTTATATACAAAAGTAAAGCAGAGTAAATAAAGGTAGCAGAGCTATAAAGTTATTGTGTTGTAGTTTGAAAATTATGTAATATTAGGTGTACCACCACACTGATGACCTGAAGAAGACGGCTGGTAACCGATGGATTCAGATGGCTCAGAACCGGTCGAAGTAGCGCAGATTAGGGGAGGCCTATGTCCAGAAGTGGATTTTCAAAGGCTGGTGGATGGATGAAGGTATGCTAATTTATAAACAAATACGTAAAACGAATAGTTCCGATGTGTTTTTAAAAACACTTTGTGCATGTAACGAAGAATACAAAATATAGTACTTATTATATACTGTCTTGAAATTCGTATGTTATGGAAATAACCAACAAAAATGCGTCGTAAAATAAACAAAAGACGAATTCAATTTACAATGGAGTTTTATTTTCGTTGAAAATACCTCAATACGAAGCAAGCTTAATATTGAGTGATGCAAAAGGCGGCTCTGGACACATCATCGGGAACATGAATAAAACATGTGTCTTCAATTTGGGCGAACATGTGTACCGCTACATACGTCCTCGCTTGCCGCTGCTCGCTCCACTGCGCTCTTTGTTTTCCTTGCAAGGCTGTGACGGGAATGAAAATAAGGTAAAATAAAAGCGTTAAGAAAAATCGATTTTTGGTTGGTTCAGAATGAAGGCTAAATCCACTTAAATACTTCAGGCCAGGCCCAATCCTACTCAACGAATAACCGCGTGGCGGACCAGTCACCATACATATCTGACAATCCGTGGGTTCTGGGTTTGATTCCCAACCCGACAGGTATCTGAGTAATGAATTTAGATGTCTGTTCTGTATCTGGGTATTTGTGTATTCGTATTTTTTTGTCCATAGCACCCACGATATAGGAGAAATTCCTAGTGTTGGGTTACAAATGGAAATTTGCACACGGTCTACGTTAATCTCGAATTAAGTTATATAATATATTAAAAATAATCATCAAAAATGTACTGCCTAGAAGTAAACAAAGGACTAATTCAATTTAAAAGGGAGTTTTATTTTCGTCAAAAATACCTCAATACGAAGCAAGCTTAATATTGAGTGATGCAAAAGGCGGCTCTGGACACATCATCGGGAACATGAATAAAACATGTGTCTTCAATTTGGGCGAACATGTGTACCGCTACATACGTCCTCGCTTGCCGCTGCTCGCTCCACTGCGCTCTTTGTTTTCCTTGCAAGCTTGTGACGGGAATGAAAATAGGGTAGAATAAAAGCGTCAAGAAAATCGATTTTGGGTTGGTTCAGAATGGTTTTTAAATAGGTTCTAAATCCACTTAAATATTTCAAGCCTCGCCCAATCCTACAAATGGATGACCCGCGTGGCGGAGCGGTCACCACACCGGTGTCACGCAGCGGGCTCCGGGTTCGATTCCCGCCACCGCCACACCTATTTCCAACGTGAAGTATTTCTTGCGTTTCGATGGAAGGGTGTGGTTGCCGGCACACTTTTATATGAGGCGATCATCATACTCCTCAGGATTAGTAATGCATCTGTAATTGATTTCAGATAGAACCCATGTTCTATTTGTAGTTGCTCACAGATGTCCATAGGCGGCAGTGACCACTTACCATCAGGTGGACAGCATGCTCGTTTGCTACTTCAATTAGATAAAAAAAGTTTATTATTATTATATTACATTATTAATATATTTATAATATGTTATTAATTATAGTTTAAATTATCTGATTGATGAATTTAGATTTTTGTTCTGGGTCTGGGTGTTTATGTATTCGTCTTTGTACGTCCATATAACCCAAGTCACAGAAGAAAATCCTAGTGTGAGGCTGTGAGTGTAGAAAGTGTTATGTCATGTTAATCCTACAAAGAAGACTTGTACACGTTCTCCGTTAATCTTGAATTAGAGACTCCACAAAGTTCAGTAAAAACTTTAATTCGGATTTGTTAATTGTTACACAAAATCCTGCCTGTTGGTCGGCGATACGCGGCGAGAACTTGAAAAATAAATGCAATGTACGATGGAAAAACTGAGTCTGAATGAATATTTGCCACGCCCGCATGCCGTCGTAGCTTAAATTGCGTTTCTTAAACTGAAGTACCTCATCGTCGGTAAAGGATTTCAGCAGTCACGGGGCTATTTCTCGGCAAACACGTGAAGTCTGGCGCAACGGCAAATCATAATCTTACTTTGATAGAATCGGACGCAGTTTGAAGGAACCTCTCCTTAAAACGTAACGTAACGTAACGTAACGTAACGTAGCGTAACGTTAAACGCAAAAGTAATATTTATGTTTAGTTCAGAAGTATTTAAAAGTACTATGAAGGATATTATTAATGTCTTTTGTTATTTTTATTTTTATATATTTAAGGAGGTGTTCTGCTATTTCATTTATATATTTATGTAAACGGGCATACATATAATTATGTATGTAACAGCAACAATTATGATACAAAAGAAATATCCTATCAGATCATTATATGGCTTAGTTGGGATTTTTAAAAGACCAAAACATGTATGCATAAGAAAATCTTATTAAAGGTACTATTTGAAGTACTTTAAATTTCCATTCAAACATTTTCGTAGACTTGTGCCAAAAGTTATCCTTAGCTCCGTTCAAGGTATTTGATTTCCAACTCGACGCAAACACGGAAAATTTTAAATTTGAAATAAATCTCGGGGCTGAAACTTGCTTGTAATAGTGGAACGTAAAGTGCAGAGAAAAATAAAAGCACTTTCAGTTGAGAACCTATCGTAAAAAAGGAAGTTTCCGCCTTAGAAACCTCAAAGGATAGTAGCGGAAGTTAAGGAAACGGCAGACTCGAACATTTCAGATGAAAAGTTTCAAACTGCCTTGATCGAACTGATAAATCTTTTCTGCGATATTAGTTTTCTGGTAAGTTTGTGCAATATTAAGGTTTTGCTGTTATATCGGGAACTTATCCTATTCCTAATAAAAGAGTATAATTGGAAACCTTCATCATTATATCTCAATAATTTGCTATCAAATTCATCTCATTCATAGATGCGGGGTCCATCAATTACAGAATGTATAAGTTATTATACAGTCTATAATAGGATATTATTTTGTTTGCTCTAGTTGTTGGGTATTAAGAGTTCGCTTTGTATGGATATAAATATCTTATTGCCAATCCAAAGATAATATTTCTAGTGAATAGGTTCAAATAATACACCAGTTCATTTGATTTTATCTATTTCAGTGTAACAAACATTATTGAATTAAATCTTACATTGTTGTCTATTAACTATTTAATTATCTATTTACATCTACTTAGATATAGACAATAAATAGACTCCTAATAAATTACTTCCTCAATGAATATATTGAAATCGCCGCGGTAAGTGAGGGCAGGAAATTGCATTTATTTTTACAAATCTATAAGACTGATGTAATGCCAAATATATCGTGAGCTAGGAGTCTATTTATTACTTTGTATGCGACATCTACTATGCTACGTGACATGATGTTGATTGTTTCACAAGGCGCAATAAACGAAGAACTACACTGACTCGAAATAACACATAAGCGTAGAACACCACAGAAAATAATTAACAACAATAATAACAATAAGTTTTACTTAAATCCTAATAAACCGATTATAGGGGTTGGCAACAAAACAATGAAGTTGTAGGTGATCAAAGGACCTATGTATCAAATGTAGCAAAACAAGTTATTATTATCAAATAACTGTCCCAATTAGCTTAAGTCTTCCCCAGAATAAGCAACGATTAGGCCTTAGTCTTCCGCGCTGTTATACGATTAGGAATATAACAAATAATATCAAACATTTTTTACGTATTTTAACCATACAAACTTTCTCAGGATATTTTTCTGTAGCATTAATTTTTCTTTATTATTAAAGCAAATAATAATTTATATTTATGCAAAACAGCGTGTAAGTCACTATAATTGGCGAAACAAATGACACGAGAAAAAATAACCTGACTTAATTGACGTGCGTGTGACACGTGCCTTGTGTACGTGCATATTTGTGTTGTGAGTGTCAACTCAGTTTATTGAGATATTGTTATATCAAGACAATAAAGATAACTTGGTTAATCTTGTAGCTCTATCAGCTTTTTTCATGTTTACCATAGTGTTGAGTATCTCATTTGTTAATCCAGCTCATAAACTATTTTCGTGCCAAATTTCAGTGAAATCCAACCAGTAGTTTTTGCGTGAAAGAGTATCAAGCACAAATACATCCTCACAAAGTTTCAAACTATTAATTTTATTCGAGTACGATTGTTAATGTGACCACACGAGGCGCCTCGTATATGGTCGATTTTTTCCGACTCCGTCTTAATCTACTTAGAACAGAAAGTAAGCATTATGTAAATAGCAATTCAAGATATTATAATATTATTTAACAACATATTACTACCGTTACGTATAACACAATGTTAAACAATTCGAAAAACCAAATCAAATGCTTTTGTAAAACTTTTATCATGTAAAATTAGAGCTGAGTGAAATTAAATTTCAATTTTTTTGCGATAATTTATACAATGGTTATACATGTATACATGCAAATAATTCAAATATATAGAATCGTTTACATTGACTTTATTACTGTGATTTAGAATTGCAAATATTTTAAACGTACAGTAAACAAGCAGAAAAATAACTTATAATAGATAACTCATTCTAAGTCATATAATGGGCCTTTAGTATTTTTAAATTTTATTTATGCAACACGGTACCGTTATTCATGAATTTTACTAAATCCATTTATGATAATATAAGACTTATAAATATAAGAATTCTTTGTGATTTAACTATTTAACGGATTTCTATTCCAGAAAAGAATAAAAGTAGGTATACAAAATATTTAACACAATACACTTCAATAAAATAGTGGCAACTCTAAAAATATTAACTCTTATTAATTAAGACAAAGTTATTTAGCGTTACAATAATTTCAATAAAGTTGTAGCTAGATTGGTTTCATTGATTTAGTTCGTACAAGTTTTATGAAATTAATTTGTTTCTAATATCAATTAAACATTTAAATTTCGTACAATCGTGAAATTTAGCCTATACGAGTACCTTATACATTAACCCTAATGTTTGACATTTATTACCTAGTACAGTTGTGTCAGTACATAAATATATACATGATTATTACTATGTAAACCAAAAAAGGGGAAATGAAAACAAGTTACAAATTCTAATTGACACGATATTAATTATACTTGCTCTACATTTACATTTTCGCAAAATGTTTTTCTACCATTTTATAACGTAGCTTCACCATACACGTACACCTATCTATTTTTCAGTAAAAACACACATTAACATCCCAGCGGGAGCTCACGAATTCCCTGCGAGTAAATCAAGCAAGTACCTACACTTCATGTATTTCGTTTGCAAAAAGCCATTTCATTTTTTTTAGATATATTTTTCTTGACATTTTCATCTTTGTAGCTTATAAAATGGTACAGATAATAATAAACATAATTATGTGTTGCTTATAATAAAATATAGCATAGCTGTAAATTAATCTTTAATGTTCACATAAGCAAGATATTTACTCGTAACTTGAAATTCAAATTATATACGAGTGTGAGAACAATCCAAAATCGCTTTATTATCGCCAGTCTTTACTTACAAATTTACAATTACCTTCTTACCGGAACAAGCGAGTATTATTCAGTCTGTGATCGCATGTTCGTCTAGTTACTTCTTAACCTATCTATAGTGACTTCTATTATTATTCCTAATGAGATTTGCGAAGTGTATTTTTCGAATAATTATAATAATTAATAATTGAATCAATTTTCGTGGTATATCGCTTAACTGCAAAAACAAAGAGAGAATATTTTTATTGTTTGTGGTCGATGCAATTTATTAAAAATAGTTACTTATACATTGATCAATTGCACGTAAAAACACCTAATGAATAAAACTACACAAAATCTCATTTGATTACCAAAATCACTAATTTACAAAGTATTATAAGCATGCGGCAAACTATGTCACAAAAATTACGTATACATATGTTTGTGTTTTCAGTTCCTTATAACACTTTCTGATATAATTCGGTTTTCTTTGCTACAAACTTTTATAATAATTATTATACTAAGGCGTTGCATTTCACGAACGCGTGTCGGCTTCATTTGTGGTGAACTGTGTACATGCATATTACGGTAGTGTGTATACGGCAAAGATATAATATAATGCCATAATGACAGTATATATTAGATACTAACAACAAGCGAATTTTTTTTTATCTAACTGAAGTAGCAAACGAGCATGCAGTCCACCTGATGGTAAGTGGTCACTGCCGCCCATGGATATCTGTAATCAACTTCATACAGAACATGGGTTCCATCTGAAGTCAATCACAGATGCGTTGCTACTCCCGAGGACTATGATGGTCGCCTCATGTGAAAGTGTGCCGGCACTCACACCCTTCTATCGAAACGCAAGAAATGCTTCACGCTAGAAATAGGTGTGGCGGTGGTTGTTCCTCGGTCGAACTACACTGATTTTATCACCTTTTAACTGAATTAAATATAGAATAAACGCTCGATGGGGTCCTTACACACATGATTACTTGTACAGATAGCATTTGAAACCACGGGTTTAAGCCACGTGCCCTCGTAAAATGCAACGCTCATACACTGAAAGACAATAATGTATTACATATTTATTAGCCCACTGTCCGTTTCACATAACTACGTTTTTGTTCTTCCACACACAAAGTTTCCCAATGAGATTTCATTTCACTTTGTCATTATGTTCATAATATTTTGCTCGCCTTATACGTAAATTTCGGAACAAAATTGTTCTTTACATTTTATACTGCACAAACAAAGCTCAATATCATTTTCCATTCAACGCTTTGCATGAAAACTGAAACACAATTCATCATTTCACTTTTCACTGTTATTGTTTTTGTTTCACTATTTTATGTTTTGTTGACTTTGCGCACTGAAAATATTTTTGTGTTTTGGTTAGTTAATACATATATTGTAGCAATTCATATAGTAGCAGGGTGACGGAATATTTTTCTAGTGAATGAAGATTTTCAGTAACAATACATAATTGCAGTTGAATTGTTTAGTACATACATTCGCTGTTGGTTTATGGATTTTTTTATTGATGTCATCATATGAAATGACTTCATCGAAAATATTTATATGTTTTCATGTAACATGCTGAATTTTACATTTTAGCTGTGATATGTATCATTTATAGACATTACTAAATATTTGAGTCCAATTTTGTATATTATAGTTTTATGCTGTGATTTAGTAATCTTGTGGAGTTAGACAATGATCAGTATACAGAGGGTAAAGTAAGTACCTGCTTAGACCTGTCTGTAGGGAACCAGGGCAGCGTTGGACGCAATCCTGATCGCTGCATGCGTTGCGACGAGGTACGCTGCGGTCGCGTACCGGGCGAGGTAGAGGGTAAGGCTGGAGATCACGTGATGTGAGAAGTAAGGGACGTAGTTAGTAAGGGGCGGGATGAGGAGGGGAGAGAGGGGGAGGCGGGGGAGGTTGCGGTGCGCGCGCGCAGCGGCGGCGGGCGCGGGCGTGGGCGGCCCGAGCCGGTTGTTGGCGCGCACCACCTGCGAGCGCCACCGCACGCTGTACAGCGGCTGGACGCGTGACAGCGCCACCAACCTGGATGAACACACTCGCTATTTGTTATACTCATTTATTGTAGCAATACAATGTTCTCGTATATTAAGATTTCGAAATCGTTTTATTGTTTCATATCACAATTTTTTCAATAGTAAAATATAGTTTTTGACCGATTCATCGATAATTGGTGACAAATAACACAGGTCTCAAGAAATAATTCATAACAATAAGGTACTCTTTGATGGTATGGATTGATGTCATGATGACTTAACTAACCTAACCTCTGTTGACGCGGCTGTGATTTTTATATAGCTACTGAATTCGAGTAGAAAATAGCAACGCCAATAAATACCTAATGTTCAAATCAAATTAAGTATAGATCGACGGTAGTAATCACTTATTAGTAGTAACCTATATGCACAATGACTTTTTAATTATATATTTATATTTCAATTAAAAAGTAAATGACTTTTTAATTATATATATATATATATATTTTTTTTTTTATCTTTTAATTCTCAAATGGGTGGGGTTCTGCTACTTATAAACATAACTGAGGGAACTAAAATGTTTCGTGTACAAAACAGGACTATTTCAACGTTGAAACCTCAAGAAATAACTGTTTAAACCAATGCTCTTTATAAGAGAGCCTCTTAGTAGCGAGTAGTCTGACATTTGTAGAGCGAATAAATATTCTAAGAGGCACTTTTGTGCATTATGTAAAGAATGTCACCGTTTGAAATTCCAGATTCATCGGCAAAGGTATGTTTTCACACATCGTTATTCAGGATTTACGAGTAAGAATGTCGTTTTGAAAACTCACCACGTACCGCTTACGGGTTTCTATCTAATATGTACAAAGAAAAAGATTGTTTCGAGTAAACAGCTCGGGCTAGCTATAAAGGCATGCGCTTTTACGTATCTGCTTCGGGCGAGTTGTATTAGGTCAGGTCATTTATAAATAATTTACTAAGAGATAAAAACGTGTATCTACCGCTTTCCAAAATTATTTAGTGAGATAAAGCTACGGGAAATTGTGATAGCGAGCGACGCATTGTTGGAGACATGTTAGCGTGGCGCGTAAAAGTTCTGTTGTGAAGTTTATAAAATATATCGTGGCAACGACAATTGGTAATTGTTGCATGCTTCTGGTTTTGAAATGCGAGATTATGGACTTTATATATTTTATACGTATTGCATATAAAACGTGTAATTGTAACATTGTCGTGTAATTCTATAAAAAATAAAATAAAAGCATTTTTCCTATTATAACACTTTTTATTATCTGTCTACCCGCATAGATATTCATATAGAGCCAATAGAGGTTTATTAAAAAACCAACCGATACGTTTCTTCTACTAAGAAGTAAGATAGTCAGCTTATATGAAAGTAAGCCGATAATAGTACGTTTCCACCGAGTTCCAAGAACTGTTTCTATTTCAAAATAGATATAGCTGTATTGATTCGCCGAAATGTTCTTCAATTGTTATAGTTAGCTTTAACTTCAAAAGTCTCATAATGTTATAACTGCTAGTGCACATTTAACAAAAACGTAGCACTTGTGTAATCGTGCCTAGACATATTTCTAAAATAATATTACTATACCCCCTGCATCTACATTTCTACCACATACCTAAAACTCGTAAATATGTATAAAATTAATCTAACTTTGAAATTTTGCGTTGTGGCTGGGTTTAAACCACTAAAAAGGCAAAATACTAATCTAATGTGCCGCCCAGGGACATGGCATGCCTACACTTATAGTTGAAATCAAGATTACATTTTAATACTTCACTATCGAAAGCAGATATTTTTTTGCGGACCGTAACTTACGAATTGTGAACCCTCATTTTTTGTCACGCCAACGTAGACCCCCGTCGAGTCTTCCGTGGACCCCTAGTAGGATGATATGCCAAAAGCTAAACGACTTTTTCCTGAGGGTAACACCTCCTGCATAACTTTAACCTATAACATCAGTATTAAGTCACTAAGGGCGTTCTTGTATGTTAACATTTGGAGAGGAGAAGACTGCCACAAAGTAAATTTTTAAAAAAGGCAACCAATTCAATTCATCGGCGAGCATTCGATGTGAATTAAACATATGTTTGGAGTCGAAATCGTCAATGCCGTGACGAGCTATACATTATAATGAAATCAAGTGTCCCAACCCTCAATAATGTACTAGAATAATAGCAATAGTGACTCTCATAATAAAAAAAACAACTGTTGGGAAAGAAAAAAAAAAAGAATAATAATGATAAAACAAAAAAACAAAAAAAAAATGGTTCTACATAGTAAGCTTAGATAAGGTTTTTTGTAAAGCCGCCGCTGCTGCCACCGCACACAACTTAGACTCAGCTTATACTGTTACCTAGTTGAGGTAAAAAAATAAGGTCGTTGTTGTCATTGGGAGAATGTGTATAGCAGTTCGTCAGTCGTAACCGCCCGTCTCGCTTTACTATGGCGAGTTTCAACCCCTCGCGTAGGGTGATATTACAAAAGCTACAGTACTTATTCTATTCTTAGATATAAAGCTTTACCTTATAACAACGGTGTTGAGCCGCCACGGAAGCGTGTATGTATGGTTTTTGTGTCTCGCGCAGAATGTGTATAGCAGCTCCCCCGCCGCGGCCGCGAGACCGCCGTCGCTGTGCGCGCCGGCCCCGGACCACTCGTGCAACGTGATGTTCCATGAGCTACATGATTTATCCTACGAGAAATAATCCCAGTTTAATATTTTGAAGGTAGAACCAGTGTACGCCCGGGGAAGTACCACCGCCACAATAATCTTGCGTTTCGTTGGAAGGGTGTCGTTGCCGGCACACTTTTATATGTGTCCATCATAGTCCTTGGGAGCATCTGTGATTGACTTCAGATAGAACCCATGTTCTATATGAAGTTGCTTACAGGTGTCCATGGACGGCAGTGTCCACTTACCATTGGGTTGACTGCATGCTCGTTTGCTGCTACAATCAGAAAAAAAATTGTCTACATTAATCATAATCAAATCAAATCGCTTATAGATCGACAATTAGCAAGTGATGTGGTCTATACAAAATAAAAACATTTTCTACATGTCATTGACATTGTCATCATCATCCTTTTTATCTTCATCTTCATACGCATCATCTTCATTATCATAATTATACCGATTATAAATTATAAAATTTCAAATTATAAATTTATATAACAATTTTCAAGAAATATACATAGGATTACTCCTATGTATATTTCTTGAAAATTGTTATATAATTTTTTAAATTTTTTTTTTAAAAAACTAATAATGACATTATAAAGTCAATTATACCTTTAAGATAGTATACACATACCAAAATAAGTTTCGTGTCATTAAACGCTTTGTGTGAAGCTGTAAATAACTACGAAAACATTTCCAGTTTTTCCATCCGGCCACAGTTGAGTTTGACGATATTTTAACAAGCTCAGTTATTTATTTGGCATAGAGCTCACTGAAATACTTTTAACAAGTTGAATTGTATTGTGTATTTGAGTTACTAACAGAATTTTTACATGCGAAATTTTCATCGCGGGGAAACTATGCACGGTGTTTAAAAATATAATAACTGAATTCAGAAAATCAAATGTAAACAACCGTTATGTTCCCGGATTATCTGTGCTGTTGATGTTATGAAAACAGACTAAAAAGATTACAAGAACATTGTATTTTTTACTAGACGATAATGCATGGTATGGTGAAAATTTTACTTTAATATTACCAATGAAAAATAGATCATAAATTCGCAGGTAGTGTGAGATTCGTTTTACTATGTAATGGGTAATGTGTTGCATGATTTTTGGTTACGCCCGAGCTGCGATGGCGTTGAAAACCGGTGACAAGGATTAGTATTACGACAAGCAATACTAATTAAATAATTACGCAACAAATAAAAAAATATTAATAGGTACCTGTTCGGAGTAGATGTCGATGAAGAGTTGTCTTTCCACGTTGGAATCCAAGACCCATGTGCATTGTTGGTAGAAAAACTCGTTGAGACTCCCCGTTACTGATACGTTCTTTGATGATATTTCACCTGGATTACAAAATGGGTTAAAAGATAATCTAACAATATACATTTTTCACACACGTCTCGTGATTTTATCAGATTTTGACAGAATTTTTCCACTTAATAGCTAAATATATACATATTTTTATGATAGATATGATTGTGTCGTTTATAATTTATTGCTTAATTGGTTTAAAATAATAATACAAATTCGAGAAAATCCCAAGAATCGCAGGTAAACACCTTGAAACTAAGCCTCTAAATTTCGTTTCAGCTGAATTTCTTGCCAAATAAATCATTATTAGACCATTCTATTTTATATCTTAGCTCCCATACCGTTTCTGGTTCCCATTGATTATTATTTATATATAAATTTATTTATAAATAAGCTGAATGCAATCTAAATTTAGAGTAAACACTTTAATGTTTGTTATTGTGTTTATTATTCTTTTTTAATTTTAAAGATTGAATTAGTAACCGAGCATGCAGTCCATTTGATGGTAAGTCATCATTGCCATCTATGGACATCTGTAAGGTATTTCATACAGAATAGCGGTTCTATTTTAAGTCAATCACACTCCTGAAGGCTAAGATGGTCATCTCATTTGAAAGTAAGCCGGCAACCGCACTCTTCTGCCGAAACCCAATGACTGGTTTACGTTAGTAACACACGCGGAAGTAGTACATCTCATCTCATCGAATAATTATCGTACACCTTACATAAATGTGGTGATATTCGTAACTGCCATTACATAAAACATACGAACCAATACACATATAAAATGCAATAAAGAATTAATTACATCTAGCGATTATTCAGGATTTTTCGTACAGTTGCGGCGAAAGTGGGTCGGATCGTAATTCCCCCGGACACGCCCGCGCCGTGAGAACAATATCCGGCGCGTTCTATCAAACAATGTGAGACGCGACTTGAATGCCAATTCGGAGTTCGACTCGATTGAAAGGCTACACGGGACGGAATGGACTACCTATGCGAATATTACTTCGTGACCTTGGACTAGTTTGGGTTATTATTGCTGTTTTATTGTTATTATATTAACAGAAATAATAAATATGGTTATGCTTTCAAACGAAATGTTCTTAGTCAAGAGACTGAAAGTACAGAAGGATAAACATAATTATTTAGAAAAGACTAGGTACTTTTTTATTTATTTAAACATTAGGCAAGACGTGAAGTTAATGATGGTACCGAAAATTATTTCAATGATTTTTTATAAATATACTTAACGATGAAGCACACGGGACACCTGGAAAGCAGTCACCGTCTCCTATGGACATTAGCAACACCAGAGAAGTCGCCATAGGATCCAGCTTTAAAGGAGAGCTCTTTTTACACCTTTTTTAAAGAGCCCCCTGTCATAGCGCTCCTCAGATATACCCAGAAGGAAGCTCATTTCAAATCTCGCACGTTCGCGGCAGGAAAGAGCGCGCGAACCTTATGAATCCTAATAAATATTGGAGCGGTTGAAACATTCGTGTTAAAGTCGGGATGCTAAAAGTACTATAATATACTATCATCCATTACAATTACCTAAACAAACCACTATTTTTGTAGTCAATTCAGCTTTTCTTTACAAAATCTTTACGTAATCAACGCCAATAAACTCGCAACTATCCCTCAGTAAATTTACAAAAATCCAAGGGTTTTTGCGATTGAAAGTCACCTGAGGTCCCCGAAACTGGGTCGTGACACGTAATTACGTGACGTGTCCCGAATGCTAAATTGAACTGTTTGTTTCACGTTGAACGCGCCTGAAGGTCGACAGTATTCGGAGTCAATTATTGGTTGTTTGTTGGTATTGAAACAATTTAAATACTTTGTTTAGGATAATAGTCACGAAATAAAGAAAAACTTATTTAATATCGTCACTCCGGTGTATTAAGGGTCTATTTTTTACGAAATAATCTGTTTATCACTCTTTTAATGACTTAATTTACATCATCAATCTTCCATTTATCTTCTATCTTGCAATGTGAATAACACACCAGATGATACCTCATTACTATTTAAAATTAAAAGACAATTAAGCAAGTTTGACGAAGTGAACAATGCTCTCTCGAGGGTCGTACATTGGTTCAACGTAAATAACTTACTTCTTAACGAGAAAAAAACTAAATGCATAAAATTCTCACTGCCCAACGTTAGGCAGGTTGAAACCAATGTACAACTCAATGGAACGGTTTTGGACCTTGTGGAGTCAACTGTCTTCCTAGGCGTTACTTTAGATGCCAAATTGCAATGGGGTCCCCATATTGAAAAATTGTCGGGTAGACTCAGTTCAGCGGTTTATGCTGTAAAAAAAATCAGACATTTCACCGATGTAGAAACAGCTAGAATAGTTTATTTTAGTTACTTTCATAGCATTATGTCATACGGCATACTGCTGTGGGGGTGCTCTTCAGACCTCAATACTGTCTTTATACTGCAGAAGAGGGCTGTACGAGCCATTTATAACCTAAGTCCGAAATGTTCACTAAAAGAATTATTTAAAGAAATAAATATACTTACTGTTGTATCCCAATTTATATACGAAAATTTGATGTATGTTAAGAAAAATATTAATAATTTTGCTAAACATTGTGATACGCATAACATAAATACAAGGAACAAGCACAATCTCTCTGCACATGTTACTCGTCTTCACAAAATTAATAGTTCTTTTATGGGTCAATGTATACGCTTTTATAATAAACTTCCTGTTGAAATCAGAAATTTGTCAATGAATAAGTTCAAAGCATTGATTAAGATTAAACTTTGCCGTAAAGCGTATTATAAAATTTCTGATTACATAGAAGACAAAACAGCTTGGGACTGAGCAATAATATGCATTACTATAGTATATTTAATAAATGTCAAAGTGTAGCGTATCTTACCAAACAGGGCTCTCTTTTACTGAACTGCAAGGCAAGATACTGGAGCTAACTTTCATTACCATGTAAAAAAAAAACATGATTGTAATAATATTAAAAAAATGAATATAAATAAGAAAAAAAGACAAACCCGCTGAGTTTCTTGCCGGATCTTCTCAGTTGAGGTCGTATTCCGATCCGGTGGTAGTGTAAGAAAAAAAAATGTAACTGACAATTTGTAAGTGCCCCCGCAGGCCTATACAAAATAAAGACATTTCATTTCATTTCATTTCATTACACAAAAAGAAGTCCCAAGTATTTCTGATGAAGATAAAAATGAGACAATACCTATTTGGCGTTATTAGGTGTTAATTACCTTTCTCTTAAATCAAAATAAGTGATTACTTCATATTGCGTACTTATAATTACATAATGTACACGTGATTACAAATTTAATACGTAGTGATAGTATGTAACGCTTTATATTTCCTATCCGGCATAATACTTTCTCGCTTAAGACGCATTTTTGCTTGGTCCCTGTGAAATCGTCTTAAACGGGTTGTACTGTATATAATATTATATTTTGTTCTTAGGTGAATACTTATATACCTAACTTATTTTATTTATCGTGACAAAACTATGTAGTTACACTTAATCTAGCTTATTCCGAATATCATTCATAGTCGGAACGCTTCAGCTTCAATCTGATCCGATAAGTTTTATCGTCCTAATCAAAACGAATCGGAAAATCCATATAGAATCATAACCTCATCTTATAAAGTATCTGGTTTTATGATTGTCGATGATTGGTGGATTGAAATAGTGTTGTGATAAGGGAACAGATAAATTTTAATAAAAACTATGACCATGTTTACAACATGAAGTATCAAAGGTTGTTAAAATGGTATAATTATTTACGGTGATGCAGATGTTTCATTACGTTGGGTACATTATAGATATAATTACAAATAAAAACATAAAAATAATAATATATTGTTACGATATAAACACTGATAACCATAAAATTTACCTAAACAAAAAACTTTGCGATAGTGTATTTGAATTGCCAATGATTGTAGGGAAACAAGCATTTTGCTAACATTGCATGAAGCAATAATATAACGATAGTAAGCCCAGAATCTGGGTTTGACATTTTCTAAAACAACTCGCAGAATTTTATGGAACAAAAGAATCGTCGTGAACAATATCTGAGCCTTTCTTTATAAAACGCGCGACCGTCTCCAAAGTCGAATCACGTCAATTCTTATTGATGTTTATATTTCGCTTTATAAAGCGGCAGTCGATTTGTTTACATGTTATTTTCTTATATGTGACAAACATAATAAATACTCACGTTTGCACTAAATAATATTGTTTTGTTTTCATATTTTCCTTAGAAAAACGTTTTGCGTAAGGGTTCACAAAAATACATAGTTGGGCAGCGAATTGAAGGTGTACGCCACATGGATTTGTAATTATGTCACTGAGCTAATATTGCATTGTAATCTAAACCAAAAGTGTATCCAATTGCAAAAGTAATTTCATCTCAATTGGTTTAAGCAGTTAAAAAATCAGTTAACGCATACATTTGAACTAACGTCGTCAACATGTAACTGGTCAATTTCTGGGCACGGGTCTTCTTTTAGACGGAGAAAGGTTCAGCTCATATTACAACGTGGTAGCAAAGTGCGAATTGGTATCTACCAATTACATACATACATACCAAATACATACATTTTCTTCACCATATCTTCCTACACCATATAGCAATGCTAATTAGTTTCTAATTCGCACATCTTTACAGAAAAATCAACGATGACTGCTTGAGATTTGAACCTCGGGTTTTAACACTTAGGATATCACTAACAATAGCTATCATTAATTATACGCAGTAAAAAAATATTAAAATATATAAACTCACCCGAATGCGTGGTATAAGTTCGTTGGCCGCACATGGAATCGTCGTTGAAGCTGTAAGCAGCGGCGTAATCGAATCCTCTGCTGGCGTAAGTATAGTGAGCGACCGAGTACTCCAGTCGAAGGCTCGTCCAACTCCGCACCACCACTGGTAGCCACGCCGCCTGTTAATATACATTAATAAGTATTTGACATTAACTTATTTAGGTATTAATGTATGGTTCCACAGGGGAGGTACAGGTGGTAGAACCAGTAGTTCGACCGGGTAGTATTTCTAGCGTGAAGTATTTCTTGCGTTTCGATGGAAGGGTATGGTTGCCGGCATACTTTTATATGAGGCGACTATCATAGTCCTCGGGAAGGGTAAATAATCTGTAATTGACTTCAGATTGAAACCTTGTTCTACGCGAAGTTGCTTACAGGTGCCAAGGGGCGGCAGTGAACACTTACCATCAAGTGGATTACATCCCGTTTGCTACTTCAAAGTTAAAAAAACGTGCGGCAAACGGGGACTGTCGCGCTAAAGCTATTACATAGCATTTTTTATCAACTTATGCAATTATAATTGTTTATTTATATATGTAGTGTATTTTTTTGAAATTAATTCAAGTTTTTTTCTGATTCTATGTACTTTCTCACAAACAGCTGCTTACATATTCGTCCGATTTCCGAGCAGCTAGTCTCGATTCGTGCGAGCTTCGTACTGTCGTACCATATACATGTTAAGCAAACGCGCGGCCGCGTTACATGGTAGGCGGAGTAGGGGGTTTTAGGTTTGTTTCGTTCGTCCCTGAAGTTCAGAATAGGGCTACGGCGTCCTCTGCCTGTCGTAAGAGGCGACTAAAAGGGGCTTCCAGATTTCCAGGCGGCTAGAGTGGGAGCTCGAATCGTTCGGTCAGGCGATCCCGGGAAGGACGGCGGTATATGTGGTCGCATACCGTCGTAAGGACTAGACGGAGAGGTGGGCCCAGCTGCCCATCTGGGAGAAGCCCGATGGGGCAACGCGCTCAGAGGATTCCGGTTGCGGTCATTCCGAGTTCCCGGAGTCCTCTTTATAGCGCCAAGGACGGCCACCGGGTGGGTTTTAGTGCGGTATAAATTCCACATAACCCTGCGTCGCCTTTGAAGGTTCCCCCTCGGGAACAAAAAAAAAGGTTTGTTTCGTTACGAAATGTCTTGAGTCGGTCACAATAAATAAAAGCTATGCAATAGCTTAAAAATCTACGACAATATTGAAATATTTGTATGAATACTGATCTATCGCTACTGGGTGTTGTTTAATCTTATTTATTCAACTCCAGACAGGTGTATGTATTGTTGTTCTTATATTGATACCAAGTGTTTAAATACATTTTTAAACACCCTCGTATTTTTTGCTCACGAATACATTCCACTGGTTATTTATTTGAGGACCGTTCAATATTTCTTAACTTGACGGACCGCTTGCAATTCCGCTCTGTCACAAATCTATGAGTGCTTTCCGTAACTTCATTCGATCGATTCATACAAATGCTCATATTTCTACGTAAAATCATGATGGACCAAAATATCGACAAAAAATATTCAAAATGTTAAGATAATCGATTAAGTTACAAAGGAAGACTGTAAACTAAAAATGCGTACTTAGTTTATAAATTACAAGGTTATTCTTGCGGCTTTGACCACTTCAGTGATGTCTAGCACGGTAACGAATATCCTGCATATTAATCTAAGCGTCGCCGCACACAAGCCACAGGCCACAACCACAAAACACCGCAACTGGCATATTTCCTACAATTTCATACATTTTATATAGACTCGCCGCACATGGTGAACGCCGGTGGCCGTCACTCGCTACAAAACGCCGCTTCACGCTTCAAGTGGCCGCCACCGGCCACTAAATGCTGACGCCAAACGCGGCTACAGGCGATTCGCGCGATTCCTCGCCCCAGTGGCGTAACTATACCGTTCGAGGCACTCGACAAGTTCAACGGATAAGTCCACAGTATATATAATAAATAATAAATGTTGGGAGTTGGGATTCTTCTCTGACCGAGGGCACCTTGCGACCGGGGGCCCGTGGCATTTTGCCGACTTGCCACCCTGCAGTTACGCAACTGCCGTGCCCCTCTCTCCCTTACCTCAGTTGACCTGTTCGAGCCGATGGTTATGCCTACAGTTGTGGATTGTTTTTAATTTTTTTTAACCCCTCAGTAGCATTTTCTCCTGTGTCGTGGGTGCCATAGACACACATAAAGACGAATACACAAACACCCATCCCAGAACAAGAATCTAAACTCATCATTCAGATACCTGTCTGGCCGGTAATCGAACCCGGGACCTTTTGCGTGTCAGACCGGTATGGTAACCGCTGCGCTACGCGGGTCGTCCATATTGATTGAAGTAAATATGGATATAGAACTATTTATACTCGCGATTTGGGGTTAAAAACAAGATCTTTGGTGGCGTGGTGTAATCCATCATATAATAAAGCCATTAGTTCAGTTAACGTATTTATAAGTACACATGTAAATGTTTGAAAATATTTTATTTTATCGAAATGTCCGTAATTTGTGTATGTTTGTTAATGTTGGATAAATCCAATAAGTACCTACGATTTTATATTCTACTATAACGGTATTTTGATAAAACATAGCGAAATTAAACTTTTGTCGGAGTCCATTATGATACTCATGATTAAACACGATGGCACATACACGACGTGCGTGTTGTTATAAAATTTATTATCGTGGTGTACACCGAAACATCAGAAAAACATTCGTAATCATCGTAGCATTGAAGGTGTTAAAAAAGTTGCGGCCACCGACCGCAAGTCGCGACCACAGGCCTCAAGTGGCTGTCGTGCGCTTCGGCTTCTTTTGTAGCGGCTTTAAGCTTCTAATGACCGCGATTGTGGTTGTCGCGAGTGGCCCGTGTACGGCGACGCTTACTGTGTTAGTCTAATTTTAGTGAAATTAGACCGGTCAATTTGCGTGAAAGAGTATCAACATACATACATTCTCGTAAAAATGTACTAATATCAATAATACGTGCAGTTTTGCAAACTTATTTAGTAGCTACAAATATTTTGAGCACATGTTTCGCACGGTGACAACATAGAGACCTAACTTGAATTTCGTGGAAATAGCCAAATTAAGTTCGCAATAAGGTATTATATGTGTTATAGTGCACGTTAATATATATTATATAATACATTAACGCGCACTTTTTCTAACGTGATGTAATATTTATGTTTGTCGTTTTCTAGTGAGATATCTTCACTTTTAAGTTCGCTAAACGATATACGTATTAGTTCGTTAATAGGGGTAGCTTTAATTATTAAATTAATTTGCCGAAAATTAAACTTCGATCTTTTTCGTTCTCTCTGTGCAATTATTTACACCCACAATGTACTGAATGTTATGTAATGCAACCGTTTGATCATTATTTAGATAAATTAACAGCACATACGTTCTATATAAATGCATTTCATACACCGGGTATTACAGCCGAAAAACTTGAAAACCAATTATAAGGATTATCTTGGGCTTATTGCATAGTCCAAATAGGCTCCATACAATTTCAGTTAATGATAGCTTAAATTAATTGGACCGAAACGGCAACTAGCCTCAAATATAAATAAGGCACAATGAAATCTGAATTACAAGGATTATACCTACGCTAATTGGGATTGATAATTTTGTGGCTCTGAATAAGTAATAAAATTGTAGGTAAGTAATAAAATTGTTAAGACCTGGACATAACCAATGGACATTATTTAGAAAATGATTCTTTAAGGCTTTTTATTTTATTTATTTATTTTTATTATTAGTTATTTTTTAATTTTTAAATCAACCTTGTTACTCTTTTCAACTTTTTATTATACGCTATAATTTTGTAGTTGGCCTTCCATTGTTTATAATTTAATTGCCAATATGTAATCTGCACAAATACCTACTCCCCAAACGGTTACATTGCGTTCTAAAAATTTTAATAAAACTAGCACATAATATCATCCTTGGAATAAATACTTATGTACATTCATTTGGCATGTTTCTAGCATAATCCTTCGTTTATTTTTGAAACAAATAAAATAAATGTGTTGAGCGCTTCGCTTCTAGATTAAGGCAACCGCGACATTCGTTATAATTTTAATAACAGTTTCCTGCATTTATTACGCAACATGCTCTAAAATGTAGGAAAATACAGACAAGCCTAACTGACTCTGAGCGCTTACTCACTAATACCGGCTGAAGCGGATGGATGTCACACCGCCCACATAAGTCTTGTTTTATGCTCAAAAGACACGTGAACGCCATAAAAGACTACGTTTGACATAACCGTTGGACTAAAGTGCTTCTAAAATGACAAATAGATGCTTACTATTGCGTTTACAGTGCCTCCCTTTATTGCTTCTTGTCAATTTCAAAAGCAGTAACAATTTATATTTACGTTACCTTACTTAAAATAATTGAAATGGTATCTCTCTTAAATTTTTATCTAAAAATCCATAAAATATTAATAAGTTTACTTATATTATAATAGAGAGAGTTTAGGCCACAGTGCGGTGCACTATGGCCTAAACTCTCTCATTCTAAAAGAAGACCCATGCCCAGCAGTGGGCCCAATAATGGGTTGACGAGAGATAGAAGTAGGAGGACTTTCATGCAATGATATCAAATATCATCTTATCAAACAAGACGGGATATGGTAAAATTTTAACACAGAAAGAAAGTGTTTACGCACAAAGGGATCTGCGCAGAGTTTTTAACAGCATTATAAATTTGTTGCTAAACAAAATTATGTTTATCAATGAAAATATTGCATCGGGTGTACTTTTTTAAGTGTCCGATTTATTTTTAATATCATTTTTCAAATCAAATTTTATAATGTATAGTACCTATAGGCTCCTATGTAAATACAAAAGTTTATATGGCCGCTATTATGAGCCACACAATATAAAGTTCGTAAGTGAACACACTTTATATAAAAAAAAAAAACATATTTAAAAGATCAAAAATTACTTGAAATTAAATAATATTTCGTTACTAGAATAATTTAACATACTCGTATTATAAGGCCTATATACACTAGATATTTAAAGCCCTTTAAATACTCTTACGTCATTAGCACAACGCGTCGCTATCGACAAATTTCACACGTACAGCTACATATAGCGAGCGCATACGTATACAAAGTAATTGAATTTTCGGAGGCGAGACTGGCCTGGCCCTGAACGTCCGAGGCTAATAACCGGTTCGGACGTATGACGCCAGTTACGGCGTGGTTTATGACCACCGGGATGTGTAGTGCCCACGAGACAAGCGAATAAACTTGCGCACATATGACATCTATTATGCACATAGGTGAAATTGCGGACACGATGGAGTCCATTGTCCAACGGAACACAGCTTCCTGCGTGTGAAATGTACTTCGATAAATTTTCGATGGCAAAACATCGGTAGCCGATTTGGCATGGTATTTTCTTTTGGATTAATAATGTAATATTATCTTACTAATATTATAAAGGCAAAAGTTTATGAGGTTGTATGTTTGTTTATTGCTCTTTAACGCAAAAACTGATTTTGCTGAAATTTGTCACATTAAGTTTATGCCCTGGATTAGTACATAGATACTCATTATAATGGTAAGTGTCCAAAGCGAGCGGTATCAGGGGGATAAATTAGTCTTTAATTAAATATTAATAAATATATTAGTATTTAAGTACATATCGTCAGTTGAAAACAAATAATGCTAAAGCGCCATAATAGTATTTGTGGACCATAAGATGTGAAGTTTTTTTTACAGGAAAAAAATCCGATTTATTTTTAATATAATTTCTCAAATCAAATCTTTATACCTATTGTATACTATACAATAGATATTTAAAGCCCTTTTAATACTCTTACGTCATTAGCCACACAACGTGTCGCTATCAACAAATTTCACACGTACACCTACATGTAGAGAGTGCATACGTATACAAAGTAATTGAATTTTCAGAGGCGAGACTGGACTGGCCCTGAACCGGTTTGGACGTATGACGCCAGTTATGGCGTGGTTTATGTCCACCGGGATGTGTAGTGCCCGCGAGACTAAAGCGAATAAACGTGCGCACATATGACATCTATAATGCACATAGGTGAAATTGCGGACACGATGGAGTCCATTGTCCAACGGAACACAGCTTCGATAAATTTTCGACGGCAAAACAGAGGTTACTGATGACATTTAGAATAATATTCTAATCATATCTTACTAATGTTGTAGAAACGAAACTTTTTGAGGATGTACCTATGTATGTTTAATTTCTTTCACGCTAACTACAACTATTGGTTAAATTTCATTGAATTATTTCACAAACAGTTCCTGACCCCGTTTAACACAGGATCATTATCGTGGTACACCGGACGAAAGCGAATGAAGCTGTGGGAATAAGTTAGTATTTAATATAAATTAGGCATATTAGTATGTAGGTACGTATAATGTACAATAGTTATTCAAGACGTATTCCTATTTATTTAACAGAAAAACAAGAGTGGCATAACTTATCGGTCATTATTATGCTTCGATAAAACTATTAAGCTGTTATGCAGGTAATGCACGAAGTAGGTCAGCTTGATGACCGTACAAAGTAGGTAAGGGAATTAGCCATAACTCATTTACGCTGATTATGACCATGAAATTTGAGTAACGAAGTGAAGCGTTAATGGTAGGGTAATTAATAGCTAGGGTTAAAGTTATTGAATAAGATTTTATGGTTTATGGAAGGGAAGTGCGGAATCTACACGTAAAATCCATGATTTCGAAATAAAAGGAACGGCTGGTTCATCATCAATTGCTAGGTGGTACGACCGGTACGACCAGGGAGTTCCTATGTAGATATTGCGTTTCGGTGGATTACAGTCCATTTTTATATGACGCGACCATTATACTCCTCGGGAGTAGCAACGCATCTGTGATTGACTTCAGATGGAACCCATTTTGTGTATGAAGTTGATTACAGATACACACAAGTTGATGACGTATACAGATACACTTACCATCAGGTGGAGTGCATGCTCGTTTGCTACTTCAGTCAGATAAAAAAGAAGCGGCCACGTCCGTCCTCGGAAGTAGTAACACAGCTGCGACGGACTTTAGATAGAATTTCTGTTCTGTATGAAGTTATTTACAGATGTTCTTGCAGCAGTGGTCACTTACCATCAGGTTGGCTGCATGCTCGAGTTGCATGTGATAAAAAAACAACGTTGACAGCTGGTCTGTGGAGGCCGTTCGTCTTGTTTTTGAACACTTAAAAGACAGGCGGCATGCTTACTCTTCCGACTGGTCCATGTACGGATACTTTGAAAAGTACCTGTGCCGAATGGTCGGAAAGTATCCGACTACCATGTACCACTACTGTAAAAGAATGGTTTTGAACGGTATGGACTCCGACATAACTCTTTGCCATTCCCAAGCTAGTATATTCATGACGTATATTCGCGTGAAAAAGGATCTGGTATATTTTATCTGTAACATGAAATATTTGCAACTAATTTGAATTTACTGACTATGCGGTTATTTCCGCGGCTTCGCACGCTTCGGTTACGTCTACTACGGTAATGAGTAATTTTTGTACTAATCTATATCATAAAATATCTATATATCATATCATATATGTGTGCCTAATTTTAGCGAAATCCGACCACATTCACATAAACGTTTGTATTTGATATTAATAAGAAATAAGATAGTGACTGTTCAGTTCCTAAATATATCTTTAGAAACGCATCTATTTCGGTTATATAAAACTTTGTATAAATAAAACCATTACCTATTCCTAATGGTCTTATTTACAATGTTAATATAACTTGTTAGTAAGTTTCATCATCAAATTTTTGGACTTCGTTTACATCTATAACGGTAAAAGGATGAAGTTAATTGCTGTTTTCGAACTTCGACTTATTTTGGAGAGTTTACAACGGAGTGAATGGGGGAAAGTTTGGGAAATGAACATTGAGTTGAGTTAAAATGCGAGCGAAGCATCAAACACGTCTTAAGTGCGACATCCACTCATTGAATTTCAGAGTTTTTGAGGCGGACAAATGTTTTTGGTA
Source organism: Spicauda simplicius (assembly GCA_949699795.1). Lineage (NCBI taxonomy): Eukaryota > Metazoa > Arthropoda > Insecta > Lepidoptera > Hesperiidae > Spicauda > Spicauda simplicius. The sequence continues at coordinate 7,493,452 of OX453058.1, read as the reverse complement.
AACGTATATAATACGGGACGGATAAGCTTATAAATTATTAAGCGGTAAATTTGCTTTTACGTAGAAGTCCCTTACGGTTGGGTGGTCGTTCTACGCTTTATTGCTGTTACATACTTAATAGTAACCCTCTTACTTAATTATGCGGATCGCGCCGCAACCGGTCCGGCGGAGGAAGGGTTGGCCTGTCCTAAAGGCGTGTTAGCATAAGGCCCAAGTAACACGATTAATTTATTTGTTACAGTCTTACTTCGTGTTGTGTGAGAATACAAGGTACTTGAGGTAAGGTAAGGCCGTAAGGTAGGCTGAGGGTATTTAGTCAGGCCTTTGATAGACAGTTGAGATTTACATATTGAGTAAAGTTATTGTAGTTAGAATAAAATACAGATTTATGTTTTATTGATAAATATAACATTAAGAAGTACTATGGTATTAAAGCGCTATTCAATAAAAGTTACATTTGGAGTTTTTTTTTATCTGACTGAAGTAGCAAACGAGCATGCAGTCCACCTGATGTTAAGTGGTCAATGCACTCATGGAAATCTGTAATCAACTTCAGACATAACACGGGTTCTATCTGAAGTCAATCACAGATACGTTGCTACTCCCAAGGACTATGATGGTCGCCTCATATAAAAGTGTGCGGGCAACCACTTCCTTCCATCGAAACGCAAGAAATGCTTTACGCTAGAAATAGGTGTGGCGGTGTTCATTCCCCAGTTGAACTACGCTGGTTCTACCACCTTTATTTGAAAAATTCATACGATGCATTTATTTGCATGACAAGAGTGAGTAAGTGTAAAACTAAATTTACGTTTGCAGGGTCACAAGCTGTGCCCTGCAACCGTCATTTTAAAATATGGGGTGCAAATAAATTTGAAAACAAAAAATAATTTTAAATGTAATTCCCTGCTTTGGTTTTATAACAAACATATCAATGAAATAGATTTTGGAACAAATTTATTTTAGGCGTAATAACTATTATCCACAAATACTGAATAATGAAATCAGAGTGTTTTGCTAGAGAGGTTTTTTAAGGAATAATCCACACTGTATTTTTATGTGACCCCAACTTTACATTTAGCTTTACACTAACCCGGATCTCTCTCGTCAACCCATTATTGTCCCACTGGTTGGCACGGGTCTTCTCTCAGAGTGAGAGAGTTTAGGCCATAGTCTACCGCGCTGGCCAATTGGTGGACGGATAAAAAATCAAAACAAAAAAACAAACTTGAACTATTTTTGCACCATAAAAAAATCAACAAGTCAATGGACTATAAATGATACATATTTATCTTTCGTATTTCGTAGTCAAAGTTATAATGGTGTTAGAGGTTTCAAACGTTTCACTGATACTTTACTGGCTATAAATTTTCATTACCTAATGTTTAAAAAGAATACAAAAACGAGGTATCAAACCAATTGTTATTTACGGTTAGTTTAATACAGTTCGCAGTCACAGATCACATATTTGACGGCTGGTGGATTTGCGGTTTTGCACAAATCCACCGCCCATCAATTTTAAACCGCTTTGCAATTTAGATTCCCATTGAGTTTTGAATCATTGATTTTGTGAAATTGTTTTGACAGGGACGCTATAAAAAATATTTTTCAGATATACAGTTTTTATTTGTTTGGGTTTCAGAAACAAAAGCGAAGTTAGACGTCAAATAGGCAGGTATTTATTCAATTCCAAATTTCATCCCCATTCGAGAACTCGAATAGTATTAAATGCGAGGGGCTCGTTAGCAGAACGCCAAAGAGAACACCGTTATTTAGATAAGGGAAGTTGCTAATTTTATTGAAGTTAAAAACTGGCTCTGATTTTTCCCCACGGTCTCTCGTTCCCTTTTTTCCTTCATAAATATCCAGCAATTATCGTAGATTTGTTTTACCCCGCAGTCGAATAGGCTGATAAACTCAGTCTTGTTCAGTAGACTTATTATTTTTGAAACGAATTTAATTATCTCCCGCTCCTTTTATACTCGAATTCAGATTGATATTTTCATTTTAGTAGTTAATTACATTTCTACAAAATCGAAACGAAGCGTAGTTAATTGGACATCTATTCTCCGAATTTTTATACTAGATTACATAATAACAAATTACCCTCGTGAGCGTGTCGATAAAATCTTATTTAAATATAAACCATCGTATGAATACGTTACTTAATTTATGTTGATAAGTTCGATAATGCAATATGAGCAGAAATATTATATGACATTATATTATTGCAAGAATCTTCTTAGTTACATATAAACAAGTAACATTGGTAAATTATTAAAACAATAAAAACTAATTAACCCAAATAGAACAGAATCCCTTTCTAAATTTGTTTACTTGATAATTTATTTAGAAAACTTTGTAACTATTTATCATTACATAGTATAAAACCAAGTCACTTCTCGTTGTCTGTACTTATGTATTCTTAGATCTTTAAAACTACGCTACGTGATTCAAGAGGAAGGGTTTTATGTATAACACAAGCATAATATAGTGAAGTATGTAACACTGATAAATTTCGATTTTTGACTTTTAGGCGGAACGAAGTTCACTGGGTCATCTTGTAATACATAAAATAATGACTTACAATTTGCTCTACTTATTGCACATGAATTATCTTAAAGGTGGTAAAATCTGTGTGTTTTGACTCCGGTGAGACCATACCTTTTTCTGCCCTATAACTGTCTTCCTTGTCCTGGTTTGAAGGAAACCATCTTTGTCCGAGGGGTTACAATTTAGTCCTTAGGGATACCAACATATCTGTGACAAACCTAAGTCTGTGATGTTATGGGATTGTTTAATTACAGATGTCCATAAGCGGCAGTGGAAACTTACCTACTATCAGGTGGACCGTATGCTCGTCTAGTACTTTCATAAAATAAAATAAATTTTATTTATGCAGTATTTTTTTCTTTGATATTAATTCAAGTTTTATCTTTAATACTATATACTTTCTCACAAACAGCTGCTTACATATTCGTCCGATTTCCGAGCAGCTCGTCTCGATCCGTGCTTCCTACTATCGTACCATATACATACGGGTTAAGCGAACGCTCAGCCGTGTTACATGATAGGCGGAGTGGGGGTATTAGGTTTTTTCGTTACGGAAATTCTTGTCGCGCTTAGAGCTTGCGATTAAAGCTATGCAATAGCTTTAAAATCATGAACGAATTGTAACATGTATAATACCATGTGTACCTAATTTTATTTAATATTATGCAGGTGAAACTTTGTAAGAATGTATAAATGTTAACTTCTCTTTGACGTAAAAGCTACTGGTTGCTTTTGCTAAAACTTTGCTCACAGACAGTTTATGGCACATATAATGCTACTAAACATAGTAAACGTGATGAAAGCGGTCGAAACCGTAAGACTAAATTAGTATTAAATCTATAATTTGTTTTGTTTCATTTATAACTCAGTCTTGTCTTGTCACACTTGTATGATTATTTCATTGCAATTATATTACATATCTCCCTGTATTAAACTATATAGTCATCATTATATTAGTAAAGTGGGTTTTGACGGTTACCGCATTGTTGAGGTGGCAGTCCTTGTTTATCATCGTTCCTGATCGTCTCGGGAGTAATTTTAACGAATCTCTTGCCGGTAATATACATACATTTCCCTTTTTATAGATATCGTACCGATTTATGAAACAGATAAAGTGATTCAGAAAAATATTTAGGATTTAATTAAATACTGTAATGATTTTCTAGCGTTTCCTGTTGAATATGCTTTATGCCTACCGAGAACATTTTCAAAGTGAAGAGATAGATTTACATGAAACAACAGCTACTACGTCCTAAAAATATGGATTTCAGCATAAATCTACATATTGCACTAAATTCATAGTATGTTTACAATAAATAAAAGTAATAAATAAGACTTTCATAGGATCATCATACTTTTTTTTCTTTGATTTTTCTCGTGGTGTGGGTGGCATGAAAACACATAGACGAATTCACAAACACATAGACCCAGAACAGCAATATATTCTTTTTTTTGCTCGAAGGTGCAACTTTCAAAAGGTATCGCCGTGGGAGTTATGAGTTATGTGGGATTTTTACCGCACTAAAACTCCCCGTGGCCGTCCTCAGCGCTACAAAGAAGACTCCGGGATCTCCAAAGGAACGCAACCGGATTCCTCTGCCCGTTCCCCTACAGTAATGTATCCTTAAAGTTCAGATATCTGTCTTCGAACCCATAATCTGCTGCCCTTCGGGCCCTCAATGCGTACTATACTTGATTGAGATTATAGGACAATGCAATATTGGAATCAAGTAATTTAAAATAAAAACACGTACAAGACAATAAATTGGTAGCAAAATTCAATAAATTTGTATATTTTACGCCAAAGACCATTAATCATTTTAAATACTTCAGTACAAGGTAAATATTCTCATTCTGATGCAAACTTTTTGCTTCTTCGTTTCAAAAAACACCCCGCAAAAATCCGCTTAGGCAAAGTTTTCCCAGTGATGTGAGGATTTATTTCTTTTTCCTTCATCGGAATCGGTTCACTCTATCAGAAGGTACGCGGAATGTTTGCTTTATGAAGATCTTTTTGTATTTTATTTCCAATCCCAGAACTGCATTATAAAACTGTGATAGTATTCTTAAGTTCGCAGTATTAATATTAGCACGGTAATGGTATCTACAGTATTCTAACTTCTTACAAACGCGCGAAACGCAAGTTGTACCTACGCACCTCGATTTCGGTATGCACTCGGTATACAACAGCCAACGAATGTGCCGTAGTGGCGAGCGGGCGGTGTGACGTTTTTTAACCAGTTGTTTTTATTTAAATAATAATGTAGCGAAGAGCAGTTGTAAACTATATTAGGCTGTTTTTGATTGCTTTAATTTTGCATAAATACGTCCAGTGTTAATATTTTTTATATTTGGTTGATAAAATATTATTCAGTGTGAAATTTATAACTATTATTTGTGTACGATTTATTAGTAAGTCTCTCAAATATTAAAAGAACGCGTTGTTTAATACCCTAATCTACTGAATAAAATACATAATAAGTAATAAAGAAAGTCAAGTATACAGATGTAATTAAAATACTTTAGACGGGTAGCCCTAAAGCATACTCTCCTCCAGCGCGTCTGTAGGTACAAAATTCAAGGACAGGGCAGAGTTAGATTACTGTATGATACTAGTACTGTGGTATTAGTATTCAGTATAGTATTCTTAAGTCGCACTGTTGTTCCCCCAAAACTTTATGACCGCCCTGAACATTCGTCAAGTCGAAAGTTGCGCTCGGAATGCAAAGTGCAAACGAACATGTCCTGTACTTACTACGTAGATTACAGTACTTCTATGCAGAACATTTAGCAGTGTATAGCAGCTACTTTGATGTTCGTTAGGTAGAGCTCTAGCTACATTTAACTATGATCGACTATGATATAGACTTTAACATACTTTACCTTTGCCTATGTGAATATAATACATATAGACAAAACACTTCATACATCGATGTACGAGCTGAATGGATATAAATTCTATTCTCTGAAACTTTACACGAGTGTTTAAATAAATATTTATTATAACAAATAATCAGTTAGATTGCTCTAGCAAACCTTGGCAGCCTCTCAAACCGTCCCACATTAAATCATCATGTATGAATTTATACATATACTTTACGTACATTTATGTTCAGGTGTTTATCGCTTTCTAGACAAAATAATCGTAGGAGGAACGTGAAAGTCCAGGAGCCAGGGAAGAAACGTGTCTTCGACCGTCACGGCAACAAGGTAAGCACTCACAGCGAGCGTTCTCGAACACGATGCGATGATATTTTATTTTATCCGATTGAATTATCAAACGAACATGCAGCTCATGTAATAGTGTGTATGTTTGTCTAAGTTAATTACAGATTCGTTGCAATTCCCACTGACAAGATGTTCGCCATATATGAAAGTGAGATAGCAACAACATACATGTACTGAAACGCAAGAATTACTTTAGGCTTTGTGGTGGCGGTATCTCTCCGGTCAAACTATACTGGTTCTACCATCTGGCATAAAATATCTAATATAACCCGAAAATACACATATTCGACACGACTTCATTCATATTGAAAGAATATTACTTCGTCAGTTGTCAATGTCAAAGAATCAATCAATAGCGCTTGTGATGGTTTTTTCAATAAATACGTACACTGTTTTGGATTTATTACGTGACCACAAAAATAAGCGCATGAAACAAAAGCGGTTCCGTACCCCGCACCTCGCTTCTGTCCCCGCGCATCCCCTAGTAACGTGCAGTCGGAAATCGTCTAGGTGTTTACGTTAGCCAGCACGTGTTTAATGTTATTTCGTTATAATGTTAGTTTAATGAGTGATTGTTGAACTTTTAAAATTATTATAAAATTAGTTGATTATTCGTCTATAGACCTCAAAATGGGTAGGAATAGACTATTCGTGAAGGAGAAAGGATTCTTACATTCAAAATATACATTTTTTTAACAACAGAAGATGCATGTACTTAGTATTCCTGTCTCCTAAGTCGAAAGTTGAGTATGAGCTGCAACAGGCATCAGTCTCTTACACAAATAAAAAAAAAGAAAAATTTACATGTCTGCGAATATATTAAACACATGAAAGTGCTTTAATAAATATACTACTACTATTGAACATACACCACTATGGTGTATGTTTTAATAATGGTATACCTACATACTCTTGGTATTTGGTAACACAAAATAGGCACTTCGTATCGGGATAGGAAATTCGTAATTCACATGACGTTTTTTTTTTTACCTGGCTGAAGTATCAAACGAGCATGCAGTCCACCTGATGGTGAGTGGTCACTGCAACCCATGGACGTCTGTAATCTACTTCATACAGAACATGGGTTCTATCTGAAGTCAATCACAGATGCGTTGCTACTCCCGAGGACTATGATGGTCGCCTCATGTGAAAGTGTGTCGGCAACCACACCCTTCTATCGAAATGCTTCACGCTAGAAATAGGTGTGGCGGTGGTACTTCCCCGGTCAAACTACACTGGTTCTACCACCTTGGAAACGTTTCAACATTCGTACATAAAAATACTAGCATATCCCACCTGAAAATCCCCGCAGAGGCAGGAGAGCAGCGTGCCGTCGGCCGCCACGAGCGCGACGTGGTCGTGGTGGCGCAGCGGGGAGCTCGCGCGGCACTCGCAGCCGGCGTCCCCGCACGCGGTGCGGCAGCCCGCCGCGCCCGCCGCCGACGCGCCCGCCGGCTCCGCGCTCCACATGCGCTCTAGGCGCTGGATCTAATGTTAGGTTAGGTTAGGTTAGGTTACTTTATTCTCATAAGTTCTCATTATGTTAAGTGAATGTTAATTCACTTATAATGAGAACTTATCTAATATTAAAATTAAATGCAATATTCGACATACGTGCTAATATTCTATCCTTGGTATGAACACAATACTTAAGATTCACAATGTGGAAAGTTTTCTAAAAATGATAAATATGAGACGAGCAAGATACGTAAAATTACACGGATGTTTGGTGACTAGAAACAGCATCGGAAGTAGTAAATTAATTAAATTTCTAAAATGCATTTTTTCCCTTTTTTATTTATTTTTATTATATCTCTGTAGTTATATTATTGTTTATTAATTTATTTATTAGTTTTTTGCTTGTTTATTTATATAGTTTTTATTTATGTATATGATTTCTTTTTTTTTACTTTTTGTTCTTGTTCGACTTAATATTAAATTATTCACACTTCTTAGTCTTTTTAAAAATGAATGATCTTTTCTAATATTAAATGAAATATTGGTATGTGTTTCTTTAGAGAGTATTTTGTATATTAAAACACATATGTTACGGCGTCATATACTGTTTTATCTATTAAAATTTAGTTTTGCTTTTTAATCATCTTCTTGGTCATTTTTTTATTTTTTTATTTGTGCCTAACGATAAGGCAGACGGGCCACCTGATGGAAAGTAGTTACCGTCGCCTATGGGCATTTGCAACACCAGAGGAGTCGCCAATGCATCGCCGGCTTTGAAGGAGAGCTCGTTTTGCACCTTTCTTGAAGAGCTCCATGTCATAGGTGTAATCTAAATATACAAATACATAGTTGTAATCTAAATATACATATATTTGTAATCCGTAACTGTACCTACTAGGAGGTTTAGAGCGGGGCACCCAGTAATACTTGATTACCCAGTACAGAGGCCCTATCTATATGCTGTAACGAAAAAAATAATTGATTAAAGCATATTTTACTAAAACTTCAAATAGAATATCAGCGATTTTCTTTAGATAGAAGTCAATCAACCACACCCTTCTGACTAAACGCAATAAATGCTTCACGCTCAAAATAGGTATGGCGGTGGTACTTGCCCAATCGAAGTATATTGGTTCTACCACCTTACTTTTCCTAAGGCCAATGTAACGACTGTAGATCATTTCCATTCGGGGCATAGAGCAAGTTTAGCCCTTGTTAGAATCTGCTGTCCAGGATGGATAGAATGGATGTGCCGCATGGGACATACGCTCAATTTGGGGTACAAGTCGAACATACCATTGCAGACCGAGTTTCATACCCAAAACCAAGCTCAATTTATCGCCTTATCTAAATATTTTAATTCGAAAATCTAGTAGATAATAGCAGCAAACAGAAATATACTGGTGTTTAATGTCATCTTAAAATATAGTTGACATGGTTTTCCTATCGAAAATAATAATTGCACGAACTCTTCAGTATAGAGTGAACGTATAGATTTTATGTATAACTTAATAAAGACCAACAATGATCTTTGGACTTCGGTTTCTGTTCAAAAATATTCGAACTCGGATTTTTCCTTCAGCGAGAAACTTAAGATATCATTTGCTGCAGAAAATTACACTCAACTCACTTCAATAGTAATGCTCTGGTTAGAAGCCGGTATGAAGCGGTGTGTGCACAGCAAGCGCTCCTCGATGTTCCAGAAGATGTGGTGGTGTGCGGGCGCCGCGACGCCCCCGTGCGGCGGCGACGCCAGCCCGTAGTGCGTGGCCACACATGTAGCGTCCGGCGACGCTGTGCCTTCGTGTTGTTCTAGGGTTTATTTATTTATTTATTATTAAGTTACACCAACAAAGTGAACACTTACACAATTAATAGCTAAGATATCACATTAAAACTAAAACTAAGCGTCACCTCAATTACAGGAGCAAACTGCATGCTGAGAGCGGCTACATATTAAATAACTAGCTGTACCCGCGGCTACGCCCGCGTGCAAATCAATGTATCGCAAAGTTTTTCCCGCGCAAATCTCCACTCAGTGGGAATTCTACGATAAAAGTAGTCTACATGTTGTTCCATAACATTTTCTATAGTAAAAACCCGTAAAAATCGGTTTAGTCGGTCAAGGATTACCCGGACAAACACAGAGTGAAAAAAACGAATTTTAAGTGTGTATTTGTGGGTAGGTGCATATTGTTATGTAAAATGTTATGAAAATAAGACGAATCAGAATATCGTAAACCCCTTTTTTGAACCAATTTACAGTCTTAGTGGTCACATTAACAATATCGGAATACATCTTTTCAAATAACGCCTCCACATTTAAACCAAAGCGCATCGATTTTAAAGATGGATTTTAACTTTTATGAATTAAAAAATACTATTTTAAGTAATTTTGGTCTTTTTAAATTTCTGAGTAAGATTACATATAGGTGAACCTACTTTTAACATTAATTTGACAACCTTGACGACCCGCGTTGCGGAGCAGCTACCACACCCGGTTCGATTCCCGGCCAGACAGGAATCTGAATAGATTAATGTTCTGGGTCTGGGTGTTTCTATATATGCCTTGTGTGTCCATGGTACCCACGACACAGGAAAAAATCCTAGTGTGGGGCTATTGTAGAAATTGAAATTGTAGAAATTTTCCATTTTATTGAGTGTAGAAAGCGTATTTTTATTAAAAAAAGTTTGTGTGGAGGAGTACCGGAAGGCGGGTCGAAGGAATCCAAAAATTTTGTTGGATAATGTCTTCGATCTCGATGGCTGTATCTACAGAATCTTCATCCCAAATAAGTAGTCAAATAACAATCCCGCATTGAATTTCCAGTATTCCTTTGATTTGAAATATTAAAAATGTTAGAGAAATCGTTGCTACAAATCTTGAGTGGACGCTCAAAGGCGAATAGGCAGGTATTACGATCGCTTTTTAAAAGTGTGGGCGCAACGCTGGACGACGCCACGGCAATAGCTATTTTTCTATCAGATCTTATATTTTGCGCTAATAGTAAATTTATTAAAAACGTTTTACCCGTGCGTCCTAGTGCCTCTAACTAAAACTAAAAATCTAATGACAGTATCAATGATACGTAAACTAATTTTGGTTCTACTAACATTTAAGCGGCGCTCAGGTATGTTTTTAGTTTATCTTTATTAAGCCTTGTTTGTGGTTCATTACATTAAAATTTGAATTTGTCGGCAAGGTAAATCCAAATTATTTTGTACTATTACCTGACAGAGGTTAAACCTCTATTAATTTCATATAAACTTTGTGATACATTGATTTCCAGGCGGGCGAAAGCTTTGCATTTCCGATACTAAATAATATTTAAAAATGAGCTGGTTATAAAAAAAATAATACTAAAATTAGTATTTATGAAAACTACAGATAATAATAATAATAATGTACATAAGACAACTGGATTCGAACCCCTCGCATTTCTAATCCGCCCGACTTGGCACCACACGGCTATCACGATTTTAATAACAGATACGAATTTCACATACTTATGAGTTAAGAACATCATCTATTTTGGCTTATTTTGACACACTTTGTTATTCTAAAATTAATTTAAAATATGTTGATTAAGTGCATGTTTTCTATAACATTATTTATAATGAACATATCATAAATATAAAAAGAACAATAATGTTGACCTTGCTCGTTTGTTATTAGAGCCAAGTGTTCATCAACCATGCTTCAATATTCATTCAATTATTTATCACAAAAGTTGCAAAAGCTTCTTTATAATAATAATTCATGATATAATTGTTATACCTTATTTAGATACTGATCGACTTTATAATGTTAATATTTTGCATAAAAAACTATCAATTGTATTTTGTCCATAATATTTATTTTCGCTAAAAATGTACGGGTGTGGTCAATAACATAACTTTATTTAAGCAATAATAGTTATGAAACTATTTAAGTAACAATGTGCAAATGTTTTAAATATTGTAGTAGTTTATTTTTGAAACATAATTTAATTACGTGGATTTTTCGAACTTACTGTATTTAATTATATGAAACATATTGTTGACTACCATTATAGTTAGACAGTCCACTTCCTTCCTTGTTTGGATAAGGTGTAATGTTGTAAAATAATAAAAGGAAGAGATCGAAAATTGCGATGATTGGAACAATAAAGTTCTTAGTATATCTTTTTTTTATTTGCTGTTGGCAATTAAGTAAAATAAACAGTTGAACATGGAGTGACAAATAGAGTCGATAATTTTATTTTAAAACAATGTTATAACATTTTATCGTCTTTGAATTATTGGTTTCGATTATCTTTTTTACTATAATAGTATGAAGCGCCATCATACCGCCGTTGCATACTTATTATGTAACTTATCGGAAATTCTTCGTAATTGTATCTTTCGTATTATAAATACATTTTTGTTTTATAAATTCATAAACTATGGGTAAATTAAAATCAATTTAAATCACATCTATTTTTAAGTTATTTGATAGTTACAAATTTATACGTATTTTTTTTTAATGAATTCAGAATTCATCCGTAGCCATATTGGTGACATGACATGTTGGCGTCCGGGCGGCCATTATGGCTACTGTCATGTCATTTGTATTAGAATTTATCAAAATCCACGACAATCCGAATTTTACGGATATATGTTGTCGACTCGAAATCAATGTTTTTTTATGTTCTATTATTTAGATAAGGTTTCAAGTAAGTCTATCGTACCCCTTGACGGACTTGTCAATATGAGACTTTGTCGAAAACGAACTCCCATACAAACATTAATGCCCGATTTTAACGCTTTCAACCCATTTTTTTCGATAAAAAGCAGCCTATGTCCTTTCTCGATGTCAACATTGTCTGTGTACCCAATTTCATAAAGATCAGTTCAGTTGTTTAGGCGTGAATAAGTAGCAGACAGACAGACAGACAGACAGACAGACAGACAGACAGAGTTACTTTCACATTTATAATATTAGTAGGGATTTAATTGACATAAAAAAAATAAGATAACATTAAACCCATTAAGAATATCATAACATTTACATATTACATTAAGAATAATGAATTAATAATATTACAATTTAAACAGTTACATTAATTAAATAATTACAGTTAAAATAATTGTGCAGCAATTATTTTTCTAAAATAAAGTAACAAATCTGAAAACAATTAATGGAACTTATATTAAATTAAAAAACGTACAAAAACATAATGAAACTATACGCAGTACCAAATAAACACAAATAAAAACTTGTAAGGAAGTTATACATAAATTTATGAAAATGTAAATAATATAGTAGAAGTTTTTAAGGATATATACAACATAATATACAGAATTTTATTTTTGCAAGAAGTCCTAGTTATCACTAGTTTGATGAAACAGTTAAAGATTTTTTTCGCAACCAATTAAATGAAATGTATTGATGTGTAATATAAAGATACATTTAACGTACCATCATGAAAAGCAAAGGCACCGTCAACGAATTCTTCTTCGTCGACACTCTGCGACGTCGCCCTTCGCACTAATATCGTCAGATTAGCACCCTTGGAGGTAATAGCTTGTCTCACAAGGAACCTCCCTGAGGGATCCCTGGCTTCCCTCACGGTCGGACCACATACCCTGAGAAGGGCACGGTCTCCTCTTTCTGTTCTCTCACCACGTTCTCCCCTACCACCAAATTCGTGTAAGCCTTCTAAGATCTCAATATGAGACCGACAACTGGGTAACCTGCCAAAAGATAGAAATTAGTTATCGATAAAGCTAAGTTATTTATACCGTATAATGACAAGCAATATGAAACTTAAAGTTTATTTTGGGTATTATAAAGGATAAGTTGTATAATGAAGGATCGGTGTCAGTAATGGCAACAATATCACAATTACAGGTCAATTAATTAAAGTTAAGCCCGGATTAATATTGCGTAAACGAAAACAAAAAGTTTAGTTTAAAAATGATATGTTGAAGTTTATTGCTAATCCAATAAAGATTACTTTTTTGTATATATCGGTTTGTAGGGTGGCGTTAATTAGAAGTACTATGTATTATAAGGTATACCAAAGTAAATCTTAAGAGTACCAAGTATTGGACCTGTTGGCATCATTAGGATGTTCTCTATCACCGTGTTCTGTTAAAGCATGAACATGTTTTGTATGCCACATGAACAGACTTTGTTAAGTTAGGTGTATTACTCGATACTTGCTTATCCAACAGTGAACAATAAATTATTAGTATTATCATTAAATGCGCTGTAATAAAAAAATACGTGACATCAAATTATTTGCATAGCGCTACGACTGCTTACCTTAAATTGTAATTGAACAGCGACACTTGCACCACATCAGTGGGTGTGCCCAACAAGTGTATAGAGCACTGCGCTCTCCACGCCGACGCTCTAGTGTCGAAGTGTCCGGACCGCGCTCCGCCCGCGCCGTACCCGCGGACAGTGGCACCACACCCTATCCGCACGCCGTTCCCCGATATCTCGTTCGATACTATGTTGCTCTCCATCGCCGCCGTTCTGTCCGCTGCTTGAGAATAATTGCTTTTAAGATCTCGATAGAAACTCCGTTCTGCCCGGAAGTTATGAGTAATGTGCATATTAATTGGTTTTATTCTTATAGAGAAAATGAGGTAGGATTTTTTTATACAATAGCTATTGGATGTTTATTGCATTATTTTTTTTTTACTTTGGCTCACGTACTGCATTACTTGACTGAAATTATATTGGTTATATAAAATTCGTTTTTTTTCCACTGAAAATGCAAGGAAGACAAAATGTACATAATAATATAACACATTATAGACATGCACATCATTCTATGGATATTTGAAGAACATAGAACATTCAGCTATTTTAAAAATAATTTAGAAAACCTTCTTAATCAAAAGGAATTCCAGCCATCAGAAATGTTTAAGAAGTCCTCATGATTGAACCATTAAAACGCGGAGATATCTGTGTGTACTGAGACTACCAGGGAGTAAACTATAATATATTCCGAAATCAAATGAGAACACTGCATCCCATACGCCCAGCTATTAGTATGCATAAGTTCTGATAACAGAGTTCCATAGAATGAATAAATTAGGTACTCGTTACATATGGGTATAATAATAAGACAGGAGGAAATGCTACTGTTGTACTTAATTGAAGAAGATTGTAAAGATGAAAGTTTGTCGATTTATACATTTTTGTGTAGGAAAATTAACAGAGGCTTTATATGAAACTGGCAAGTGCAGTTTGAACGCTTTCTACACTCGTAGCCCCACAGTAGGATTTTCTCCTGTGTCGTGGGTATGGCACCCACACACAAAGACAAATACACAAACACCCAGACCGAAAACAAGAATCTAAACTCATCATTTAGATACCTGTCTGGCGGGACCCAGGCCCAATTTGTGTCAGACCGGTATGGTAACTGCATCGCTAGACGAAATAAGACGAAATTGATAAGCAATCATAGCCTCATGGTTAAAACCCGGACTCTTCGTTGGAGATCCGAGATTCAAATCCCATGCATGTAGTGATTTTGCAGTTATATACGCATTGGACAAGAAGGAATCCTATATAACTGATAGTTAGTTAAAAAAGGTAGGTCCACCAATTCGCACTTGGCCAGCGCGGTGGACTATGGCCTAAACTCTCTCATTCTGAGAGAAGACCCGTGCCCAGCAGTGGGACAATAATGGGTTGACGACGAGTTAAAAAAACCGTTCCCAAGGGTGTGTGAAATATACAAATATCAATTTGCACTTGATAAGTGCTGTCGTTAAGTCCACAATCGTAATATAGTGTTGAAGAAGACGAAGCTATTTAACTACATTTTTAATTAACTTTGCATATTTAAAATATAAATTATATTTGTTCTTACACGAACAATCTTCAATTTTATTTCTGAGCTTCATTGTATCTACTTATATAAATGGTAGGGGTTAACAAAATTATCAATTACTGAGAACTATCGGGTAGACAATATCTTTCCTATTCAATTTTATGTGTTGGTTTTCTCCAATCAGTTCGTTTAATCAAGGGTCCTTTACGTACCCTCGTATTGAAACTCTTATCAGTAACACTGCTGGTGTTGATAGTTTCAAAGAATTAATTACATTTTGATCCTATTTACATATTGACTATTCATGAATATGTCATGATTATATGATATTCATGAATAGTCAAATAGGCGAGGACAAAATAGTTAAGAACATTTTTCTCTTGCGTTTATTATAGACCGATTTTTTTGGATTCGTCTGATTGAAGTTTGACGAATTCTAGTGACCTTCAATAATAATTTGGAAAATCGATCTGAATCGGTATCTAATCCCACTTCCAACAGAACTAGATGTTACTCAACTTTGTATAATAGATTGGTTGAAATTTAAACGATCGCGATAACCCTAAACTTTATTAAAATCTATCTAAGGGGCCAATAATACAGACTGACAAAGAAAACCAATAGAGAAAAATATGAAAAGGGTGAACAAATGAAAGTGAAAAATGTACTAAACCGTTTTTTCTAGCTTAATATTATGGAATAATGTAAATTATGATGTTGGATTTAATGGGAAGTGTAAAGAGATAATTAGAGGGTACTATTAATGTCATACCGTGATGGTTGAGATGCGTTAGGGCGGCCAGCGGCGGCGCGGCCGCAGCGGTGGGCGGCGGCTCGCTGCTATCGATCCGCTCCAAGAACTCCAACTTCGCGATGAAACCATTGTAGTCGTACGGCGGAACTAATGGCCCGGAACTGTTTGGAACAGAGCACAATATTGGAGCTATTAAACTGAGTTTTCAGAGTTCTTCGGTTAGTGATAGCCTACTGGTTTGGTACTCGCCGTCTCGAATGTTATGTAAGTCAGAATCTTTAGTACAGATGTTCTACATACAGTAGGTACCATACGACTTTAGTCTGACTGTTTAAGATGTACGTAGTGGTTTTGATAAATATTTACATAAATGTTAAATGATAACAAACAAATCTACAAGGGCTACAAGGATGAGAGTCCTTTAAAAAAGTCTTTTGTTCTCAAAGATACGTGATTAATAATCCAAATTTGTCAATGCGATAGCCAATGGCCTACTCTTTTATTGCGAAGGGAGACAGAAAGACAGTAATAGATAATAATTAGCTCAAACTAGATTGTTTAGACATAGATATGAGTGGTTAAATATATTAGTGCGCAGTCTATGCGTAGATCGCAATCAATTAACCCAAATCAAGTAACGACAGTCGGGAATTGCATGGGTGATCGGTGGCAAAGTTTATCGTAAAATCTATTTTGATAATGAATAGACAAAGTTTTTGACCAGAAATTGACTCTAAGGACTTATAAATGCATGTATAATAATAGTTTGCATGTTTAATTAAAAGGAGTTTATTATACTTGGTCGAAGCAATAAAGCAAAATTAAAGATTGCTTCATTGTATACTGAATAATGTATTTATACAACATCTCATTTTAAATGTGGAACAAAATACTAATAGATATAAATAAACGTAAAAGTTCTCCTTAGTTCACCACTCATGTTCCGCTCCAATAACCCTTGACTACCCGGCTTTAATGTATAGTCAAAGTCTTCATTTTAATTTATTTTTACTAACAAATAAAAGTAGGTATGAACTATACGTTATACACAGAACACAGGTCATGAAATGGAAAACAATGTTGGATACTTGTACGATCAGAGATTAAGACGTAACCAGGTTAAAAGAAGAGATCTACTTTATATAATGGAGTTACGAGAACGCATATGGATTGAGAGAGGTACCTCAGTCACACCTTTTTTTGTCTGACTGAAGTAACAAACGAGCATGCAGTCCACCTGATGGTAAGTGGTCACTGCCGCCCATGGACATCTGTACTGAACTACATATAGAACATGGGTACTATCTGAAGTCAATCACAGATGCGTTGCTACTCCCGAGGACTATGATGGTCGCCTCACATAAACGTGTGCCGGCAACTACACCCTTCTATCGAAACGCAAGAAATGCTTCACGCTAAAAATAGGTGTGGCGGTGGTACTTCCCCGGTCGAACTACACTGGTTCTACCACCTTGAAAATTTAATACCTTATTTCTGTTGTGAAGGGTTTTTTGCGTTTCAGTTTTACTTTAAGCTTGGCGGCTCACTTTCACAAGAGTTTGAGTAGCAATGCATCTGTGATTGTCGTTAGGTACTTCTACCTGTGATAGTTGTACCATGTTCTGTTTATAGCTGTTTACGGATGACCATGAGCGGTAGTGCACACTTAACATCAGGTGGACTGCATGTTCGTCTACTACTTCAATCTTATAAAAACAGTTCCAAGTTTTTATGCTTACATAAATAATATATTTTACAAATCAACGTCGTATCGTTCCAGGAATACCTCGAGAAGTTTGTTATATTGCAAAGGGAAACCAAAACCATTATGACTAACGGTGTAATAAGTCAAAGTTAGATTAAATATAATAAAAAGTTAGCCGTTGCAGCGGATTCGAAGAACTCTCAATGAAGCCATTGTATAGTAGACTAATGGTCCGGAACTGTTAAAACAAAGTGCAAATTATCCGAAGCTTTTAAACTCCGATGGCACGTTTTTAAATTGTGGTTATATCGGTTGAAGTGAAATTTATTACTGCAAGTTCGGTTTCATTTGCTTTAACTGCAGTTCCATGTTATATGGACATGGGTTACATTTATCAGCTTGAGTGTAAAATTTAAACTTTGCGTATAGGTTAAACTATGTAGTTTAAGTGTATGAAATGTTATTGTAAAATTGTTTTTTGAATAAATTTTACTTTATTCTGAATACTGTTTTATCTGCGTTGGTTTACATTTATCATAATTTATCTATCAGTGAATAATTAATTATTAGAATCCATATCCAAGATTATTTTATTATTTATAAATACTATAAAACATAAGATTTGAAATTTCATATTGAATTTCAATTATTGCTTACTGTAAAATATTTTTACAAAATAATTTTCTTTGAGTGAGGGTACGACCTGATGCTTTTGATGTGAAGGAATGACTTTCTGGAGATTCTTCATTTATTAAATATATAATAATATATACAATAAATAGACACATATTTATCGTCTCCATTATTCTATCTTTTCATGTGCAATTTTTTATTCTACATATTTGTCCCGTACGAATCTTACATAAATTGAATAATTTAAATAAAACAAAAATGTAATAAAAACTAGTAAATAACTAGATTAATGATCAGTAGTACTTATTTTGTTGTCTAATCGTTAAACATTAATACATTACTTGAATTCCAACAGCAAGTTCGGTCCAGGATGCTCCAAAGTGGTGCTCTTCTCCGCGCAGAGCGACGCCAGTAGCGGCGCGGAGGGCGAGCTGCCAGCTCTCAGCGTTAAATAGTCCGTCGCGCAGTGACTGTGAAAGAGGATATAATTACTTCCATTGAAGATAATGCCCACAATGTGATGGAAGTGCATGCCAAATTATCTGAATAAGGTCATTTATGCGGGCGTGTTATAAAAAATACTGTTACATGGCTCATGAACGATTAAAAACGTATGGAGTTAAAATAGGAGAAATTGTAACGGAAGATGTATTGATTTTTGTTTCTTTCGCGCAAAGCGACGCCAGTAGCGGCGCCGAGGGCGAGCTGCCAGCTCTCAGCGTTAAATAGTCCGTCGTGCAATGACTTTGAAAGAGGACTTAATTATTTCTATTGAAGATAATGCCCATAATGTGATGAAAGTGTATGCCAAATCATCTGAATAAGGTCACTTGTGTGGGTTTCTTATAAAAAATACTGTTATATGGCTCATGAATGATTAAACGCGTGGAGTTATAATAGGAGAAATTGTAACGGAAGGTGTTGATTTTTGTTTTCTCCGCGCAAAGCGACGCCAGTAGCGGCGCAGAGGGCGAGCTGCCAGCTCTCAGCGTTAAATAGTCCGTCGTGCAATGACTTTGAAAGAGGATATAATTACTTCCATTGAAGATAATGCCCACAATGTGATGGAAGTGCATGCCAAATTATCTGAATAAGGTCATTTGTGGGGGCGTATTATTAAAAATACTGTTATATGGCTCATGAACGATGAAACGTATGGAGTTAAAATAGGAGAAATTGTAACGGAAGATGTGGTATTTTTTTCCCAGCGCATAGGGACGCCAGTAGCGTGCAGAGGGCGAGCTGTTAAATAGTCCGTCACGCAGTGACTGTGAAAGAGGACTTAATTACTTCTATTGGAGATAATGCCCACAATATGATGGAAGTGTATGCCAAATTATCTGAATAAGGTCATTCGTGCGGGCGTGTTATTATATATATACTGTTATATGGCTCATGAACGATTAAACGTATGGTGTTAAAATAGGAAAAATTGTAACGGAAGATGTGGTGATTTTTGTTTTTTTCTGCGCAAAACGACGACATCAGCGGCATAGAGGCCGAGCTGCGACCTCTTAGCGTTAATTAGTTCGTCGTGCAGTGACTGTGAAAGAACATATAATTACTTCCACTGAAGATAATGCCGGTGTGATGGAAATGAATGCCAAATTATCTGAATAAGGTTAGTTGTGTGAGCGTGTTATTAAAGACACTGTTATACGGGTCTTGACAATTTAACGTATGACGTAAAAGTAGATGAAATTGTAACGGAAGATGTGGAGAGTTTTGTTTTATATAGATGAATTCGTAAAATGAACGAGTATTTGCTAAATTCATAAGAAAGGAAAACCTACACACCCGAGAATCCTTAAAAAAAAAGTTTTCGGAGGTGTTTGAAGTCCACCAATCCGCACTTGGCCAGTGCGGTGGGCTATGACCAAAACTCTCTCATTCTAAGTGAAGACCCGTGCCCAGCAATGGAACAATAATGCATTGACGAGATTTGCCAAATTGGCGGAAATACTTAAGATTTAAGAGAATTTTAAATCATAAATTCTTATAGCTATTCCATTCATACATTTTTAAGATTTTCCTTGTATATGAAGAAATTCAACTGATATTTCAAAATAAATTGAGACACGAAACTAGTGTGCAGACCAACAGTAGTTGTGATCGCCCAAAGATGTATAACCATAACCCGATCCAAATAGGTTACCTATAGGTATAACTCTAGTGAATTTCCAGAATTTGGCATTGAACTACCGAGATTTTCGATATTCGATATGCTTACAGAAGCAACATTGTCGCTAAGAGACAGAAACAAGAAATTTAGGAAACGATATATGGACCGGTAGTGCTATCATACTTCTTACTTTTACCTATTTAATGTAGAACAATAATTATGTAGGACACTTTGTATTTAACATCATTTTTCACTCTCGTCTACCCATTATTGTCCCACCGCTGGGCACGGGTCTTCTCTCAGAATGAAGAGTTGAGGCCATAGTTCACCGCGCTGGCCAAGTGTGAATTGGTGGACACTACACCAATTCGATCATTGGTGGACACTACATCAATTTTATCACTACAAAGTATAAAACAAACTCTCTTCTCGCTGTCTGTCCCAATATACAGACAGCTTAGATCTTTAAAACTACGCTACGGATTTTAATGCATTTTTTAGTAGATACAGTGATTCAAAAAGGAAGGTTTTTATATATAATACATGTATAATATAGTAAAGACTGACAATTTTAGATTTTTGACTTTAACGGCAACTAGTGGGTCCCTAAAAATAATATCTGAACCATTAAATGAAAACGGGTTTAACTTAGATTTTTGCCAAATTAACATCTCCTACCAAAATTGTTAGAATTAATAAACAACACTTTCTACACTCATCGCAACACACTAGGATTTTTTTCCTGTGTCGTGTTATGGACATGGACACACATCCAGACCCAGAAAATTAATTTAAATGTACCATGTAAAAACCGGTTGACCGGGGTCAAAACCAAAACCCATTGGGTGCCAAGCCGGCATGGTTGACCGCGTCTGCATGGTGTTTCGATTCATCTTTATTTTTATAAAATGGAGATCAATTGATAGATTAAAATATAGAAAAACCTTTTTTTAAATAACAATTTGCTATAAGAAGTGAATTTGGCATAAATCAGATTTGTACCCGTTTTCACCAGCGCAGCAATAGAAATTATTCTTAACGGTATAAGATTACGCGAACTGTAGCAAGTAATTTTAGGACTCCTATTAAAATTTTCACATTAAGAACCTTGTGGCTAAGTAAAGTTCGTGTAGTAAAACGGAAGATTATTGGACTGCTTAATATCATTGAAATGAGACAAGTACAATACGCGGAGCATGCTAATTATGTTTAAGTTGTATCCGGAACGAAATTGTGGTTTAAGCAATCCAGCCTTATACCAACCATACCACGACCTTATTACGCTAAAAGCGGATACTTTAGCTTTAAGTACATTTGCTTTACTTATATTTCTTCTCGTAGTATAACATGTATTCCCAAAAAATAGATTGAAACTAAAAGTTGACGTTAAATTAGCGCTCTAAAGTAGTATAAATCATAAATCAATATTCTCTGTGATTTT
Source organism: Spicauda simplicius (assembly GCA_949699795.1). NCBI lineage: Eukaryota > Metazoa > Arthropoda > Insecta > Lepidoptera > Hesperiidae > Spicauda > Spicauda simplicius. The sequence goes on along the minus strand of OX453058.1, from coordinate 7,471,741 downwards.
CAGAGGACAGCTGGTAGCTACATAGTGGTCATATGCCATGTTAATTAAAACATAGGAAGTTAGGATAGGGCTCTATCTTTATTTTATTTTCAATATAATGTGGTATAATTTTATCAATCATTACCTAGTCAACAGACACCGGGTACTTCATACACTTATAACTATATCTAATTTGTCAAAATACAAATATAGTCTTGAATAGTAAAAAAGGCGTAGATAAACATACGTGTGCATACCCCAATAACTACATACAATCCGATCAAAGTCTTATTTATACCTTCATTTTGCTTCAACGTAGTCGGGCAAAAAATAGAGATTACCGAACGAAATGTTGAGGCAAACGAAATTCAGCCGATTTGTGTAGAATACGCAAATATTATGCATACATTCAATAGGTATAAATCATCTCGATTGTGTTCAGTACAAAGCAGAATCTCGGCATGAGTCGTTACCTTGTTGGACGATATTAAACGCTTGGAAAAAATGCAATGGAAAATATGGTTCAACTGCTCATAAAATTCAGGTTTTTGAACATTCACGATAACCATGGTGTTCAGTTTGTAAATTTTAATGATATGGATTTCATGTACGAGCATGTAGTCCATTTGAAGCTACGACCACCACCGCCTATGAACATTTGTGATCAACCTCAGTTATTATCAGAGTAAGACTCTAAGGTTGACAGCAGATGCGTTGCGATTGAAAATTAAGTTGGAACACCACGGATTAGTATTTTGCTTTAACCATTTTTTGTCCTTACATTTACTCTTTCTGACATTTATCCTTCCAGAAAGTGCCATTTATCGGCTAGAAAATCCCAGCGCTTACCACTGTTCTTAACGCGATTTTTAGATAGAAAGAAGCAGAGCAGTAGTGCCTCCGGTGTCAAACCATAAAGAGTTCATTTCAAACCCTTTCAACCTATCTTGTCTACCTTTAAAGTATTTTTGTATATTTATATTGCCTATTTTTTATGGTCATAATCCGCGGTCATTTCAGCAGATACACAATATGTAATAGTAATAGATACAATATAAGAAAAAATATGCAATTATGAATATTTATGTTACTTGTTAAAAACTCTACCTGCATATCTATTCCGTCTGTATTTTTAACTCGCCCGGAAAAGATTTTTTCTTGAAACACGCGTTTCAAGAAAAAATCTTTTGTTTGTAATCTTAAACCTATGTTTTTTTATATTTCTAACAACATACCGTCGTTGGTGGAAATATAAAAAAACGTTCAATATATTTTTAAACGGAATATTTATTTTTGTTTGATATCAATTTTGAAGCGATGCAACTTCAGATATTCATTTAATAAGAGAAACAGATGTAATATTATGGGGATTAAAATTACGCCTGTGCTTTCAAGTAGGTAATTTTACTACACGTTTCATGCTCGTATTAATATTTTCACATTAAGTACATTTGTGGCAAAGTAATATCTTTTATGTGGTAACATTTGTGGTAAAACGGAAGATTATTGGTCGCTTTAATAACATTTAAACAAAATACATACGATGCGCCTGCTATTTATATGTAATTTGTACACGAAACGAATGGTTTTAGCTATTCAAATAATATGAATATGTCGGTGGACGGAAATCTAAGTACATTTCATGATTAACGTCGTTTAGTTTTATAGTTCGTAAAGTATTAACTTGGACAAGGGAGGGTAGCACTAATCTACCTACCTCCTCTTGACGCAATGCTATGCGGGTAGACGGAGATTATGTCGTGCGGAATGCTTTATTGAACGTTCTGCCAGTTATACGTTATTCCAAATGTTAATTCCGTAAAGTGTGATAGTGACTAAATCAGTGTCGTAATTATCCCTTAGCCCGTAATTCTTGCGCCCACCTATTGAACGCTACCATAACTGATATATGTTATGGTAGCGTTCAATCAGGCACTCCTGACTATAAATACAAGTACTTACATTCACTAATTAAAATGCATTATATCTGTCCTGATTTATAACATTGTTAAAATACAAACAATAAAACTAGTCTAAAATAAGAAAGCAGTAAATATTAAAAATCAAGTTGCACCGAGCCCAGATAAATTATAAAAAAGAGAAATACATAAATGAAAAAAGTCACATTTCAAAATAATGAAAACAAGCTGAATTATACCATAGGTTCTTTTTATTTTTAGGATAGAAAGAAATCAAACACTAATAGATTCACCAAAAATCTGAAAAAAATATTTTCCCCTCGCGTTTTCAATTTTATTCACACTTTTGTTATGGAATCTCTGCGGGTCAGCGTAAAATAAATCCTGAACCAAAAATAGTCATCGCGGGAGGGAACGCTGTAAAAAAAAATCTTAGAACTATTTACATTCCTGAAATCCTTTATACATATATATCGTGTCTGTGTAAAATAGTACTGTTTGCGCACGCCGCAGTTACGAATGGAAAAAATATTTGGTAGGTACCAAAACACCTTGGGGGTTGTTTTATATTGAATCTACGTGTGTATAAAATTATGTTTTTTATTCTACTATGATAGACATTTGACAGTAGCAAACAAGCTAAGCTAAACTGAGGTTTATTTATTTAATACTAATTTATTCTCGCGGCTTTGGCCGGTTTGTATCCTATATTATAATATAGGTCATAAACGTGTGTGGCAAATTTCTGAGAAATTCAATCGGTAGTTTTGCGTGAACGCGTGAAAATAAAGAAACTTAAACGAGAGCAGTGATATAGATCAGGAGGTTCAAGGTTCAAACCCAGGTACGCACCACAGACTTTTTTCTAAAATTATGTGCGTATTAGAAATTAATAATCACTGGTTTTAGTTGAAGGAAAACATCGTGAGGAAACCTACACACCCGATAGTTCTTAAAAAAAAACTTTTTGGAGGTGTGGAAGTCCACCAATTCGCACTTGGCCAGCGCAGTGGTCTATGGCTTATAACTCTCTCATTCTGAGAGAAGACCCGTGCCCAGCAGTAGGAAAATAATGGGTTGTTAACGACGACATTCACATTTATAATATAAGCATGGATTAAAAATGTACAGCCTATATTAATAATGATTTCACAGGTAAAACGTGGAAAAAGTGCACTTGAACTGAAAATAGTTCTATCACTTTGAAAAATAATTATAATGTTGTAACTTTAACCATTGTGTTAGGGTGACAATGCATTCTTAATACAGTGGTGAGAGAGACAAGATTTTTCTCTGCAGTTTACATTATTGGAATATTGACGACCCACGTAGCGGAGCGGTTACCATACCGGTCTGACGCGCAATGGGTCCCGGGTTCGATTTCCGGCCAGACAGGTATCTGAATGATGAGTTTAGATTCATGTTCTGGGTCCGGGTGTTTGTATGTGTATTCGTCGTGTTTGTGTATTCGTCTTGTGTGTGTCCATGGCACCCACGACGCAGGAGAAAATCCTAGTGTGGGGCTATGAATGTAGAAAGCGTGTTATTTACATCACACTTTCACATACAAAAATAAGACGCAATTAAAATAAAGTACTTATTTCCTATATTAAGCTCAGTTGTATTGAAGCAAATGAAATGTAAATGGAGTATCATTACTAATTAAAACGAAAACAAAAATATAAACATGCAAAAAAAAAATCCTCTTCCTTTTATTCCAAATACATTTTCAGGTCAGGCTTAAAAATATTTTTCAAACTTTACGTCAAGCCGTGTACGTATTTCCATATATTGCCGGAATACGCGTATTTTTTTCAAGCGCCCGTATGGAACCGACTCGATGAAATGCGGCTAGCAATTGTTACAGCAAATAAACGAACGCCCGTCTGCCTGGACCTCCATGCCTTGCTGATTCAAGTTTTCGCTGAGAATTCAGAGCCGACCTTATCAAATTTGCGCAGTTCATATGTTAATCTCGCTGAAAGTTCGCTAGGTAACAATTTGACCGTTAAATTAATTTGCACTGAGTTTTAGTACCAGAAAGATGCATAATTATTTTTAGAACTATTTTTTTAAACGTGTACTGCTATAATAGCAACCGAGCATACAATTATCTTAACCAAGTGAAGCCAGGTGATCGCTATTACTCATTCATTACCTACTACCAACGTAAATTTTAACGTAAAATTAAACGTTAAATTAAACCAATGTTAACTTAAAATTAATCGAGGTTAAGTTAAAAACGAAGAGGTCGCTATTATTATCATAACTAGATGAAGGCTTCGCTCGGGTGAAATGTGACTCGGCTCTCACATAGTATTTGAATCAGATTTTTAACAAATAATTCAACGTTAGGCTGTAGATGGCGGTCATTCAGATGTAGATGCGGTTTATGAACGAACTCAAGACGGCATCCTGGCGGCTATTATGTTGACTGTTATTTCTGTCAACTGTCAATTTCCACGATAAGAATTAAAAAAAAATCTTCGACAATCAGAATTTTGCGGTTATATGTTTTTGGCTGGAAATTAACATTTTTTACGTTTTATCATTCAGGTAAGGTTTCAATGGAGTCAATACGTACTCCTTGGAATTATTAATATCCATATTTTATGTATCTTTGCTTTATAGTAGGTTGGCGGTGGTACCATCCTGGTCGAAACATACTCACTACCGCCTTAGAAATATTTACATAATATGTATAGATATTATATAAATAGATATTATCTAGTTATATAAAGTGAATAAAAGAGGGAGAGAGATAGAGAGGGAGGGAAACAATAACAGAACCATTCTTCGCGCATTTGGAATATACTTTTATTTTTTTTATCTGATTGAAGTAGCAAACGAGCATGCAGTCCACTTGATGGTAAGTCGTCACTGCGGCCCATGGACATCTGTAAGCAACTTCAAATAGAACATGGGTTCTATCTGAAGTCAATCAACAGATGCGTTGCTATTCCCGAAGACTACGATGGTCGCCCCATATAAAAGTGTGCCGGCACCCACACCCTTCCATCAAAACGCAAGCTTTGCTTCACGCTAGAAATAGGTGTGGCGGTGGTACTTCCCCGGTCGAACTACCCTAGTTCTACCAACTCCAAAATGGAATACACTAAGGAATATCATGTCCTGGACTTAGAAAAAATCCAATTATATTATGTAGGTTTAGCTTTTAGTCAACGACCTCGGTTGCGGTGAGAATCATTTAGAAATTCAACCGCATTGCCGCAGGCATCCGGGACCAAAATACCAAGAAAAGCAAAACTTTAACCCTCATTAAATGAAGAATGACACACTAATTAAGTCAAAGTGGGTACTTCCATAAGTTTCAGTTTTGAAAATAAGTAAGCCGTTTACTAGTTGGATACTTTGAGAACAATAATGTTGAGCTAATACTGTTAACTTGGAATTGAAATTGTTGAAATATTCAACTGAAACTCTATAGAAAACTCTGTAGGTCAGGTGAATTGCTGGCGGTTAGCGTTGAATTATTTATTATCCGTAGCAGTAAATTTTCATGAGCATACCGCAACCATAGCGGGCCTACTAAGAACTTAACGCTTTTATTCTCCTTAAGAATTTAGAATCTTTAAGAAAAGTGGCAAATCAGTACAGTTCGTTTGAATGTAATCATGCTGCATGTATAAATCTGTAAACTAATTAAAATAAGACAAGAATCCAACCTTAGGTCTGTCACTGGTGCATAGTTGTCTATAACAATTTATTTACCATTTTTTCTCTTCAAACTCAATACGGGAATACCTATCTACCAAAGAAATTAATGATTTGGTGGTACTGCAGCAAATCAATCACGTGTAGTTCTTTTGCCTTTACAATCCATTTTTAACTTAACCATTTTTCGAATAATACATTTATTATATACTATGTATCGTAATAATATAAGATGTTACTTACTTTCTAGGCAGCAGTATGGACGTGAAGATGATCTTGACCCTCGTGTGTACCGAGTTGGTAGCAAAAAGGTACCGGCAGCGGCGGTGCGGCGGGTAGATGCCGGGGTAGCCTGGGCTTGCGAGGACACAGGCGCCTGGTCCCCGACACGATACGTCCTGGTATAGCCAGTCGCAATCTGTATAAAACAATCATTATTAGCTGTAATATTATTGTTCGCATGTGTTCCGCTTGCGTCTTTTTTACTTGATTGTGTATTGAGGATACATAAATCTTCGATACTCGACGGCTTTAATCTCCGAGTGACTACCGTCATACAAATCCGTTGAGATGTCAATGGACATCTGTTATCTTCATAGAGAGCAGAGATTTTATATGAAGTCCATTACAATTGTGTTGCTACTCTTAAGGACTAAGATGGCCACCTTATATGAAAGTGAGCCGGCAATTACACCCTTCGAACGAAACGTAAGAACTACTTCACGTTACAAATTGCGGTGACCTCCCCGATCGATCGATTTTGAAGACGTAACAAATTAAAACAGTTATGACATCGCTGCATAGTATAAAACAAAGTCACTTCTCGCTGTCTGTCCCTATGTATGCTTCGATCTTTTTAGTTACGCTAAAGTATTTTAATGCAGTGTTTTTATAGATAGTGATTCAAAAGGAAGGTTTTATGTGTAAAGATATAGTAGAGAAACACTGATAATTTTCGATTTTTCACTTTTAGGTGGAACGAAGTTCGCTGGTTGAGCTGATTATTTGGTAAAAATGGTCCACGAGTCGTTAAATTAACTTGAAAAGCTTTTAAAACCGACCTAAATGAAACACACGGCAAAAATGCGCGTTGTCAACTCAGTGGAAACAATTTTCCATATTCTCGGGCCAACGAGGTTGTCACATCACGTGCAATTCAGTTCCTGTCGTCGCTCGCGACAGATTTAATGTCGTGTGAATTTTCTTACTGGATCTCTCATTATCGAGGAGAATGAAATTCCGAACCGTTTACGTTCACTGTTATAAACGTAGCGCAATAATACAGTAGATTGGTGTTATATTATGTACACGTATGGATATTTTCGTTCAATAATTTCCTTATAGGTACACACTTCACTCCTACGGATTCCGACGAATTTGGAAGTTGCTAATAATGGTTTCATAGAATTTATGTACAGGAGCTAAATATATGAAGAAAGTATTTTGTTTCATTTATTAGACGACTGCTTTAGAAAGACTTTTGTTTAGTTTTTTGAGCACATTTATGTACACTTTTCTACCAATTTTTTTAACGCACGGTAGAGCCCAAACGACTTGACTAATTTTAACATACTAGTGACCCGTTGCACGGTCGAAATTTGACCGTAATTTAAATTAAAAAACTAAACTTCATATTGTCTGAAGTAGCACGAATATTTCTCAAACTAAAACAAATTGTTAGAATTTTCAAGTTATATTGAACGCACCCGTTAAAAGAGGTTTAATTTAGCTAAGCTGCATTTAAAAGCATTAGCGGGTATTTTGACAAAAACATCTGAAATTTTTGACGTTATGTGCAATAGCAAAACATTGAATGTTTTATTTCGTTTATTATTTGTGCGTTTGTGTCAAATGCAAGGTGGTGTGTGTAATGTGTTTTTAGTTGATTTTGTATATGTTTTATGCACTATTTGAAAAAAGTATTAACATTGCGTAATCCTTCTCTACCTCAACTATAACTATAATTCACGGTTCATATTCGTCTGTCTGCGGCAAGTATCTTAAAAACGGATCACAAGTTTTTACTTCACGTATAGATAATCACGTATATATATAGATGAGGCGGGGACAAAAAATACAGCAATAACTACCAGAACTACGACTGTCACTGCGTGTAGCAATTTAAGATATGTACCTAATTGAAACAAGTCGAATGTTTATGATGCGTTTTTTGTTTAAAATCGTGTCTAATATAGGGTTAAAAATAATCTGAGGGGTATTAAAAATAATTTGATGAGCTTTTTAAAGATTAACAGCTCTTTTCCAAGTCAATCCAGAAATAATATTTAAAATTGATTGATAGAAATTAAATTGCGTTTATAATAATCAAATTTACAAGACTGCTATAAGGTGATTACCTTGACCTGACGATAATAATCAAGATATTCCGCAAAGCACCCAATACACCGATAACTTACAGCAGTTATGTCGCGTTTAGTTTTAACGAATCAGTGTTATTTTAATATTAACTTAACGGTCCTACGGCACGATGATGTCTTGATCAAGATATTACTAATGTTTTGAAGTTTAGTGTAATAATGGGTACGTAAATATTATTTTTTTGCTTGTTAATTGTTTTGTTACGAGCCACTTTCTATTTTTGATACGTATCTTTCTTTATAAAATAAAGGAACTTAGCAAATAAATTCATAGAATCATATCAAATGATATATAGAGATCACCGTATATAAGCATCATTAATCAACACCAGACATGATTTAAGACCCTGTCTGTGGTCAACGTCTGAAATGTATTGCTTTTTGATAAGTTCATTTCTACATTACAGAGATGCGTGTTGTGTTCCATACAATGTTATCATCAAACATAGCAAAACTATAGACGTTCATTAGTTGTAGCGTTTTCTATGCATTTAGCACCTGACTAGGATGGTTTCGTGTCGGTAGTGAATACAAAAAGAACGTAGGCGAATACAAAAACATCCAGATTCAGAACAGAATTAGAAATTAATCATTCATATATCTTTATAGCCGGGGATCAAACCCAAAATCCATTCCGTGTCAGACCGGTATGGTGACAACTCCGCCACGCGGATCACATACATTATTTTGATTAGTACATAGATCGTGTACAACTTATATTCAAAGTACACTTTTTTCAATATCCTCGAGAAGTATTACAGACGCTCGTAAATAAATAGGTGTAATATATCGTACTAGAAGTCCCATATCTCTACGACACAGTACGTCTATAAGTAAGGATGTGACGAGGGTCGCACCTTTGTCCACTACACTTGCGTTGTTATGAAAAAAACCTTTTGAAGGTAATAAATACCGTTCCGACTATACGATCGCACATATATCTCAACGTTGTTAAGGATATTCTGTTGTATAAAAAACGTAGATACATATCTCATTGATATACAATGAACTAAACATACTTTACAGAAGATCGTCCCTTTACTTCAGCTGTTACGTCCATTTCAACAATAATGTTATCCTTCATACAAAAGTATACTAAGTACAAATGTATAGAAATTTCTTTGAGAAACTTTCTTGCTACGAAATAATTCACTCAGCTGATTCTTGTTCTAAAAACAAGTCCATTAATACAAAAATGAACAAGATAAAAATGTTGTTTTGTATATTTTTTGTTCAACGCCAGTGACAGAAAGAGTGATTACTTAAATTTCTCTTTCTTGTTTTATAAATAAATCAACAACTCGCGCCCGAAAACTAGAAACATTTTTATTTATATCAAAAGTAACGTTTCGAGCTTTAAAGAGAAATTCCCTTGCGGCTTTGACCTCGTTTTACACCTCTTTACGCAGTCTTTTCATATGAAAATCAAGAAACCGCCAAGTTTCAGAACACAAATTCGAGAACCATAGTATTTATAACTAGCTGTTGCCCGCGACTTCGTCCGCGTTTCCGTTGTTTTTTGTAAAAAAAAGTAGCCTATGTCCTTCCTCACGGTTCAGTGGTTTTGATGTAACAAACAGATTAACTTTCGTATTTTAGTAGGGAAATATAATATGTCATATCTACAATACTGTTGAAAAATATCGCAATACGGAACCGCACAATATTATTGTTAATAGCTTTGCCCGCGACTCCGCCAGCGAGTAACTCCTTGTGTGTTATTGAGTTAATGTATTGGTAATATTGTTTAGATCACGTTCACATGAGGCTTAAGAACCTTTTTTATTTTTGTTTTCGAGGGGGAAACCTTCAAAAGGTACCCGACGCCGTGGGAGCGACGCAGAGTTATGTGGAATTTTTACCGCACTAAAACTCCCCCGGTGTCCGTCTTCGGTGCTATAAAGAGGACTCGGGCTCCTCCCAGATGGGCGGATGGGCCCACCACCCAATCTAGTCTTTACGGCGGTATGCGACCACACATATCGCCACCTTCCCGGTATCGCCTGGCTGGACGGTTCAAGCTCCCACTCTAGCCGCCCGCAACCCCGGAAGCCCCTTTTAGTCGCCTCTTACGACAGGCAGGGATACCGTAGCCCTATTCCGATCCTGCCGAAGGCTTAAAGTACTTATATAACGAAAATACTTCAATGCAAAGCTTCCGGGTAAACTATGTTGAATGTTGATCCATCCGGCACGTGAACGTAAAGATTTTTGGAACTACTGACCCGGGAAAGAGCGACGTACAACTGACCATGCGAGAAACAACTGACACCGAGATCTACTCCAGCAACACGAAAAGTCTGCCCTTGAGCCTTATTAATTGTCATTGCATAACACACCGATACTGGGAATTGCGTTCTTTTAAATTGGAATGGAAAATTATTAGGTACTAAGGGAATTCTGGGAATAAAGACGGTTTCTCCTGCACCGCAACCTGTTAAAATTTGAGCCTCGATTATATTTTGTTGCAACCGGGTTACTTTTAGCCGAGTTCCATTGCAAAGTTGTGGTGGTCTTAAATTTCGGAGCAGAATAATCGGAATGCCAATTTTTAAACAAATTTCATGAGAAGGAAGTCCGGGCATATTTAAAGAATTTAAAAATTCTATCGGGTAGTTAGTGGCGTCTTGTTCATCGACCATTCTATTTATTGAACTATAAACTTTGCTTTACCCTTGTATATTCGACAGTATTTTATTATTAATCTCAAATGCCTGGTCATTGCGAGGAGTTAAGATGGATCTTTCGCATAGCCAAGAATTGTCCCTATTTAATATATTTGTTACGTCACCGTGACACTGTTCACTGTTCACTGTTCACTGTTCACTGTTCACTGTTCACTGTTCATTTTTCATTTTTCATTTTTCATTTTTCATTTTTCATTTTTCATTTTCTTTTTCATTTTTCATTTTTCATTTTTCATTTTTCATTTTTAAAAATTTCATTTTTCATTTTTCATTTTTCATTTTTCATTTTTCATTATTCATTTTTCATTTTTCATTTTTCATTTTTCATTTTTCATTTTTCATTTTTCATTTTTCATTTATCTTTTTTCATTTTTCATTTTTCATTTTTCATTTTTCATTTTTCATTTTTCATTTTTCATTTTTCATTTTTCATTTTTCATTTTTCATTTTTCATTTTCATGTTCATTTTCGTACAGATAGATGACTGAGTTATAAACGTAAGAGTAGACAAATATAATCAGAAAGCTTTGAACTGCTAAGCTATCGGGAGTTACACGTGTTATTGTGAGTCAACCATAAAAGATGGACATATGCTGTCGTAGGATATTTTTTAGATAATTTTAAGGAAAATATTTCCCTCATACATGATTTCTGTGTAGCTTTAACCATTAAGGTTGCACACGCGACAGAAGCTTAAAAAAGTAACTTCTCCCGTTTTCCCAACATTTCCCTTTACTGCTCTGCTCCTATTGATTGTAGCGGGATGAAAAGTATACTATAACCAGCCCAGGAGTATAAAGAATAATCGTACCAAGTTTCGTTAAAATCCACTGAGTAGTTTTTGTTTCTATAACGGTTATACAGACAGACAGACAGACAGACAGACAGACAGACAGACAGACAGACAGACAGACAGACAAAAATTTTACTGATTGCATTTTTGGCATCAGTATCGATCCCTAATCACGCCCTGATAGTTATTTTGGAAAAATATTTCATGTACAGAATTGACCTCTCTACAACTTTATTATAAGTATAGATGAAAATAGACCTTTGTATACATTTACTTACCTAGAATTTGTATTCTAGAAAGACCGGTGTTTAAAAGTTTTGTATTGAACCTTTCACATAACAATGAGACTTGCTTTATCAGAGTAAAGTTATTCTTTATCGTGAAATGGTTTGTGTCCGAGATAAATTACCTTATTTATACAATTCATATGAAAAGAAGTGGTGTCCTGTGCCTACAATTTCCACAATTGACTTTTATTCATTTAATACCATGACATGTATTTTTTTTATCAGATTGAATTAGCAAACAAGTATGCAGTCCAACTAAAGATAAGTGGTCACTGCCGCCCAAATATATCTAAAAGCAACTTCATATAGAACATAGGTTATATCTGAAGTTAACCACAGATGCGTACTCCCGAGGACTAACATGGTCACCTCAAATAAAAGTATGCCAGCAACCACACCATTCCATAAAACCTTCACGCTAGAACTAGGAGTGGCGGTGGTACCTCCCCGTTTGAAGTACACTGGTTCTACTACCTGGTGAAATTGTTGTTGTTTATCTAAAAATAAATATTTCTTACTGTGTAACATCCAATAAGGCAAACTATTGCCTTATTGGATGTTATGCCATAAAAAGTAATATATTTCTCCTTGCCACCACAGTTTTGCCGTGACCACGATCCAGGTAACTGGGTCGAAATATCGACAAAAAGAAAATATTATGAGTATCCGTAACGTATTTAAAGATAAATGATTTCTCAGAAATAAAGTTTACAATAATGAACAAACCTGTATGAGGAATCCTGGAACCTCCGCGGGGGTGGAACCCCACTCCCTGGGTGTTACTTAGTGAAGTAAAGCTGAAGAACGCGAGAAACTGAGACCTCTCCGTGTTGTCTGTTATCCTGTTAAAAATATATACTTGGAAAATAACGCGCAAGTTAATCAGTGCTGTGTTATCATCAATAACTTATTGAAAATATTACTCAGGTAGACTAACGATAATAGTAAATTATTAATATCAAAAAACTAAATCTAGTTTCAGTACCGGCTGATTTTAAAACCAGATTTAGATTTTTATTAATTTATGGATATCCATTAGCCTTTTCAGGTCCACTGCTAGATATAAGCCGTTTAATGGCGTTTTTTACGAATGGTCACCGTGCCTTGCATGCGTTAGTAAGCGCAGTGAGTGTTTACTTTATGAAGACGCTGTTGCCTTTCTATATCGTGTATCTTAGTCGCCAACGACTTCCACGGAATGAGAGAGCTATTTAATGGTGCTATTTAAGACCGACACGACACATCACATACTTCAATAGCGTTAACTCAATACTCGTAATTCGCACCGATTATACAATTTCAACGGACAACGTACGAGTACGCCAATAAATGACACGGTCGTTTGTAAATGCTCAACGAGCGCCACAATTCCGAATAGAGCATTACCGGTTCCGACGTGACGACCTTTTGTGCAAACGCTTACCATCCCGCTCCGGAACTCGCGTTTTGCGTTTCCGAACAGAACTGCAAATGGAGATAAATTCTCAACGCCCCGCGCCAGTAAGGCCACAATTGCCGGAAATAATGTCCGTTTCACCTCCACCGTTAATGAACGAAAATGTAATTAATTATTGCCTATTTTGGCCGGATTCGTCGCCGCAACGGACCTACTAGACCGGATTCGTTCGGAAACATGTTGCGTTAATGAGCGATGCGACGGTTAGGCACTATCGGAATTTAAATTAGTACTATTATAATTTGAATTCATAACATAGTGATGTGAGCGGATTGGAATTTTGTACATAGTATCTATGTACGAATAGCGCTCGCATGTGACATTCAAACGCGTAGATACTAATGTGAATGCCGATCGTGACTTGATAAGTTCCTAACAGCTGTTTATGCTTAATTTAATATTGCATTGGACCATACGACGTAACTAACTACACAGACGGTTGAACTTAAGGAGATATTTAATTTTCTTCCGACTTGTGACAAATGGCTCGAAAGATTAAAAGCAAAGAAGTTTGCTCAACAATATATTTTGCTTACGAACAGGACGACCTATTTCATTTTTTGTTAAACTTCCTTGTATTTTTCTGTCAATTATAATGCGTATTACTTACATAACATTATGTTTGTTATTATTCTTAGGACAAAATTTACAAATTATTCCCAAGTAACGCAAGTAATTAGATTTGTTACGAATATAGAGAATATGTCCACCAATTCGCACTTGGCCAGGGCGGTGGACTATGGCCTATAACTCTCTTATTCTGAGACGACGATAGATAATATTGATTATATTATTTAAATATTTTACAACACAGATTTAAGCGATGTAATTTAGATTTCTATCTTCTTTGTATATTGGACGATTCTGGTGGTTATTATTATGGTCTTTAACTTTACCTGAAATCAAGGGTAGAAGCACCATGGTCCGCGAACAGAACAACGGGTGGTGTGTACCGCTCGTTCGCGCCACACAGCCTCGTCTCAGCGACGCCGCCCACGCTGTGCACTGCGCTTGCGCCGCCTAACTGAAGCCAGCCGCCCACACAACTATTGCAATACAAAAGACATATATTTTATTTTTTATCTGATTTAAGTGGTCACGAGTAGTGATCACTTACTATCGAAGGGACTGCGTGTTCCTCCGATAGTAAGTGTCACTGCCACTCATCGACATCAGTAAACAACTTTATGTAGAAAACGGGTTTTATCTGAGGTCAAGCATAGGTTCGTTGCTACTATCGAGGGCCAAGATATTTCCTTTACACGAAAGTGAACCGGTGACCACACTCTGTCATCGAAACTCAATAACGGAGTCATGCTAGAAATAAATGTATCGGTAGTACATCCCCGCTACATTGGTTCTACGAAACTAAAACGAATTTTTGCTTACTAATCACAAAAATATTCATACATCTTTCATTCTTAATTTTTTCAGGTGCTTTCTACTGCCAACCATAGGCCTTCCCTAATAGGATTTTTGATAATATTTAATCACTTGCGCTTGATGAATAATCTCGGTGATAGCGAATGTTGATGTTACGAAATTTAAGAGAAAAGACGAAGAGTTGTTACTCAAGACCAACACCGCACGGCAGATTATATTTCATGCATTATATAACGAATAGCACAAACTATCATCAATAGGTATACTACTAAGTTTTTGATTTTAAAATCAAAAATTTAGTAAATTAAGCAATTTAAACAATGATTCAGTTGTAGGCTGTTAAACATGATTAGCTATAAATTAGAGTATTAGTCCTATAATTACCTTGTAGCTACGAATTAATTATCCGCGCCAACATAAGCGTTAATGGCACGTACTAAAACTTATTATCTCACTAGTTATACTATAACAGCACATTAATGTAAACGAACAGAAACTGTACAAAGAACATTATTAAATAATAAGCAAACAGCAATATCGCTGATCACGTAGGGATAATTAACACGGAGAGTTGAATAAAACTTTATTAAGCTTTTGCATAGCTTTTATCGCGGGCTTTGAGCGCGGCGACCGAATCAAGAAATTCCGTAACGAAAAAACCTAACACCCCCCACTCCACCTACCATATAGCGCGGCCGAGCGTTCGCATAACGCGTATATTTTGTATATGGTACGACCGAAAGAAGATCGCACGAATCGAGACGAGCTGCACGGAAGTCGGACGAATATGCAAGTAGTTGTTTGTGAAAAAGTATCTGGTATCAAAGAAAAAAAACTCGAAATAATATCAAAGAAAAAATACTGCATAAATAAATAAGTAATTATAATTGCATAAGTAAGATAAAAAAAATAAAGTAAGATAAAAAATGCTATGCAATAGCTTTACCTCGGCAATCCCTGAATGCCACACGTTTTTTTTACCTGACTGCGTAAGGAGGGTAATGTTTTTCGAGCGTGTATGTATGTTTGTATGTATTTCCATTTATTTGGAATGCGCTACAATCAAAAACGCGGACATATTATTTTAAACGAGTTGTGAGAGTGACATCGACTACACGAATTTAAAAAATCGCGTTTGCTGTTAGATAAAAAGGGGAAGCGGAAGGTTTTTTTATTGTCATAACAATTGGCATTAAATGAATATATGCATCATAATACTTTTATATTCTTGTCTTATGCAAAATTAAAACAAAAAACGTTAAGTTAAATAAATTATTCCAAAAACCGAGAAAGATACTTATTCAAATGGTGTGAAATGTCTTTGTTTTGTATAGGCCTTCGTACGGGGGCAATTACAAATTGACAGTTTTTTTTTCTCACACTACCACCGGATCGGAATACAATCTCAACTGAGAAGATCCGGCAAAAAACTCAGCGGGTTTTACTTTTTTGTTATTTTATATCTATTCATTTTATTTTCTCTCTATTTATTAGTTTTAAGCAGTCGGTTACTTATTCAATACTTTACCAACGACATTCGTTCGCCTTACAAGAGTTCGACCCATGTTATTTATCCTGACACTACCCTAAGCATATTTAGACGTATTCCAGTCACCAAAGGCAGAGGTCCAAAGCTGTTTCGCTTCAAATATTCAATTTGACGGGACATTGATCACAACTGCCTGTATTTGACAACATCGGACCCATCAAATTCCACGTTCCCTATTTATGTTAACGTATTCAAATAAGGCGACTTAAATATTTGATTTCGAGTGGTGGCTCTTACGAATGATGAAATATAGATTTTGTTGAAAGCAGTTATGATTTATTCAAATGGATATGTTTGATACACATTCGTGTCAGAACCAAAGCGGTATTGCAATTGGTATAATAATTTCATAAGCATATGATATGAGGTATTGTGACTTAATGATATTAGCATATGATATCAACATACATTCAAAAGTATTGAATCTGAAATTGTGATACGCTGCTAGTGCCAATGTTGATATATTTTTAAAATTAGGTCTTATGATGACATGAAAGAAAACTAAATAAAATAAGGCTACTTCAGATATGGATCAGGTCATGTAATTAATGACTTACACTAAATAAAGCATTAAAATAAAGTATAGAATATACTTTACAAGTTGCTCACACGTGATCTCACTCATGAAAACGTTGAAGCCTTTGGTGCTATTTAATTTTGAATCGGTAACTTTCCTTTTGGTTTGTCATAGAAATATACAGAGGAAAGAGTAAAAGAGTGGAAACTCGCCAAAATAGATTTATAAATGGTCAGGTTTTCTTTGTTACATATATTTCACACCTCCGGAATTCAGATCGCGTAAACACTATAAACCGGCACACCATTCCAGTATTTCACTGTCTAGTGTGTAATGGAGAAAGGAAGGCAATGGCAAACCAACCATTATTTCTGCCAAGATAATTGTTCCGTGGATATTTTGCAGACAATGGCAAACGTCGGCCTTCAAAGTCTTGCGATACAAATTGTGAATGCCCACTGCGAGTTTTAATTGTAGGATCCCGTCATTTCTTGCTTATAGCTGTATCTTCTGCAGGATTTTTATAATTAATCGGAGAGTATTAAGTGCGACCACTCCGACAATGAAATGAGTTTTCACGGAAATTAATGTAGCTAACATTAGAGCCACAATGAAGTCGGTTTATTATAAGAGTTTATTTATTAACATAATTATTTTTCAATTTAAACAATATAGAAATTTATTGTAGAATAAGAGCCAAAAGGAGTATTAATAGAGTTTTTTGTTTAATTACATTTTTCCGTGATCGATAAAATGCAATCCTCATTGAATTTTAGATCTTTAGTCGCTGAATACTTCTCTATTGTGTTTTTCTTCAATAACCTCATTACATTTTTTATGATTTTTTGTTTTAAAGAGGGTTTTGTTTATCTTTTGTTTTATTTTCAAATTTTGTAAAAAACGTTCTTATCTCATTTCATTAAATGTGTTCAGAGCCAATGCTTAAACGAGTAATCAAAAGATAAAGGGATCTCAATGTAATAACAAGCAGTGCATAAAACATTAAAACTCTTACCTTGAGCCATTAAATCTGCCGACGGAAAGGAGTCTGTACACTTGTATTTCTACCCGCTGTCCTGCGTCCGGCTGAAGGAAGTACGAACATGCGCCCGGACCTTCGATCGACGGCGACTTGATCTGCCCGAACGTCTTTCCTGATTTGTTCTTGAGCACGCGTGAATCAATAGTGATGTTGCACACTGGGAAGATATAAAATAAATTAAAGCGTTTTAGGTTCCGGTAAAATTTTCATGTGAACGGGTTTGTTTTTGAATCCATTGCATATTTATATAAAGTAACTAGCTATACCCTGAGCGCGTTGATTCGCCACTACAAAAAAAAAAACAGAAAGCACGTGGGCTCATTCATATCATCTTTGCAGGATCAAATGCATAGTTTACGATTTTATAAAGGACATAAAATCAAACATTCATTATTAGATACTTGAACTATACGCGTTTGATTTTTTACTCTCTTTGTTCTCTCCTTCTTTTTCAATATTCGTAATGAACTCAATTCTGAACACAGACCTCTATTGATGCTAGCCAATGACATCAACTTTCGACTCTTCCTACCCATCCATCAGCCTTTTGAGGTCCACTGCTGGACATAGACTTTCCTTAAATGGCGCCCCTCCAACCGGTCTTGTGCCCTCTAAATCCAACGGTTTC
Source organism: Spicauda simplicius (assembly GCA_949699795.1). Taxonomy (NCBI): domain Eukaryota; kingdom Metazoa; phylum Arthropoda; class Insecta; order Lepidoptera; family Hesperiidae; genus Spicauda; species Spicauda simplicius. The sequence continues at coordinate 7,453,448 of OX453058.1, read as the reverse complement.
CCGATGTCTTCTTCAGGTCATCGGTCCCCCTGGTGGGACCTGTGCTCCTTTTGCCTAAACGTGGTCGCCACTCGAGGACCTTTCGTCCCCATCGTTTATCGGTCCTACAAGCGATGTGGCCGGTCCATTGCCACTTCAACCTCCTAATTTTGAGAGATATGGCGGTAACCTTCGTTCGTCTACGGACTTCGTCATTGCAAATCTTGTGTCGTAACAAAATTTTGAGCATAACCTTCTCCATAGCACGCCGAGCGACTCTAAGCCTTCGAATGTGTCCTACAGTAAAATACTTTATTCATTCGGCGCCATAGGTCATCTCTGGCAAAACACATTGCTCGAATAATTTCGACTTCAGGCACTGAGGAATTGTGGATGAGAAGATACAACGTAAGTTCCTCAACGTAGCCCAGCCGAGTTGGATTCTTCGAGTGACCTCCCTCTCAAAGTTGGACTTACCCATTAAGATCGTTTGTTCTAGGTAAATATACTCGACGACAACTTCACGAGGAGTGCCGTCAACAACTACAAGTACGGGTGTGACATGGACATTTGACATGATTTTCGCCTTCTCCATGTTCATCATAAGACCCGTTGTGAGGCACTGTTGAGGTCCCCTAGCATTACGCTGAGATCCGTCAGCGAATCTGCCAAGGTCGCTATATCATCGGCAAATCAGAGGTAAGTGACGTGTTCACCATTGATGTTAATGTCAAGATCTTTCCAGTCCATCAGCTTGAAAACATCTTCCAACGCAGCGGTGAACAGCTTCGGCGAGATGACATCGCCTTGCGTGACTCCCCGCTGTAGTTGGATTTGGTTCGTGCTTCGGTCGTGTACACGGACATTAGACATAAATCTGGGGTTATCCTAGGGTTCCTAGAGTTATCGGCTCACACAAAATTAGATGTCTAAATTGATGGACACCTAATTTGGAGAATTGAAACGAGTTTCGAAGCGAATATGCCCGCTATTGAAGCCCACAACTAGGTCGGCGGTTAGCCTCCGACTCGGTGAAACTTTAAGCGTTTGCGTGTCAAAGTTGTTGGGGAATAAATAAAAAGCTTGTCAACTGTTGCCGAGCCACGGGCAATTTGAACCGGATACACGACGTCTCTAGTTACTAGACACACAATATGGTACACTTAAAAAAATACAAACGGCAGGAATTAAAATTTTATACATTGACAATAATTATAGGTAGTGTAAGAGAAGAAAGTAAGCACTTAAATATAAAAAAACAGCTACTTGTAACAGTATAGCTGTTTATTTCCAGGTAGTAGAACCAGTGTACTTCGACCGGGGAGGTACAACCACCACACCTATTTTTAGCATGTGAAGCATTTCTTGCATTTCGATGGAAGGGTGTGGTTGCCGAAACACTTTAATTTGAGGCGTCCATTTTAGTCCTCGGGAGTAGCAGCCCATCTGTGTTTGTGTTTATCTAGAACCTCTGTTCTATATAAAGTTGCTTAAAGATGTCCATGAGTGACAGTGACCACTTGGACTAGGATCAGGTGGACTGCATGTTCGTTTGCTACTTAAATCATATAAAATAAGTATTTTCAAACTAAAGCTATTAATGACAAAAGGTTAATACTGAAATTATACCTACATGGTGTCCGAAATCAAACACTCATTAGTCTGAACACAAACACGACATATTTACTGTACTTAACGAGAATTGTCATTGTATCCGGGAGCTTTTGGTGAAATCATCAACTCATACATCAGATAATTATTGTTACGTCATTAGGAATATGTATGGTCTTTTTAGCTATATTTACTATATTTATACGTACATTTTTGTATCGTAATTTATAATAGGTACTAGGTTTTTTTGTTTTCGAAGGGGAAACCTTCAAAAGGTACCCGACGCCGTGGGAGCGACGCGTGGTTATGTAGGATTTTTCAAACCTCTGGTGGCCGCCTTGGCGCTACAAAGGAACGCAACCGGAGTCCTCTGAGCGTGTTGCCCTATCGGGCTCCTCCCAGATGGGCGGCTGGGCCCAACGCTCCGTCTAATCTTTACGACGGTAGTCGACCACATATACCACCGTCCTTCCCAAGGTCGCCTGACCAAACGGTTTGAGCTCCCACTCTAGCCGCCCGCGACCCCAGAAGCCCCTGCTAGTTGCCTCTTACGACAGGCAGGAAATACCGTAGCCCTATTTTAATCTCGGAACTACAGCGACGAGGTATTAGATAGTAAGAAATTTATTATATCTTAGATCATTTCCGTGGCTTTGCATACATAGGTCACTTCTACCACGAAAATGAGTATCTACCACGGAAATGTCACAAACTATCTGAGTGTCAAGTTTTAGTGAAATTCAATTAGTAGTTAAAGCATGAAAGAGAAACAAACACACATACATACTCACAAACTTTCAATTTTTTAATATGATAAAACTTAAAAACGTTGTAAGCCATGTAAAAGCTTGTAAAATGACTTTCAGGCAGGTAAAATCTTAATATTAGCTAAGGGCTAATAAAGGTTAATAATAATTCCGTTTTCCAGGTTAGGTAAACATTGACCGAGCCTCGCTTAAGGGACGGGGTCCGGGACAAAAAACATTCCCCAGTTTGAAACAGCAATTTTCTTTTTGTTCTCTCACAACATTATACAAAGCCACCAAATAGACTTATAATATGGTATTGTTATCTATTAAAAGAAGTATCTAATCACCACATATTTTAAAATAATTATACTGCGTTGTAATAAGAATTCTGACATACAGATCTCCAACAGAACTCATGGCCGTCCTTCATAGTTCGGTTTACACCCTCAATTTTTCCATGATCGTGCATGTTAAATAAACTACCTTTTAAGGTATTTCCGGAGTACGAAGACATGAGGCACTTCAGAAATGGCTTGATCTCCTTAAGAGTTGGCGAAGCATTGGCAACTCTTACCTGGTTGCAAAAGTCCATATACGACAGTAACTTCTCTCCATCAGGTAGTCCATTTGACTTATCGTTAAATTTAAGTATAAAATAAAACTAAAGGGTGTGGTGGTCATGATGCTTTTTACTTAAACCTAAAGGCCACTGACCTTGCGTAACCATGAGTATAATACTGTTTTATTTGGTGACGTCTACTGATACCCCAGGACAGTAGTAATTTCTTTTTATAACTTGGACTACGAATTTATACTGATTTAACAGATTCGTTTATATTTTTTAACATTTTTACAGAAATTCATGGCTGAAGATTGCATTTAAAAAAGTAAGAGACAAGTTTCTTCTAAAAGATATTCTGAAATATTGAAATAGGTACATGAAATTTCTTGCTTTCATTTTCTTTTTTTTCTCTGATCCAATAGTAGAATATGAAAATATTATGCCATAATATGTTATTTTGGATTTTAAAGCGTGTCGAAGAAGCAAGCATAAATACATAAGCTGACGGTAGTAGGGTAAAATATAAAATGGACATTTTAAGTCCTTAAGTGCCCCCGAAGGTTAAAGTATATTTCATTCCTTTGTTATGAAATAAAAAAAAACAGTACAATAAGAACAACGTTACACGGACAACAATATGTACAGGACAAAATATTAATCCCTCGTGTATTTAATATTCGTATGCCAACAAATAAAACATGTGTCAAGATCTACACCGAGCTACCGTTCCTGTATGCGCCCTAAGGGAATTGCCGCTTACCAGAACCTTTTTTGCGCAATCCTCGCACTGACCAATAATCGTTCAACCGCTTTCTTCATGACCGCTGACGTTTTCGGATGACGACGTGGGCGTGTATTTAATAATATATATTTTACCATTACGCGTCTGATTACTAAAATCATTCAACCATCCATCCATCTATCCATTCACCCATCCACCAGCCTTTTGAAGTCATACTATGTTACAGGACATAGGTCGGTTTGCACACTCGTTTCTGCCACGGACGTGCAAGATGTGGAACGAGCTTCCTCCTGAGCTATTCCCAGGGCGTTATGACATGGGGCTCTTTAAAAAAGGTGCGAAAAGAGCTCTCTTTCAAAGCCGGCGATGCATAGGCGACTCCTCTAGTGTTGCAAATGTCCATAGGTGACGGTGACTACTTTCCATCAGGTAGCCCGTTTGCATTATTGTTAGGTTTAAATATATAAAAAAGGTCTTCTTCAACAGGGGATTTGTAGCTATCGCGTCTAGAATGCCTGGTGTTGATAATACACAGAAGCTGTTGCCCAACAGGGCAACGCCGACAAAAACAAGTTCCCGCAATAAAAACATAACATAAATAACTGTCAGAGCAGTACTCTTTAATATCGCACTACGCGCACATGCACGTACGGCAACGTTGCGCCGTCGCGCATGAAGCACGAGCACTCATCGCCACCGCCCGGGCACGTACACCCGATGGACGACTGCGTCCAGAGGTCCGCTTGCCGATTTACACGGTACAATAGTACAGTGCAGTGCATTTTTAACCGCCGTCAAAAATAACATCCCGTAGCAAAAAGTAACAATACTCACTATTAGAGCAGTACTGCTCAAGGCCGCACTGCGCGCAGCGGGTGGGCGCGACGTCGCCGCACGGGCACGCGCCGTCCCGCACGCAGCACGCGCACTCCTCGCCGCCGCCCGGGCACGCGCAGCCGGTGGACGACTGCGTCCAGAGGTCCACTTGGCCTGCGAGTTGTTTGCTATTTTAATATCAGCTTCAAGACATGCTAAGACTTATACGCTTTTTTAAATTCTTTTTCCCGGTATTTTGGATCGTGGTCACGATTTTGCCGTGACCGTGATAGTAGTTTTGTCGGGACTACGATCCATGTAACTGGCTACAAATATCGGTAAAAAAATAACAAAGCGTATATCGTGAGTAACCTTTTACATATTAAAATGTATTAATTCCGCGATAATATTAGTCTAAAATCATATGCTGCTTAGAATTTTTGGATCTCATATTTCTAAAGTATTGCAGGAATTATACTGGAGGGCCGCCGTCGCATCTATTATTAATGTTCTTTCGATATGGTGGAAGGATGTGGTTGCCAGCTAAGTTATAATATATAAGTAACTATCTTAGTGCTTGTGAGCAGTAATGCATTTGTAATTGAAATTAAATAAAAACTTTGTTCTGTATGAAGTTGTTTAAAAATGTCCATGAGCGGCAATGACCGCTTACCGTTGGTACTTTACGACTTCAATCTTATACATAAGGCAGCAAAGGAACAAATAAATTCATTCGATAATATGTGGCTACTTCCACACATGAATTACTATAGCCAACTCCAGATATTATGAAGTGCTTAAGTCAGCATCAGATGTGATGATACCTATAAGGTAGCATACGTCAAAAGTCTCATTAGATACCCTTTAACCCTCGTAAGACATTCACGCTTATTACTGTTGTTGTTGGAAAAACAGTGCCATTAAGCATTTATCGAATAAGTGAGGCGGCATTTCATCCGGAGTTAGTTCGACTAAGTGACAATACGGCTACGTTTTACGTAACTTGTTTACATTTATATGCCCTAGTTATTTAATAATACCATAGATATCCAAAAAATATGATAATCAACTCATGTCAAATTCTTTGTCTGGCTGTGTTTTCTTTAGATGGTATTAATATTAACGACGGACTACATGATAAAAGGAGCGAAACTTTTATTCGTTGGTACGGTATAAAACTAAAAACGGCGACAACTATTTCCAACCTGAAGCAATAATTGCGTTTCGGTGGAAAGGTGTGGATGCCGGATCACCTTTATATGAGGCGATCTAAGATCTCGGAAGTAGCGATGCGTCCAATTAACTTTAAAACCTTAGCTCTATTTGAAATGGTTTGACGACCCGCGTGGCGTAGCGGTTACCATACCGGTCTGACACGCAGTGGGTGCCGGGTTCGATTCCCGGCCAGACAGGTATCTGAATGATGAGTTTAGATTCCTGTTTTGGGTCTGGGTGTTTGTGTATTCGTCTTTGTGTCCATGGCACCCACGACACACGAGAAAATCCTACTGTGGGGCTATAAGTGTAGAAAGCGTTTTTGAAATTACTTATAGAACGAAGTTTGTTGAATACTTGTCCATGAGTGGTATTTGCCACTTACCATCAGGTGGCTAGCATACTCGTTTGTAACTTCAGCCATATAAAATAAATACTCACTGCTCCCATCAAGAAAGATAGGCGTCCAAGCGATTTGCGCGACAGCAACGCATACGGCGGCGAGTAGGACCGCCACGGGCAGCATAGTGCGCGGCAGTCACCGCGCTCGCCCCGCGAGCCACCCGCGCCGTCTTCTCATTTGAACCCCACGGTATTCCGCCTCACGAACAAATCTCTAATCGAACACTCCTCTCATTGTACATACTATCGTTTTATTGTTGTTTCACTACACTAGTTTATTGAGATTTTCTTATGACTCGCAGTTTTCGCCTCCGTTACATTTTCTTTCGCAGTGCCGCCACGTAGTCTGGAACAAGGATTAAAGATATTTTTGTTTCTCATCCAATGTAATCCAGCCTTATCAAATAAACTATTAATACTTAAAAAGTTATAATGTAGAACGTTAATTAACGGTTGTTATTCCACAGGTATTTTATTTAGTGGAATTATAATGTTCGTTTAATTAAGCCTATTTTTATTTACTAATACTAGGTGTAATGATGGTAAATCCAAAAATGTATAACTACTGGTACGTCAATATTATTACCCTAATTAGATTTATCTTATATTGAAGATTATACACAATTAATTTAAGATTGCTCGAGGGTTTGTGAATAATATTTTGAGTAGGTATATATTTGACGACCCGCGTGGCGCAGCGGTTACCGTACCGGTCTGACGCGCAATGGGTCCTGGGTTCGATTCCCGGCCAGACAGGTATCTGAATGATGAGTTTAGATTCTTGTTCTGGGTCTGGGTGTTTGTGTATTCGTCTTTGTGTGTGTCCATGGCACCCACGACACAGGAGAAAATCCTACTGTGGGGCTATGAGTGTAGAAAGCGTTTAAAAAGCGTTTAATCCATTCATTACGATTTGACGCAAAACTCCATTTATAGACATCTATAGTTCCCTGCATATGTAGAATACCTAGTTTGTCTCTTAACCATATTGCTACTGCTACGTACTCATTATTTCCGGTGTATTTATATAGGATATTATATACCTACCTAGCAGAATTTAAATGAACTATACCATAGTAAATAGTAATACATGCCAGTAGTGATATTGGTAGTTGTTTGTAAAACAGATATTAAAAGATTTAAATATAGGTACTTTTCAGGGCCCATATTATAAAGATCATTTATAGGCGTTACAGGACAGTCATTTTGATAATTTGATATTGCCAATCAACACGGTCCTTATCTCTGTGATTTGATACCAATAACAACGAAGAATATATCTAAAGGCACAGGACAGGCCTTTATGAGTGTGTGATTACCATTATTTGTCTGCGACTCCATATGATTTTATGTAGGTGGGCGTAGATTATCGGACGAGGAGAATAGTAATAAAGAAGTAATCCGTACGTAATTAACAATGTTCTACCCTATTAACTCACAATAGTTTAACAAAAGGCATAAATTATATTAACACAAAATCATTGACACTTCACCGAACACGTAATGCACCCGCGCGACATCACTATACTACTTCATTTCCCGCCATTTTCAATTTTCGCGCGCTCTGCGCACTAGCGCCCGGAGTTACGTCAGCTTGAGCAGAACCATAATGAGCGCGTTCTACCAGAGTAAAAGTCTATGATTTATGGAAGCGCCTACATATCTATTAGTGGGTGTATTTTTTTTTTTTTATTTGACTGAAGTAGCAAACGAGCATGCAGTCCACCTGATGGTAAGTGGTCATTGCCGCCCATGGACATCTGTAATCAACTTCATAAAGAACTTGGGTTCCATCTGAAGTCAATCACAGATGCGTCGCTACTCCCGAGGACTATGGTGGTCGCCTCATGTGAAAGTATGCCGGCAACCACACCCTTCTATTGAAACACAAGAACTGTTACACGCTAGAAATAGGTGTGGCGGTGGTACTTCCCCGGTCGAACCACACTAGTTCTACTTAATACCTTATTACCTTACTTATTACCTTAAATGGGTGTCAATTAAACGTATAATGTAGGTCTGCATATGTAAAGCTGTAGCTCTTACAGCTATACTCAAAGGGCCGACCTTTGTAATTGGACCAGCTGAGCCCTGTATAATGAAGCTAACAATCTGACATAAATTATTATGTCATGCGTGACAATTACATCAGATGTTTCATTAAACATATAGGTGTGAAAATTGTCATAGCGGAAAATTGAACAAAATGTCGAAATATCGCAACATTCTCACCGTTTAGCCGTTCGTTCATGACTGGTTACAATTTTGCTTTCAAAAATAGTTACTTCTGTGTTACTTCTGAATACTAAAGAGGAATTTGCAATGATATAATTATTTGTAGAGATACTGTTAAATCCCTATCCCTATCCCTACCTAGTCCTAGTAATATTTGTCACGTCAATATGACAAATTTCCATCTACGTCCAAAATTTACGACATCCAAAATACTTACTTATTATGAAAAACCTTTTCAATTGAAACAATTAGGCTGTAAATTTAATAACCTGTATTAAGTTATATATATTTGTCAAATTCACGAAACAAGTCTAGAGCGACAATGCGACGATTGTGATAGTTTTCAAAAAATGATGAGATTAACAGTTTATGAAACAATGCCTATGCAAATTTATTTTAAACCGTTATAAATTTTGTGTATATAACAATAAACAAAGTAGGCATATTTATATTGGTGCAATCCACATATACAATGTAAAATAAAAATAAATGCACAAGTCACTTATGATGAGTGTTATTATCGTTATTTGTCTGCGACTCTATATTATTTTGCGTAAGTGGGCGTTGGTTATCGGGCGAGGAGAATATATAATTCGTGCGTAATTAACAATGTTCTGTTCTATTATCTCACAATAGTTTAACAAAAGGCATAAAATGAAGAAATAACAAATCACTGACCCTCCACCGAACACGTACTTCACTGTTAAACAATTAAAAATGGCGGGAAATTAAACGTATCACGTTTTATTTCCCGCCATTTTTAATTTTTCGCGCACTCTGCGTACTAGCGCCTGGAGTTGCGTCAGAGCGGGTAAAACCATAGTGACCGTGTTCTACCCACTCTATAATTTATGAAAGCGCTGACAAACATAATAAATCAAAGATATGCCTAAATTCTATAAACGTTCTTGGGTGTTTTTGCATATACGAATTATAAATAAAGAAATAAGACTTGAAGAATGGGTACAGCAATAAACTTACAGTCTAGATATCGTAATAATGTAGTTAAGGCAAAATTTTCAAGAATGTTGAAGTAATTTTTTAAAACCTTTGCGTTATAATCAAAATTATAGTTTGTAATAGCTTTCTTACATTTTGATGTATATCTCTTATCATATAACTTTATGTTATACAGACGTCATAAAAAAACAGACGTCTGATTTTGTGCTCTTGTAAAATAGCAAAAAAATTGCTTGCGGCTCGCAACACCTTATCTGTGGTTCTTAAAACAAGTTAAGTATGACTGCTTTATTGCGAGTATCTCGAAGCGCTGTATAAAGTTACCTCTTGCGTATATTGATTACGTGTACAAAGTAAACATTATCAGATGCGGTTGGAGATTGCATGGTTAGTGCGTGGGCGCTTCAGTGCTTGAAGCTAAGTAAGCTATCTAGTTACGGAGCTGGCAAACATTTCGTTATATGATTTCATATTGAGGTACTCGTATATTGCATTTTAGATCAGTACAAATTGATTTGGTCCAGTCAATTAGCCCTCTTACGCACTAGCGGTTAACCGGGGGCGCGGTTGAACGCGCGGCTAGCCGCTTTTTCAGTTTTCAGTTTAATATGAAACCGCCCCAAAATTTCCAACCGCGGCGGTTGAAATCGTATAGACTTTGCTACAGGTCTTTCATCAATATTTTTTTAATAATTTTCTGTTCTCAAACTTCTTACAAGGCAGAACATTGCAAATGTGTCATGAATTTAGGCAACTACTACCCACATTAAGATTATTAGCTACAAATGAAACCAAAAGAAAAAAGTTACATCGACAGTTTATTACAGGAACATAGCCGCCACGTTGTTTAGGGAGGACAGCATAAACGTAACAAAACGTCAACAGCAATAGTAACAACACTTTGGGGGCTCGATCGCACGCGCGTACACGCGCTCTCCCGCCAGCGGGCAAGACTCACACGCGTGGCAATAATCGCTTTCTTGGTTCTTTTTCTCGAAATGGTAGCAACAGTTACCCTGAGGAAAGTAAAGAAAAAGTGATAAAAGCAATTTAAGTCAAGAAAATTGCTTGTCATCGATGAGGTTGGAATAGAACATTATCTCAAACGTTTTGCGTTGGAAGCGTGCAATTAAAATAATACAACTGCTTTATGTTACGAAATATATACTGGTTATTAGCCACCCTCTACATAATCATATCTTATCTGTAATTAACTCGCAAAAAAAATTGGGAATTACTCTAAAAATATTAAAAAAGAGAAAAATTAAAAAAAAAAAATATTAAAAAAATACATTTTTAAGCTACGAAATATACATTCGATGGGTCGGCGGTCATTTCTGCTTAAGACAATTAATTTTGTATCTGCAAGAGACTGTTTAAATAATTTAAACAATTTAAACTTAATTTTTCCCATGGAAGTAGCAAAGGAACATACAACCCTTTTTATAGTAAATGTAAAATTAAAAAATAATAATAAAAATTGCAAAATCTAAATGATTCATGGATTTGCAATTAAAGAACCGCTTTAATGAACCCTACATAAAATTGTAGACCTTATTGGAACCAAGTTTAACGCTAAAGCATAGACAATAAGAACAGTAATATACGCGTACAACGGAATAAATTAAAATATTGAAATTAGATGCTCAAGGGTATTATATATACAATGGTGTAGGTACATTTTTTAAACCTCTTGAGGCGTTATTTTAGTATGATATACTTACGATATTCCTCTACAATTTTATTGATTAATTCATTTTGCCCCACTATCTGATTGAAGTAGCAAACGAGCATGCAGTCCACTTGATGGTCAGTGGTCACTGCCGCCCATAGACATCTGTAAGCATCTTCATATAGAACATAGATACTATCTAAAGTAAATCACAGATGCGTTGCTACTCCCGAGGACTATGATGGTCGCCTCATATAAAAGTGTGCCGAAAATGTTTCTACGTTGTTGTAAACAAAACATTTAATAAAAATATTAAGAGCTATCGAACGCTCCTCCATAACTCTTCATTCATATTTTATCTATGTTTATCGGGGAACCCTTCATATTTTACAATGAAAACCTCTCATTGTCTCAAAGGAGCGTTCGCGTCTTATTCTAGACGACGACTAGAAATGAATTCGACAATGGCAATTCTTTTAAAATTATTAGAAATATAGTAACCTAATTTAATTTTATCCTTTTTCATTTGTACAAATAAACGAATCTTTCAACCAACAATCTATGTAAATTTAAAAATGTACGATACGTTATACGTTTGGCAAGCTCATAAAGTAGTCATGAAATTTTATACCGGCTATTTAATAACCTGTGAATGGTATTCATGACGGTCATATAGCAGAAATTACTACGCACCCGTATGAAATATTGGTTAACCAATTAATTTAATTAATGTGTGACGTCCGATATAATTGAACATGTAGCAGATCTCCAGGGAAATCGAGGAAACTCATAACTCTTAATTAATATCATAATTAACGCGTGTTACATATTTAATCGCATTAAGACAATTTGTTTAAGTGTCATTATTTTGAACGAATGATCCCAATATCTCTATAATAATAATTGAGATAATATTTCAATCATCGCAGAACCTATTCACCAGAAAAATAAATACCCAGCCGAACTTAAAGTATTATTTCGTAGAATGGACTATTGGTAAACTGAGTATTTGCATAAACTGCCAACTTCGCAGACTAAAAACTCGTAAATTAACTAACTTTTCAGGTAAAAAAAATTGACGCGAAATTCCTATCTTGAAAGTTTGCAGAGTTTCGAGTAACTGCGTTTTCTGTTAATTACTAAAGAGGCTAAAAAGTTTTAAATTCCGTTATCTCATACAAAAAATATTTTAATCGAAACAATGTTTTTAATTTCTTACAAAATAAATGCGATTATATATTTTCATTGTAACAATAAATGTGTACAAAAGTTTTAAGGTTTTGTCTGTCCATAACTTATTTGCGATCTAAAAGTCATTGTGTCTGACTATTGGTAGCTGATTATAGAAAATCTTAATCGAAAGTCTGTGAGGATATACGAGTTTGTTAGTTTTTCATGTAAAACGTACTATTTGGACTTCCGAAATTTTTAACTCAAATGGTTTGTGACCTAGATTTAACGTAAATTAATAGATGTTATCTAAGCGGGCGAAACCGCAAGAAAGTCCTCGTATTACATATTCGTGTTACCAAACAACATTTTCAGTCCCGTAACATTGATGTCAAATTCTGTTTCACCACTATCACAAATCAGTTAAAATAACAATTATTATTTTTAATTTCAATTAATGTTCAAAGGTTATGAAAATGTAAAAAGAACTGAACAGATTAAGAAGAAACGTACTGCATCGGTTTAATGTACAGCGGCCGCTTTCCGCGGGCGGTTGGATTACGAGCGCCGATCACGAAAACCCGTATCTTGAGCTCCAGTCGGAAATAAATCCTCTTCTAAACCCTTCTCGCGTCCGACGAATAAACATTGTGGGTAAAGCAATGAGATCATGTCAAAACATACTAACAAACAAACCCACGGAAATGACTAATCTCGCGTAATTTGTTTCAAAACGGAATAGCGAGATTCAATTAAGATTTCAATCCCGGTGGCTAAATGGATTCGAAAATGCTCCGTCACGAAATTACGTTAGTCATTATTAAGGTTTGTTTTCACAATTAAAAATATGTATTCCAAACCCTAGAATTGCTTTTTACAAACTTTAATTTGATGCAGGTTTTAATCGTAAGTTCAATTAAATTGAGTAACATACATTGCAAATAAACTTAATTTAGGAAAGTATCAAAATGTTAAATTTCATAGTAGCAGATATTTTAATGAAGATACTTAATGATAATAATGGAAAGTAACAATAGTTGTTATAATCCCAAAGGATTTTCTTTCTTTTATTGACAGTAGAGGAAAGCATTTCAAGAGTGGTTCCAAAGATTTACTTCACCTTTTAATTTCAGATCTAAAAATTCCGGCATAAATTCCATTTTAAGCATTATCTATTACTACCACTGTTGCCTTATTATATTAATCTTATTTCTAAGTATAAAAAATAAAGTTACTTGTTTCTTTTTTTATCTGACTGAGGTAGCAAACGAGCATGCAGTCCACCTGATGTTGAGTGGGCACTGCCGCCCATGGACATCTGTAATCCACTACATACAGAACATGGGTTTCATCAGAAGTCAATCACAGATGCGTTGCTACTCCCGAGGACTATGATGGTCGCCTCATGTGAAAGTGTGCCGGCAACCACACCCTTCTATCGAAACGCAAGCTTTGCTTCACGCTAGAATTAGATGTGGCGGTGGTACTTCTCCGGTTGAACTACACTGGTTCTACCACCTTTTAAATTCTGGTCATATAGTTATAAATTTTTGGACGCACTGAAAATTCTTTTTATTTTATTTGTGTTTTAAATCAAACTATTACAACTAAATTAAATTTAAAGGCTTGAAAACAATGATGTTGATTTTCGGCACTAACATATTCCTGTATATCAAATATGAAAAGTTGTTACAATTAATTAATTAGTAGGTAATATTTATGTTACCTACCTTTATTAATCTGATAAAACCGCAGAACGTGGGTTTTTTGTCAATAATAATTTGAAATTTTATTTAACACAGTTACTTGCTTGGCTACCTCTAAATAAATGAAAAAAATAATAATCGCATCGCGAAGAAAGAATGAGATTTATATTGGAAATTCAATTTTGTAGTTAAAGGTTCGTTTTTCAGTTCAGAGCCGGGGTCTGTAATAAAATTGAATTTCTTCTGAGCGCCACCGACGGCGTTTATTCGGCTTTTTGCTTTGCCTTCTGAAAGGATATTGCGTGGGAATCAATTCAGGTGGCAGTTTCCATACCTCCACAGTGAATATTAATTTCTCATAAAACACCAGACCAATTTTGAATTAAGTCAATATTTTCGCTTTTAAGGGATAAAGTGATATTTGAAAAGTATTAAGGCTTTTATTTTTAATTTTCGAAAAAGATATCCTGAATACATTTTTACTCTGATAAAGCGTTAAAATGTATTGCAGTTAGTGCATTTTGCCTATAATATCCCTTCGCATCGTAAAACGGCTATAATTTCTATTACTCTGTTGCTAAATATTTCGCGTCGGTGGTTTCGCATTCACATCTTGCATTTTATAACAATCATAAAATTAAACGGTGATGTGTTCACCATTAGAATAATAACGGGACACTACTTATTGAGGGTCTGAGCAATAAGATACCATAAATAGCCTATAGTTATATTATATGCGTAGCCATATAACAATATTGAACATATTACTGGCTTAACTTGTACCTACTTACTAAATACACCGACGCATGCTTTAAGTATTGTGGTTCACTCTAATATTAGCTGTGAATACCACAAATAATTTCAAGGCATAGGTTATATTTTTTTCTATTGATTTCACTGCAAATATATAACACAATTATATTCCGAAATTTAAAAATACTTATATATTGCAATAACATTAAGTATCATGTGTTCATGTAGTCCATTTGATAGCATGTGGCCATTGCCACCTAAGACTTATTTAATCAGTTCCAGATAAGTCTAACCAAAGGTTGGCACCAGACGCGATGCTACGCACTAGGTTGGAATTGGTTATTGCATCTCAATTTTATAATAAAACAGCGTAAATACTGCGATATTAGGGGCCATCGAAAAAACTATTTATGTGACGATGGTGACTAAATTTTAGTACCTACCCGCTCATCTTCAGAGTGATAACGGTGTACTTCTCGATCGGGTTCTGAGCAGAATGATGACACCACGAAAGGCCTACGTCGGGGCCGTGTGCCCACCGCTACCTCGCAGGCGCGCCGCATCAGCAGCGTTGGCTGGTTGATCTGAAACAACGGAAAAATACTTTAAATAGCTGATTGACGACCCGCGTGGCGGAGCGGTTACCATACCGGTCTGACGCGTAATGGGTCCCGGGTTCGATTTCCGAGCAGATAGGTGTCTGAATGATGAGTTTAGATACTTGTTCTGGGTCTGGGTGTTTGTGTATTCGTATTGCCTGTGTCCATGATACCCACGACACAGTAGAAAATCCTAGTGTGGGTGGGGCTATCAGTGTAGAAAGCGTGTATGTGTATTGATGCTATGCGCAATTAGTACTAATCTGATATGAAGATATTTCTGAATTTATTCCTTCGCCAGACTAATCGTTGTGAATGTTTGTACACTTGTCTGTTTCTTTATATATTTAAAATATTATTTAATATAAAAAACTAGCTCAAGGTTGGCCGATTCATGCTTAAAATTTCTTAAGAAAATTTTAATTTCCGTCCAGACCACAGAAATGTAAAAGACTTTTCCAATGAGTGAGTAATTACGTTTTTTCTAAATAAATTTAATGTTTTTTCCAAAACCTAACAGATTAGAATTAAGAAAAGTACGAATAGTTTCAATGACAAGCTTAATTACTATGTGTAAATCTACGAGTAATTCAAAGTTCCAATTACCCCATAAATAACGCATTGAAATTATCAGACAGCATCACTGTTAATCGTCTAGTATATCTGCGAGCGTAACTTCAATCGGTTTTTTCTTCAACAATCTACAATCTAAAGCGGAGTTCGCGTCACATCGGGGCACTTTTATTGGATCGCACACTTTAGCCGGATTATTGCAAACGTCACACTCGAGGGACACGTCACGAGGGCACCTCTGGAGATAATTCGTTGTTCCCAAAAGCTTTGAATGCTCTTGGTCCTGCATGCCGTTCCGCTTGAACGCCGAAATCGGCAGTTTGCGCACCTGCAATCGACATTTGCCATTTAGTCCCGCGCTATTCATTCAACCGATAACTATTGATTTCTATTAAATTGGTTTTTATTGCAATGAACTTTCGATCATAATAGTGTCTACGCTTTGTTGGTCGTTTGTCTTACATAATGAATTCTATATTGTGTAATCTACTGCGATATGAAAACCCTCGCCAATGTTCATTATTCACTGCCAAGAGGTGCCCTTTAATGGCAAAATTGATTAATTAACCCACCGTCGAGGTCGTCACTTCTTAGCAACAATGGCTGGAAGTTTCTTCATGGGTTGGACAGGAAGTGCAAACGGGTAGGGGCTCCGTGCCGGGTAATGCCAACACTTGCGAATATATGATACGCCCCCGCTCTCTATGTATTTATGATCTTGAATTCCGTTTCGCTTGAATGCCGACGAAGGTATTGGATTTACCTGTTGGCAATGTTTGGTCTTTGCTATGTTCGATCGATAACTTGTGTTTGTCAAATTTTAGGATTTCTACTTTTTGTCTTTTCGTTTTTTAACGGGCCATACTTCTTGTGTTACTCTAGGGTATATTCTACGTATTGGCTCTATTGCCGTAAAGACGGAGCACGCTTCGCAAGGACCACCGGCACATAAATATCGTATAGCACCTCTATAACCGTGAATTTGATCTTGCATTCCATTTCGACGGTAAGCACAACTAGGTAATCTTCCATGCCGCGTTGGCATATACTGTTCCTGAAACCAACAACACTATTACTTCACATGTATTTTCATGTGTTGTTGCTTTCAGGAACAATATGTTCTAAGTACTAATAACATTAAAACTACATTTTTTTTATCTGGTATAGTTTACTACTAAAGGTGGAACCCTAGATTTTTCAGAAATGTAATTAATATTTCATCTAAAATATTTTAATTTAAGCAATAAAAACTATGGAGTGGTTTTCATTTCGATATTTATGGGCGACAAAGCAATTTTTATCTGTTCATTATTTTAGTATTACAAGTGCCTTGACGCTTCAGTTTCGATGCTTCTTGAACCCAGAGGTATCCATTTAATCAAACTGACAATATCGTAACGATGGTAATAAAAATTTACTTACTATACGCCCATCTTCATATCGATAGCACGGTATCACGTATTTAGTCTTGACGGGTTTACATGTCGGCTGATTGCAGGTGGGGCAACAATATTGTGCTTCACATTGTTCTGGTGGCGCTTGTAGCTTCTTGCCACTACAATCTTCTTGGCCTCGAGCTTCTCGTAGAGGTTTCCCACAAGGCTTTTTCTCACAGCAATATACCACCTGGCCTTTGGCGCATCGTGGTAAGCAGGGATAGCACATAGGCGCACTCTCACAGCATTTCACTGGTCCACAGGCAGACACCAACATCGGCGTCACGGCGTAATCTCCGCAATCCTCCGTAAAGCAGTATGCCATTTTTTTAATCTTTTAAAGTTGCTATTTTTCTACTAGAAAATTTATCTCATGATATTATATTTTACTAAAATTTAGAATTTTTCGCAAGATTTATTTTGTCGTTCACTTTTTTGATATGTCAATTTCGAATAAATGTTCTACCAGAATTTTATCTTTCTCAATTTTACATTTTGTGCCAGCAATAAATTTAGACCGGTAACTTACAAATACATAATATGAGATGAAAATAGATATTGATTGTTGCCCGGTACCTACTGTATCATGAAATAAAGACTAAATCATTAGCCTAAAGTTACACGGCCAAAAAATATTGTAATACTTATGATTCTATCTATATTATTTTATTTGTAAAACCTTCATCAACCATATTAATAAAATGTCTGTATTTTTTGGGCCTCGACAACACTTATAGATTATTTAGTTGCATACGGGTGCGATACCGTCACGTATTGTGTCGACAACAAGTTTGACAAGACGTGAGTTGTCGACGGATAAGAGGTGTTTAGTAACTGTAGTTTACAATCAAACTTCCCTTATAATGAACTGCATGGTTTTAAATTTATCTGGATTACAGTCTTCAACCAATAGTAAAGAATCAATTCAAATACTCATACTGACAGTCCAATCGGAGGGTAGTACTCGTTTTGTTTCGGAAGCAGTATGGCGGTGTCAGAGTTGTTGAAACGAACGCCACTAACCTGCTTGCACAAAATAGTATGTGTGGAACTAATTACGTATATGTGTTAATTGTGAATATATAAACTATTTGTGTAGTAAAATTGTGTGAACTAAAGTGAAAAGCCTTAAACTTCATCGCTGGTGTGTGTGTACGTGTTGTGTGGACCGCGCGGAGCTTTGCCAGGATCCTGGACGAATTAGGAGCCACGGGAGGATGACGGCTAATCGTAAGTACAATCCATTTTCCGCCAATAAGCAATCATATTTTCAACTGTCTTTTTCAGTATTCCTTAGTTTAAAAATTCATAAACATGACAGCGCACGCTCGGAATTTCTTTAAACATATTATAGTTCATACTAATATTATAAATGTGAATGTAAGTTTGTTTGTTACAGAAACGGGCAGAGCCGCGTGAGTAACTTAGTCTCAATATATATTTAGGACGGTATTGCATTATTGCATCGCGATATTTATAGAACGTGTAACACTTGGCTAAAGTAAAGCTTTTGCGAGAATTCGCAAACATTTGCAGGTACCGCCCCCTTGTCGCCGACTCGAAATGCAATTTTCCCAATGCAAATCGATTGCCTGAGACAGATTTAATGCCTTTTACTTGCGATTCCGTTCATCATTTCCGCGAGAATTGAAGATAGACAAGTTTATGGCAAATCAGACGATAGAAGAAAATTTGATTTTCGTAACCAATTTCAAAATTAAACGGAGATTTATTAGAAAAACATAGCTTATCAAGCTATATAACTTATTTATGAAACCATACTTACTAAAATATGATAGGAAGATTTTAGTACCTCAAAACGTGTGTAGTAAGTATTTTTTTAAAGATTTTCGTTAAATTTTATATTGTAAGCATTTAAATGTGCACATAAACACATTCTCAAAATGTTGACAGAACAGAAAATTAATTTAAACTTAAACGCTTAAATTTTATAACGCTAAATATTTATCTACTTTTACAATGGACTGTGAACGTTTTTGTTGTAGAGGACCTCTACTAAGTATCGATTTTAGTATCACTAAGCATTACTCCTATTCTTTAATCTTTGCTTTTACTATTTAACATTATATTTCTTTAAACGATATAATATGATATAATTGATTTATTTGATATATTGATTGATTTATCCGGCGTACCGATCAAAATTCGATCGCAATTCGACTCAAAAACTAAACTTACAAAATAGCACGAATAATTCTCAAATTCAATTAAATTGTATTATATTGATTTTTAAGTTATTTTAAACACACCCGTTAAAGGTTAAAGAGGTTAAATTAACTAAGCTGCATTTAAAAGCAATAGTGGGTATTTTGACAAAAACATCTGGCATTTTTCACGTTAATTGTTTTCGTATCAAGACACTGAATGTTTTATTTTATTTATTATATGGAGAATAATAATATTTTATACATTATTATTCTCCACATCAACTATAACCTTGCATAATTTCTTACTCTTCCGGCCGCGGCAAGTACCTATCTTAAAAACTGATTCAAAGTTTTTGCTTCACGTATTAACATTTAGATTTATAATTTAACGTTATACTTTCAAAATTTTATTTACATCTTTAGCGTTTAGGTATCAATTTGATATATTTTAAAGTCACTATAGAAATAAGAAATTAGATTGAACTTTTGTGTTACTCTAAATGTAACACGTTTGTTTTGTCGTGGAGAGTAAACAGAAGAGAATAGTTCGCAAAGTGCCACTCCAAGCACGCCTAGTTGCTCTAATATTTGAGGAGGCGAATTCATGTTTACCACTTCAGTTAGAATAATATCTCATATGGAATTGGGTTTGACCGAGAAGGTATTACCGCCTCACCTATTTCTAGCGGACCACTTTCAATTGAGGCGACTATCTTAACCTAGCCTGATTGTGACTGAATACCGTCTGTTCGATATGAAGTTGTTTATAGATCATGGACGGCAGAGATCATTTACCATCCGATGGACTAAATGCTCGTTTACTACTTCATTGGTACAAATAAATATATGTAAATATTTAAAACAGTGTTATTACAGCAAATAATACTGAATCAATTCTTAAGGACCACCAAAAATGTAAAACGACGTTCTTTAATATTTGTTTGAGTTTTCAGTAAATATCAACTTGTCTATTATCATCGTCCTATGTCCTAGCGATGACGTCACTACCGTCAGTCCCTCCTTGCCTCAGTGGGTCCCTCAGTGGGCGCATTGTGCACAGGTTTTCTCGGTTACCGTTAGGGAGCGCTGTAGCGTTTGACCACCAGAGACTTATGCTGGGTTGCTACGGCATATTTAGTCCTCCCGACAGTTGAACACTTGCCATTCTAGTCCTTATAAAAGCGGGAGCCTGTCGAAAGGGACGCGAAACCTCTCCAAACAGTAAAGTCCGTTATCAACATGCTCGTACATATGACGCACCAAGTATAGACGAAATATTACTTACTATATGGATTGTGACCATAGATACTTCTTTCTAGTTATAAAAGATTTTTTCTATTCCCTAAAAACTTCGTTCATGTTAGAAATATGCACTTTCTATAAAATATTATTATGAAGTATTTTCTTTGCAAGATGACGAGAATTCCAAGTCTAAGATAAAGTTTTATTATTTTTCCGCGTTGAAGACAGCAAATATTATTTTTATACACTGACAGCATCTCAAGTATATTTAGTGGCGCAAAAGTGTAAAGTGCACTTTAAACACATTAGTTGACGAAGGCGTAGAAATAAATAGAACTCAACTCTGTGACACTTTGAATGTATGTCAAAAAAAGAATTTGTGTAGAATTGACCTGCTTTTGAAATTCTGTTATATGTATTGAAAATGTGATATTTTTATATCAAACTGGTTATAACTTTTATAGCTAATTTTTATATGATTAAAGTAGCAAACGAGCATGCAGTCCACCTGATGGTAAGTGGTCGCTGCCGCCCATGGACATCTCTAATCAACTTCGTATAGAACATGGGTTCTATCAGAAGTCAATCTCAGATGCGTTGCTACTTCCGAAGACTATGATGATCGCCTCATGTGAAAGTGTGCCGGCAACCACACCCTTCGACCGAAACGCAAGAAATGCTTTACGCTAGAAATAAGTGTGGCGGTGGTACTACGCCATTACTACACTGGTAAACAGAAAGCTCACTTGAAATTCATATTGAAATTTTGAAATATGGTTTGTTACGTTGTCTGATAGCACTTTAAGTATATTTAGAATCGCAAAAGAGTAAAGTGCTCTTGAAACACATTAATGTTGACAAAGGCGCAGAAGTAAACAGAACTCAGTCGTTCACGGAATGGGAAACTTCAGAAGCATTCATGTAGAAATAGTTTGGAATGTTGAATTAAATTTTGTTTGTGTTATATTTGTATTAGAAAACTTAACTTGGCGACATGTAAAATAGAAAATATCGGTGACAAAAAGCTTAAAGCTATGTTGAGTAAATATTGTTTTAGGTCAAATGTCTTAAAATTTTACAGTTGTCATTATGATAAAAGGGTACTTAAATTTTCTAACGTTATTTGTGTCAAATAATGTATTTATTTTCTTTCAGTAAAGGTCTCAAATAATGCATTTATATCACATATCAAAATAATGACTAGAACAAACTAATCAACACTTTGCTCCGTAGTAAGAATGAATGCCATAAAGATTTACACATAATATAAGTATGTAGCAAATGAAAGTTCCACGTGTCCATCCGTCTTAAATATTTAGTATTTATTTCAGCAATTACAATTAAAAACTTAGGACATATTTTTAAACGTACATACCTAAAAAATTAATCTGAACAAACAGTTGGCAACCACTGGATGCAGATGAAAAATCAGATTGGTGTTGAGTAGATCACGACTGTTAAATAGTTGATCTTCAAAGATTAATTAACGCTAATAGATGAATATGTGCCAGTGAATTTTCCTCAGAATACCCTTATCCACATAATGTTTTCTTGAAGTATACTACGAAACACTAGTGTTTGACGACCCGCGTGGTGGAGGTTATCATACCGGTCTGACGCGCAATGGGTTGCGGGTTCGATTCCCGGCCAGACAGGTATTTGAATGATGAGTTTAGATTCATGTTCTGGATCTGGGTGTTTGTGTATTAGTCTTGTGTGTGTCCATAGTACCCAAGACACAGGAAAAAATCCTAGTGTAGGGCATGAGTGTAATAAGAAAGCTTATACTAGGAGCAACTTATACAAGGACTACTACAAAACGTTTATAGTGTGAACTCTCGCTAAACCATGTCTCCTTAATAACTGGGGATTGTGGTTGTCCGGAAGGATATATTATACACCTTACGGAGGTCGTTATCTCCGCAAAACTATGGAGCGTTTCCTTGTATTAATGTTTATACGTATTTATGTGGGTGTGGGAAGGTGTAACGAATGGGCAAGAATTACACTGGAGGAAACAAAAGACCATGAATATCTATAAACAGTCCTAAATTGTTCGGGAGGTACACGGTTGTTTTTATTGACTACTGAGTATATAATTGAAGGCATAATGACAAATATTTCGAATCCTAGAACAAAATCGTATATAAAAATTACCACTTTACAGTATGAAACTTTCTTGATTGTAATAGTTGATTGTAATAGGTATTTAGGAACTTATTTTATGAGTTCCTACATAGCTAGTACAATGATTTTCCATAGATCGTCTTTCTCGGCGTAAGTATTCAATATTTGTATGAACACAAAATTTATAAGCTTCATACTGTAAATTGGTAATTTTTCTTATACAATTTTGTTCTAGGGAGCCATCGATTTACGCCTAATACTTGGGTCTGTGCATCGCATATATTTGCAAAAGATATAGCTTTAAAGACTAAAATAGGTAATATTAAGGCATTTTTAAGAGTTTTAGAATATCGTCTGTATGTTTTCCCGTGTGTTTCAAACCAAAGCTACTGATATTTTATCTAAAACATTGAACATATATGAACATTGTCCGTATCGTTAGATTATATTTATTACTTACTATGTTATTTTCGCGGCTTGGGTAACGTTTTCCACGGTAATGACTATCCTACGTGTTAACTTAAGATACAAACTATATGTGTGTCAAATTTCAGCAAAATCTAACTTTTGCTTTTTGCTAAAAGACTAACAAACACACACACTTACTGATTCACTTTCATATTTATAAAATTACTAGCTGTAACCTACGGCGTCACAAAAGAAAAGAATACACCAGAAATCTTCGCGATCTCATGAATAACAACGTCACTAAAGATCATCACATGATCAAATAAATAGTTTACGATTCCATAGATGACACACAGACAAACATTCATTTTTATTAAGAAGAAGAATACAAGAAAATATAATATTGTCCATCTAAAATATTACTAAAGGTTATTACAATTTAATTTGTATTACTTTTTTTTTAAACGTAGTTAAATGTCCATCTAATATATTACTTGTTATTATAATTTAATCTGTATTATATTTATTTTAAACGTACTTAAAAACAGAGGGAACAGCTAGTCAATATTCTTTGACAGGAACAGATTCTGTCGTCGTTCACATAGAAAATTAATCACATAAATCATAGCTCCTTAGTATCTATTTCCCGTACTCCTGTATTGTAAAGATGTTTACTTATAACTGAAATTTTGTCAAAGGACTGGTTCCTTCGGGGTGATTTACGAGCCATTTCACAAAGAACACATGTACATATGTAACGGCGGCTATTTATCGAGGCATAATAAATTTTTCCTTCTGTATCGGGTGAGTTATACGTTTATCTGTCCACTATTGGCACGGGTATATTTTTCTTAAATGTACAACCGTATGTATAATAAAATAATGTTCCAGTTCCAGTGTCTGTAAATTTAAATTATTTGCAAATAAAAAACAATTTAAATTGAGAAAAATGCGTGACAGAGAGTTAGCGAGAGATTATCTTGAACGCTTCATGTCAAAGTTGAACAAAAGAAGACCATGTTTCTGTTTTTTATAGAATTTCTCCCTGTTTATTTAGAATCTCATCAAACTAAAACAACTGCGTTAAAGTTTGATATTTCAAATATAGTCCATATTTTAAGGTAACATTAAGTTTCTATTTCATTAAAATCCAATTTACTCTATCAATAGTTATAATTAACAGTCATCTTATCAAAATATTGTAAACAGGTGCAACCGCGAGGCATACCTGGCTTATATTTTTTTGTTATTACCTAAAAAGCTTATAATGTTATAATTATGGAGCAATATGAATATAAGGGACATGAAAAAGATAATATACTAATGTAAGTGTTCCCTGAATATGGCAGTATAATATATTTAAGTCACGGGTGAATAGCGTTTTTATAGGTACATATAATTTTTCTTGAATCGTATCATTACTTCATCCGATGAAATCGCGATCTATAGATATCCAGTTACACGCTGTAAAGGTCTTAAATGCAGGTTCCTTCATTACCTACACTTGTGTATGTTATGGAGTTAGGAAGAGTACTTAAAAATACACACTAAAATCTTAGTTTAATACTAACGAAGCATATCCATGCTTGTGTACGTGTGTATATGTGTTACCTATTTATGTTCGTGTGTGTACGTACGGTACACAATGGTTATAAGATTGAAGTAGCAAACAAGCATGCAGTCCACCTGATGGTCAGTGGTCTCAGCCGCCCAAGGACATCTTAGCATCTTCACATTAAATACTAGTAGGTACCAGCTGACGCGGCGAACTTCGTTCCGCCTAAAAGTCAAAAATCTAAAATGATTTATCAGTGTTCCTCCACTATATTATGCATGTTTTATACATAAAAAACTTTCCTCTTGAATCACTCTATCTAGTTTAAAAAATGTTGCATTCAATTCCGTAGCGTAGTTTTAAAGATCTAAGCATACAAATGGACAGACAGCGCGAAGCGACTTGTTTTATACTATGTTGTGATTAGTTACCGTTGTGTTTGTCTTCGTATTTTCGGTCACGTAGCCGAATTTTTTTCATGACAGTAATTAAAGAAGGGGATTGTATTGTTCTTTTTGTTTATTCTTTGTTTTACAGTACACAAGTATTTTACAAAAGTAGAATTTGGCTTGAAGCCAGTCCACCGATGGTAATAAGAAAGAGGGACGTTTTGAACAGAGTTAGCTTGTAACATTTTGTATTTTAACTAGTCTGTATAATTATATCTTTTTACGATAAACAGTTATCATGAATCAATAACACAGTACAATGTCTACTGTGTCAGTAATCTATGTCAAAGGCATATTAGTGGCAAGGCCAGTTATATAAGGATTTTGATAAACAAAGTTTTAGAAATTTTGTGAAAGCTAAAATAAGATTATTTTTGAAGGTTGTTATTAGATAAACAGGTATTACCTCAAAACTAAATGCCAGCATAGCGCAACATTATTTTCTTAAGGGGTCTAATTAGAGGAACTTTATCCTAAGTCCTTATAATTATATATCTCAATCTGTGCATACGCCATACATTTCAAAACAGACAAAAGCTACTTAATATAATAATTTAATGATAAACAAATTAATTCATAAAAAAATTATCAATTGTTATACGATATAACTTTTAAGTAGGTACTTTTTATATAAATACATGTGAAAATGTGTGATTATTTATGTATTTGATTTTATTACTATTTCACAAAAAACTACAACTCGGATTTCTTTTCGTTAGCACACATAGCTTACTGCTTATGACCTAAATAAACAACTAATATTCTCAAAAACGTGGTAGAAAACGCTGCTGTAGAAGCTGCGGGAGTAACCTAGTCATACTAATATTATAAAGGCGAAAGTTTGTGAGTGTGTATGATTGTATGTTTGTTACTTCTTCACGTCTAAACGGCTGGAGCGATTTTTATAAAATTTGGTAGGGAGTTAGCTGACAGTCTGGATTATTATATAGGCTACTTTTTACTGTGGGGAAATACACTCCCACGGGACAATCGATACATCGATTTCTTTAACACGTGCGAAGCTGCGGGGTTCAGGTATAATTTTCATAAAAAGAAAACATTATTTTGCATCAATATAAATCTTATACACCGGTTGAATTATTTCTCATGTAGATACCTAATGAAGAATTTTGATTCCTATTCTAGATCTAGATGTTTAAGTACCCATCTTTGTTCATTCGTACTATACTTGGTACGTTGAATCCTAGCTTGTTTCAATAAGAATAAAGCGTCATGTCTCCAAAGAATCAATTCTTGTTAGAAAAAGGGTATAATAATATACACGATCAAATATGACATAACTCGAGAGAATGTGAAATAAAGGAACGGGAGACGATACGGTATTGTAACGAGAGCCATGATTTGTCAATAGTAAGATTTACTGTCCTCAATAACACGAGGCATATGAGGGATCGAGGGAACTGGCAATAACCTGAGACTGCAATATAACGAACTATTCAAAGGAAACGCGTTTGATTGTATAGAACTTTTCCGTTCCGTTGTCGTTTCGCGTTGTATTGAAATGTCAACGAACGGACTTTAACAGAATTTAATGTTTTCGCAGATTTGTGTGGGAGAAATAATGTTGTAGCTTTAAAATAAAATTGTAAAAATGTATTGTTTAATTATAACACTAAATTTGAAGTGCAAAGTGCTGCACTACACAATCTTAATATTGGAAGAAGGTATGGGGTAATGGATAAGCGTCGTCGGTTATCGAACCACCCGAGTTCGATTCCCGGCCAGACAGGTATCTGAATGATGACTTAAGATTCCTGTTCTGGGATTGTGTATTTGTCTTTTGTGTGTCCATGGTACCCACGACACAGGAGGAAATCCTACTGTGGGACTATAGTATGGGCTATGGTGTAGAAAGCGTGTGTGTAGAAAACATGTGTTGGTAAAACCTGACAAAATTTTCACTTGCTTCCAACAATTATTACTAACGAAACGGAGACATTTATGCCTTATAAATGACAATAGGTAACAAAATACTTAGATACTAGTAGTAGTAGACACGCAATGGATTCTAGGTTCGAATCTTGAATAAATATTATATCTGAATTTAGATTTCTGAGTCTGCGTGTTTATGCATTTGTCTTTCCGTGTGTCTAACGCATCCATGACATAGATCCAAATAGAATTCTATGATAAATCCTGTCGTGACTAAGGGGGTGTCCTCAGTAGGCAAACTGTTCACGACCGACTGAGTGAACCGTAAATTTTTGGTGAAACTCGAGTTAGCTGCAAACTCAGATCAATCTTCTTGCTTCCCAAAAAAACTGTTATTACTTAGACGCTAATTTAGGTCAACTGACTGAATTGTTGAATTGAAACCTTCATACAATACTACCATTGTTGTATGAAGGGCGGGTTGTATTGGTTACGATGTATATTTTTAAAGTAATTGGAGTCTTAAAGACACTGAAAGAGAATAACAAGAAGCACTGGGTTCCCGACGAGCGCTTAAAGGTAGTCCACATGAACAGCTTGCGGCAAACGAACTCACGATGACCTACGACCAAGTATACGCCGCCGCCGACTGCAACCGATTTTGCTGCGAGTTGGCAAAATAACTAAGACAGTTGGCGCACGTAACGCTGCTAACTGCGTAAAGTGAGCACAAAGTAGCAAACTTTGATAACTCCGTTTAAAATATATGGAAGAGTACTAAACCGATACGTCACTCATCGGCCGCTAACAATTTGCCTACTGGGGGCCGCTAACACAGTGTAAGAGTGTATAAAGCGTTAAATTTAATTTAATTAGGGAGTCAGAAACAGGCGGACCGGGGTCCGCGTCCGGGCCGTGAAAGGACGAATCTAGGACCGCCAAGTCATTTCTGATATAGCTAGTGCGTACTTACGTAACTTCACAACAATAATAATCTAAACACTTATGTTCACAATTGGTTGTTGAATAATTTGAAAGCAAAATAAACTTATCATTAACAGGTTTTTTGGACCTCGGTTAAACTTTTCTACAGTATCGGACTCTACTTATAACTACTACTCCGACCTCCACGTCAATTCATTATTTTTATATCTTTATAAAACATAGAATAGCTACAAGGCTACACCTTTTATTATACACAAAACACATATTAAATTTTATTATTTAAAGTTATCTCACTGAAAATGGGAACATACGTTTAAAACTAAAACCACTTAATTGTTATGCAGACTCATTGAAATTTATATATTATAATTTTTATGTTTAAACTCATAAAACCTCTCCCGTAGAGTCATAATAATGGCGTACGTCATCCACAGACGCGGTAATATATCTCAGCCAGGCAAAAGACATCAAAAGCGTTATGTATGCACCAATAAGTGTGATAGTTTTAATTTATATTGCTTTATTTATAAAATCATAATTTTGTATTATTTTTAAGCAAGTTTTTTTTATAGAATGCATCATAATTGCTTATTAAAAAGTGAAAACAACGCATTCGCTACCTTCATGACCATTGTGACAAAGATCCTCTGTTTAAGGTTTTTCAGACAGTAAGTAGTTTCAGGGTAATAAGAACACATACACAAATTCAACTTTCTTGCTGCATTCAGAATCCTATTGATATTTATTGAGATATTTTATTATTGTACTGTGTTTTTAATTGTTTCTTAGCAGTTAGCACTTAGCTTTTTGGTAGATGGCATACTTATGGGATGGCGCCGACGCCATGCTGTGACGTAGTCATAAGTATGCAATGTGTATGTTTGGCTGTGGATTGTGAAAAGATTTAGTTAATAATATTCAATAACAGGAAGATAGAATATTTTTCCGCTTACGTTCAAATACTGTACACGTCACCACGCAACGAGCAGCGAGATCTTCGTCTCACTTTTCTATATCAAAATCATATTTGAGGTCTTTAGCGATAATAATACATAAACATTTTTTATATGATTGAAGTAGCAAACAATCACGCAGTCCACTTGATGGCAAGTAGTCAATACCGCCCATGGATATCTGTAATCAACTTCATACAGAACATTGGTTCTATCTGAAGTCAATCATAGATGCGTTGCTACTCCCGAGGACTATGATTGTCGCCTCATATAATAGTGTGCCGGCAACCGAACCCTTCCATCGAAACGTAAGAAATGCTTCACGCTAGAAATAGGTGTGGCGGTGGTACTTCCCCGGTCGAACAACACTAGTTCCACCACCTTCGTATGTTAATAGTTACGTAAGTTAACAGTTGTATTAACAGTTACTAAAATTTAAGCATTTTTAAGGTTCTTTAAAGTAGGTTGGTTTAAATTATATCTATATAGCAAACGTTAAAAAATCTGCTTTATGCCTCCGAAATAGTGTGATATGAAGGAACGGTTAATTGGTTATAAGGTGTTCAACTCATCTTTACCAAGCCCTTTTCCCTTTGATTCCAATGTTTACTCGTTTCTTCCGTGATGCTAGGGGAATTTGCTTTTCTTAAACTCTCTACACAGTTTGCCTATCAAAGCGTGACACGTGGCAGGAAAAAGCATAAGCCATACATACGTAATGAGGGTTGAGGTAAAAGTAATGAGTTACGTAATTAAACGATCACCAGATCGGGTGCTATTAAAGAAGGAATATGTTTATGCGATAAAATTGAATTTTCATTGAAAAACAAACATTTTTCGTAATAATTTCATGATTTACTTTTTCTTATATTTAAATAGAATAAATCATACTTTAACACGATATACTACGTTTACAAATTACTACATTTAATAAACTAAATACTATAAAATATAGACAAGAAATCGGGAAATGCCATGGTATCTACCAAGTGGTAGAACCAGTGTAGTTCGACCAAGAAGGTGCCGCCTCACCTATTTCTAAGATGAGACTGTTCTTGCGTTTTAGTATATAGGTGTAGTTGCCGACTCATTTTCATATAAGGTAGTCACTCTAGTCCTCAAAAGTACCAATGCATCTGTTATTGACTTCCGATAGAACCCTTATCTATTCTATATGAAGTAGCTTACAGATGTCCATGGGTGGCAGTAACCAACTACCATCCGGTGGACTGTACGCTCGTTTGCTACTTTAATGGGATAAAATGTTATATCAAAATTTCGCTTTGCTTTTATATATTGTACACGTTTATAAAATGAGAACATAAAATATGAACATAATTGTACAAACCGTTTCACTATAACACGAAAAATATTCGTTGTGTAAGTAAACAACTTAGTTTCGTGTGTTTATAACGCTATAAAATACACGTAACACGACAAAAGAGTTACTCTGTGTATGAAAATTTGTATTACAGGTAAAATATGAGACCGTGTGAATAAGAACGCAAATAAGAAACCGCCGCACTGCGAAATGAAATAAAGGGGTGCGTTGTGAAATACTGTAACGTGGTAACAAATTGTCGGTTAACTAAAACAGAGAACGTTATGAATTGGCTCTGTTGTCGAAAAAAAGTCCAGGAGATTTATGTCTTCGACAGAAAAGGGTTGTTTCCGTGTTCCGTTTTGCTACGCTAATTGCATTTTTTACCCCACAACAATTTAGCTTTGAAAGTATTTTCTTACCTTCGACTTTTTGAAGTTGCGTCGTTAAAGTTTCGAAGCCAAAAGTCAAGTGGATCATAAACGATGGATGTGGAAAACGTGGTACATTGAAACTACCAGCGAAATACGTTTTATGCATGACAAAAGTCTTTTAGCGTTTCGCTCGTTATCTCAGACTGCACTTAGGTTACGTGCAGTTTTAGAGTCTTATAATATTTGGATAAATGTAAGTTTCCAACTTGCGAAACAACGTTGAAGTAAATTATACATACTTAGACAAGTTAGTAGCTACGAATATTTAGTGGGAAAATCTTGGAATTATTATACGAATGAACTTACGGGAAAAACCTCAAAGTTTCAATGACGTAGAGGTTCTTATATGAATGACATTAGGTTCACCTTTAGTTTTGGTACATATAGATAGATGTATATCTATCATATGTGCATGCTAATACGGGTATTTTGATAAAGACATCTGACATTTTTAACGTTATGTGTTTTCATAGTAAGACATTGAATGTTCTATTTCGTTTATTATATATGTATTTGTGTCAAATGCAAGGTAGTGAGTGTAATGTGTTTTTAGTTGATTTTATATATGTTTTAAGCATTATTTGAAAATAATATTAGCATTGCGCAATCCTTTTCTACATCGACTATTACCGTGCATAGTTTCACACTTATCCGCTTGCGGCAAGTATCTTAAAAACGTATTACAAGTTTTTGCTTCACGTACATATCAATATATAGATACATTTAGTGTCATGTATTGTGATAGGCAACGTAAAAAAGAAAACGAACTAGACGTACATGGAGAGAATAATCTACTTCTAGTGCTTTTCGATGGTTTCTCCCCGCGACCGCACTTTTGCCGTGACCACGATCCATGCAACTGGGTCGAAATATCGGCAGTGAAGAAATTAAAACCGCATATCATAAGTACCCGTTATATATTAAAATGTATCAATTCCGTGATATTAATCTAAAATCTTATAATAGGAAGTTCTAAAAGCCAAATATAACCTCATAATAGCTCTACTGAAGTTTACACCGACAATATCTTTTCAAAGGGTACTTATAAAGAAGTTGCGTTTAATATTCAACGCTTATTATTATGAAACTTATTAAAGTACGCATTTGAGTTGTTTGCTTGACTTACTTTCAAATTTATTACACGTTTCTTTCTACTATTTTTATACGTAACTGTATGAAGTTGATAACAGATATCCACGAGCGGCAGTGACTACGTGACAGGTGGACTGCATGTTTGTTTGCTACTTCAGTCAGATAAAAAACATACAAGTTCTAGAAAGTAGAACGATGGAAACAATTAAACGCACGGTATACTACAATAATAAAATATCTGCGCAAATGCACTAACAAAGTTAGATTTGTGTATGTAGTTTTTTTTACTCAATACCCTGAAACTACTTACTGTCTGAAAAACCTTAAACAAAAGATCTTTGTTACAATAGTCATGAAGGTGGCGAATGTTTTGTTTTACACTTTTTAATAAGCAAATATGCTATAAAAACTTGCATAACAATAATATAAAATTATGATTTTATAAATAAGCAATGTAATTTAAAACTATAACACTCATTGGTGCATACATAACGCTTTTGATGTCTTTTGCCTGGCTGAGATATATTACCGCGTCTGTGGATGACGTACGCCATTATTATGACTCTACGGGAGAGGTTTTATGAGTTTAAACATAAAAATTATAATATATAAATTTCAATGAGTCTGCATAACAATTAAGTGGTTTTAGTTTTAAACGTAAGTAAATTTTCAGTAAGATATCTTCAAATAATAAAATTTAATATGTGTTTCGTATAAAATAAAAGGTGTAGCCTCGTAACTATTCTAGGTTTTATAAAGATAATGAATTAACCGCAGGGGTATGCAAGTAGTTATGAGTAGAGTCCAGATATTGTTGAAAAGTTTAACCGAGGTTCAAAAAAAACCTGATAATGATAAGGCTCTTTTGCTTTCAAATTATTTAACCAACCAATTTTTGAATATAAATGAGATTATTGTTGTTGTGAAGTTACGTAAGTAGGTACTAGGTATATCAGAGATAACTTGGCGGTCCTAGATTCGTCATTACGCGGTCCTGACGCGTACCACGGTCCACCTGTTTCTGACCCCCTAATTAAATTAAATTTAACGCTTTATACACCCTTAGGCTGTGTTCCCAGCAGGCAAATTGTTAGCGGCCGATGAGGGACGTATCGGTTTAGTACGCCCTTCCAATATTTGAAATGGAGTGTCCAAGGTTTGCTACTTTGTGCTCACTTTACGCAATTTGTAGCGTTATGTGCACCGACTGTCTCAGTTTAATTTGCCAACTCACAGCAAAATCGGTGCGGCGGCGTATGGTTGTTCGCCGGACGTAGTGACTCTATTTGCCGCAACTGTTCATGTGGACTATCCTTAAGCTATCATCGGGAACCCAGTGCTTCTTTTTATTCTCTTTCAGTGTCTCTAAGACTCCAATTACTTTAAAAATATCCATCAGGACCAATACAACCACTCCCTTCGTACAACAATAGTAAAGTGAAAATTCAGTCGACTTAAATTAGCGGCTAACTAATAACAGTTTGTTTGGGAAGCACGAAGATTGATCTGAGTTTGCAGCTAACTCGAATTTCAATTCGCCACGAATTTGCGGCTGACTCAGTCGGTCGTGAACAGTTTGCCTACAGGGGACACAGCCTTAGTCACGACAGGATTTTCCATCTATCATGGAATTCTATTTTGATCTATGTCATGGATGCGTTAGACACACGGAAATACAAATGCACAAACACTCACACTTATAAATATAAATTCAGGTATAATATTTATTCGAGGTTGGAACCTAGAATCCATTGCGTTTCTACTACCACTAGTGCTTAAGTTTTGTGCGAGCTATTGTGATTTGTAAAGCATAAAAGTCTCAGTTTCTTTTGTAATAATTGTTGGAAGCAAGTGAAAATTTTGTCATGTTTTACCAACACACGCTTTCTACACAAACGCTTTCTACACACACGCTTTCTACACACACGCTTTCTACACACACGCTTTCTACACACACGCTTTCTACACTCATAGCCTCACAGTAGGATTTCCTCCTGTGTCGTGGGTACCATGGACACACAAAACAAATACACAGTCACCCAGACCCAGAACAGAAATCAAAACTCATCGTTCAGATATCTGTCATGCGCGTCAGACCTGTATAGTAACCGCTCCGCCACGCGGGTCGTCCATGCATGTAAGATGTTTCATGGGTGGTTCGATAATCGATGACAGGTATCCATTAACCCATACCTTCTTCCAATATTAAGATTGTGTAGAGCAGCACTTTGCACTTCAAATTTAGTGTAGTAATTAAACAATACATTTTTACATTTTTATTTCAAAGCTACAACATCATTTCTCCCACACAAATCTGCCAAAACATAAAATTCTGTTAAAGTCCGTTCGTTGACATTTCAATACAACGCGAAACGACAACGGAACGGAAAAGTTCTATACAATCAAACGCATTTCCTTTGAATAGTTCGTTATATTGCAGTCTCAGGTTATTGGCAGTTCCCTCGATCCCTCATATGCCTCGTGTTATTGAGGACAGTAAATCTTACTATTGACAAATCATGGCTCTCGTTACAATACCGTATCGTCTCCCGTTCCTTTATTTCACATTCTCTCGAGTTATGTCGTATTTGATCGTGTATATTATTATATCCTTTTTCTAACAAGAATTGATTCTTTGGAGACATGATGCTTTATCCTTATTGCCACAAACTAGGATTCAATGTGTCAAATATAGTACGAATGGTTGGGTACAAAGTTGGGTACTTATACATCTAGATCTAGAATAGGAATAGGACAAGGTAGTAGTAGGTATTTCAAGGTGGTATAACCAGTGTAATTGGACCGGGGAAGTACCACCGCCACACCTATTTCTAGCGTGAAGCATTACTTGTGTTTCGATAGAAAGGTGTGGTTGCCGGCACACTTTCACATGAGGCGATCTACGTCCGATTTACGTTTATCACGGTTTTGCGTACAATACTAGTTTTTTATCTAGGTCATAAGCTATGTGTGATAATTAAGCGAAATCTAAGTTGTAGTTTTTTTGTGAAACAGTAACAAATTTTCACATTGGTATTTTTACAAAAATTACCTGCTTATAAGTTTCATCGTATGACAATTGACAAAATGTTAATTATGAAGTAATTTGTTTATCATCCTATTAAGTACTTTTGTCGGTCTCGAAATGTGTGGCGTATACACAGATTGAGATATCTAATTATAAGGACTTAGGATAAACTACCTCCCCTTAAGCAAATATGTTTGCACTATGTATGCATTTAGTTCTTAAGTACTACATGTTTATATAATAACAACCTTCAAAAATAATATTACTTTAGCTTTCATAAAATTTCTAAAACTGTTTATCAAAATCCTTATATCACTGGCCTTGCCACAAATATGCCTTTGTCATAGATTTTTTTTATAATATTGAAGTAGCAAACGAGCATGCAGTCCACCTATTGGTAAGTGGTCACTGCCGCCCATGGACATCTGTAAGCAACTTTATATAAAACTTTGTTTCCATCTCAAGTCAAACAAAGATGCGTTGCTACTCTCGAGGACTCAGATGGTCGACTCATGGATTATGTGCCGCATTACTGATTATTATATTATTAGATTGCTGATTCATAACATTCATAACTGTATATCGTAAAAAGATAAATACAGACTAGCTATAATACAAAATGTTACAAGCTAACTTCGTTCAAAACGTCCCTCTCTCTTATTACCATCGGTGGACTGGCTTCAAGCCAAATTCTACTTTTGTAAAATACTTGTGTACTGTAAAACAAAGAATAACCAAAAAGAACAATACAATCCACTTCTTTAATTACTGTCATGAAAAAAAATCGGCTACATAACCGAAAATACGAAGACAAACACAAGGGTAACTAATCACTACATACTCATCGTTTTAATGTTCATCATCTCAGTTAATATGGAGCATTGAAATTATTATAATTCTAAATGTATAAAATTTGTAAAACCAATTCGCACTTAGCCAACGCGGTGGATTATGGCCTAATACTCTCTCTTGAGAGAGGACCCGTGCCTAGCAGTGGGACAATAATGGGTTGACGACGATAGCTTTTATCGCGGGCTTTGAGCGCGGCGACCAAATCAAGAAATTCCGTAACGAAAAAACCTAACAGCCCCCACTCCGCCTACCATGTAGCGCTGCCGAGCGTTCGTTTAACGTGTCTGTATATGGTACGACAGTACGAAGCTCACATGGATCGAGACGAGCTGCTCGGAAATCGGACGAATATATAAGTAGCTGTTTGTGGAAAAGTATATAGTATCAAAGAAAAAAAAAACTTGTATTAATAGCAAAGAAAAAAAATACTACATTAATAATTAAACAATTATAATCGCTTATGTTGATAAAAAATACTATGCAATAGCTTTACTGCTGCAGTCCCCGAGTGCCCCGCGTTTTTTGTTCCTCGAATTCATTTATATTTTTGTATATAATAATTTATTCTTAACTATCTATTAATGTCATTATGCTTTTTATTTTCTCTAGTATTTTTTTTATGTTTTAAATAAAAATCTTGCCTTCCACCATGTACCTAACTATTTATATACATTGGCCATGAAGAATCAGTTATGCACCGAGTAATAACATCGATTATTTTTTGAGTGGTATAGATACACACGAGAATTATCTACGAATGTTATGGCCTAAAATGAAATGGCCTAAAATGGTCGAATATTGATCACTGTTATTTCACACGCACCTACTCATTAAGTTAAAGTAGTACACACATTAAAGAACAATTCATAATAACGTTTATATACTAAACTCTTTACTAATAATAATTTTGAAAAATGGGTACAAAGATGAGGTTTGAGATATTTTTATTCTCATAAGAATATATTATATTCACCTACACGAGAATTTTCTAGAATAACATAAATTATTACAATCTTGGTTAGGTACATTACACAAGTCAAAAAATGCAGAAACATTTCTATAATAAATGTTGAGAGTAGAAGTTAAAAATTATAATTGACTCAAATACCACGTCGATTACGTCAGAGCAATAAAACGGACTAAATTTAAATGAAATTAAACAGTACTTACTTTGCTTTAACTGGTTCGGTGTTAGAAGTCGGAGCTATTCACAAAACCACCTAAGTCGGTACATGAAAATCCACTTTTCCATTAGCGTTCAAACGTTGTATAGCTTGCATTGAGTTTGAAACTATCGCAAAGTAATTATCGGATCTCGTACATTATGATTGGATTTCGAATGAGTTCAATTGCATGTCAATCGTTCTCTGTAAGCAGAGTAAAGCCATTTTAAATGCTTAATTAAACGCGCAATTCGATAGTGAAATGGCCCGCAAAACACATGGTTTCGACGGCCGCTGATGAAAAGATAACTCCGCTGATAAATTTGTGAAAATATATTAAAGATCCGTGTTGACAATAAACACGATGTCTTTCATTACACTTTTTTTTACGTAAACTAATATATTTATTATTGTGATTGTGATATCATTATATAAAGTCTTCCCAGGTGGGAGATCCAGTGTAGTTCGACCGGGGAAGTACCTCCGCCACACCTATTTCTAGCGTGAAGTATTTCTGATGGAAGGGTGTGGTTGCCGGTACACTTTTATATGAGGCGACCATCTTAGTCCTCGGGAGTGGCCACGCATCTATGATTGGCTTCAGACAGAACCCATGTTTTGTTTGAAGTTGCTTACAGATGTCCATGGGCGGCAGTGACCACTTACCATCAGGTGAACTGCATGCTCTTTTGCCACTTCAATCAGATAAAAAAAAAATTGTTAAGATAACCAAAAATTTTAATACTTTTCTAATAATATGGATTAAAAAATTTCTTAAACAATAAATACAACCGACTTCCATGCCACATAAAAGTAAAAAATAATTTAAATACATTTTGGTTTAGAGCATACACCACAGTACATAGTCCCGAAGTCGGCATTTATTAACTGCTGAAACCATGCGTTTATTTTTTCATTACGTAACCCGTAGCAATGTAGCGCGTGTTTTGACATGAAGGGTCGCTTGAATTTAAGGAGCACTTTAACTTTGGGGTCTGGGAATCTTCTTTGATAATATAGTATAGTAGATATATTTATTATAGATAGTTTTATTAAGATATATCTTCCGGTGAATACACATCTATTGGAATTAGTTCAATTATTTACAATGAATAGAATAGCATAGAATAGAATACTCTTTATTGCACACTATAAACACATACAAAAATACCAATGACATACAAAGTAGATCTGTAGTATGCAATAGGCGGTCCTATCGCTAGGCAGCGATCTCTTCCAGACAACCTATGCATGGAATTGGTAAAGTTAACAGGAATGAAGAATGGGAAGTGTGTGTAAAGTTAGAAACGGATTAATGAAGGACAGAAATTATAGTGGGATAAATAAGTAACATTAAGTACACAGTGAAAAAAAATGAAAATGAAGTTCCCGCTAATAAGCAAGTGATCAAAAATCTAAAAGGCGTTATAATTCAGACAGCTACACGTAAACTACTACAAGAAAGAGGCGTTTGCTGGTAAATCACTACGTCTGTTGTCTTTGCTACTGTTTACTACAATTAGGATCAGATTTCACCGGAAGACTATATCGGACATCTAACGTTACTATAAGATATTATTAATTTAACTTTAATAAATCTTTATAAAAAATAATTTTATAATAATAATAATTATTATTTATTTATTCAAGTAACTGGACTCAAAAATTACATTTACAGCATTTTGTCATGTGTTTACTTATACAGTGATTAATATATTGACAATCTAATCGATTATTAATCATTTATTTGTAAATAAATAAATACTTACTTGTAATACTAAAATAATGAACAGATAAAAATTGCTTTGTCGCCCATAGATATCGAAATGAATACCACTCCATATTTTTTATTGCTTAAATTAAAATATTTTAGATGAAATAATAATTACATTTATGAAAAATCTAGGGTTCCACCTTTAGTAGTAAACTATACCAGATAAAAAAAACATGCGTGCGTACAAAGTACACATGTCAGAAGTGAAACTTCTTTGGCGAACTAATTTATAAATCTTGTTTATATTTATACAAATCTAAAACTTTAAATTTCCAAGATTAAGAGGAAGGGAAAAAGGCGTGATACGACGTTCGCTCTGTCTCACTTTTTCTCTCAATCTTTCTCACTCGCTTGCTCCCTACTCTCACTCCACGGCTAGTTGCTCATGCTACGTTCGCCCTGTCTTACTCTCTCTCAATCGGTCTCGATCACTCTCTCTTTTCCGACACTTCCGTTGCATACCGGCGTGACGTTTCATCTGTAAAAATTTTACCCTCATGCGCCTAAAGAAGTTTCACTTCAAAAATTAATTAATAATTAATTATTTTTTTATAAATCGTTTAACGGATAATTCAATACGAATACCAATATACTACGGATGATTGTGATGGGTACAACTAAATTATATGATTAAAGTTTATTATAAAATTGGATCTGTCAATGTGTACAAACGTAATGGCACAACTGAAATGTTGATTAAAATAACGTAACACAATATATTGGAACGTCACACAATGGTTCAATGTTGTGTCGGGAGTGCGTTTGACAAAACCAATTATCATCTTATATCTAGAGGTTTGATGAAGAGTATCTATTTCTATACAAATATGTATAAAAGCGCGAGGATGTTCAATGTTGGCTAATCATCGCAGAGTCAAAACTTTTATTAGTACAGAAGAGACATTAAACGAAGACATTAGGTTTCTGTAGTTCCGGGATTAGAATACGGCTATCTTCTGCCTGTCGTAAGAAGCGACTAAAAGGGGCTTCCAGGGTTGCGAGTGGCTAGAGTCGAACCGGTCGGTCAGCCGACTCCGCGACGGACGGCGGTAAGTGTGGTCGCATATCATCGTAACGACCAGACGGAGCGGTGAGCCCAGCCGCTCATATGAGATAAGCCTGAGGTGGCAACGCGCTCAGATGACAGAGGACTCCGATTGCGTTCCTTTGGAGATCCCGGAGTCTTCTTTGTAGCGCAAATGGTCACCGGGGGTTTTTGTGCGATAAAAATCCTACATAACCCTGCGTCGCCTCACGGCTTCGAGTACCTTTTGAACGTTTCCCCCTCGAGAAAAAAAATATATTATTTCCAAATATTATTTTAAATAGAGATTAATGTGTGTAATAACGTCTGCGCGTATGACGACGCAATGCTACTCATCACTGATCCTAAGTTTTACTATAAGGTACATTTCAATAACAAATATTGTTCATTAATTTCTTCAAAGAAAGTTAACATATGGAACTGAATATGCTTGTAGGCATCTCAATCTGTGCTTAAGAGGTCATGTAATATAATATAAATATACATTATTAAAGTTAAGTTCTGCTAAAGTTATTTGGTATGGTATAGGTCCAGGTTCGTAAAGTGTAGTAAAGTACTAACACCAATAGTTCCTGCTAAATCTTAGAAATAATGAGGACAAAAAGAAAAAAAAGAATAAAGCGTTTTCCATTGATTCTAAGCTAACCTAATGGTCACTGATTCCCATGGACACCGGTAATCTACCCTATATAGAACACCATATATAGATCATAAATAACATACAGAAGTGTGATCTACTATTTCGCTTATACCCAACTATTTCGAATGTCAATACTACCTTTGTCTTGTAAACTGCAAACCACATGTTACACGTCAACATGTCACCGCAAAGGTAAAGAGACGATCTTGTCGCTCATTCCCACATAACTCTAGTATGTATATTAACTACTATAGATTTAAGAATATACAATATACATATACATACTTTTTATGGAGTAATTGTATTTTATTTTGTATGAACCTGATGATAAGGCAGGCGGGCTACTTGATGGCAAGTAGTCACCGTCGCCTATGGACATTTGCAACACCAGAGGAGTCGCCAATGCATCGCCGACTTTGAAGGAGAGCTCTTTTCGCACCTTTTTTTAAAGAGCCCCATGTCATAACCCTACGAGAATACCTCAGAAGGAAGCTCATTCCACATCTTGCACGTCTGTGGAAAAACGAGCGAGTAAACCGAACCGTGGAGATCCGCCACGAATCCAGTTATGTGGATGGAACCTCATCCTTCGGCGAGTGGTGCGGTGGAAGAAAGGTGACGTAGGCACCAAGTCAAAGAGTCAATTCTTCTTTTCATAAGATAAAACAATATTTACAATTATCTATAGAACAATATATGAACCAATATAGTAAATAAACATCTTCAAATTGTATCAAATATCTAAATTACATGTATCACTATTAAAAAACGTATAGGATTTTTTTCCTGATTTTAAATTGTATCTGAATGAAACGTGTCAATTAGTCGTATCATTCCGATACGTATAGTGCTGATTGATACGACTGATTGACACACTTCTAACCGAAGCGAAGGGGGCATGACGCTAGGACGACTCCCGTTGCGTTCCATTGGAGATGCCGGAGTTCTCCACAGTAAGGACAGCCACCTTTAGTGAGATAAATATCCCATATAACCCGGTGTTGCTCACACTGCTTGCTGCACTGCGTCGGGATTCTTTTAAAGGTTTCCCCTCGATAACATAAAATAGGTCTGTACTTATATGTATTTTTCTTAGTTATTCATGGCACCTACTACAAAGTAGTAAAGCGTCCTATGGGATTATGAGTTTAGAATGTTTCTTATCTATCATATGTTATCACTACCATAACTTTGATACAATCAATTCTCTATTCTGCGAAACGTTATTTGTCGCTTTGCTAGCAAACAAGCCACGATGAACAGTCAAAGTGTCTTTACCTTTAACGAAGCCTTTGACAACGACAAGTTTGTACAGTCGTGTCGTTTCGATGCTTAGCCAAGTGCACACGATTTGACCACCGTTGCTGCCTTCATTGTTTTCAATTATAGTTTTTATTTTTTTTTACTTCGGAAGCGATGGTTTGGTGATCGTGAGGGTCTTTTCCTACAGTGAAAAGGATTTAGGCCATAATCCACAGTGAAGTCCAAGTGCAAATGGTATATGCAGGTAAAATTCATACTCTTTTGAGACCTTTTTAGTGAACTCAGGTGTGTAGGTGTCCTTAGATGATTTATCATTTGTGATCATTTCTATAATAATACGCGCATCATTTTAGGGCACTCAGTGGTATGTACCTCGGTTTCGAATCTCGTACTCTCAAATGGGTTTTAAAACTCACACTGATTTAAGCTTCTAGTATATCTTTGATTTTAGACTAGATTATCGCGGAATTAATACATTTTCATACTTAACAGGTAGGTACTCACGATATGCCGTTTTTGAATTCTTACCGTGAGTAAAAGAGATTATACAATATCTTACTAAACATTCTAAACTACAATCAGAGTGACTTTATTACAGGAACCCTTTTTTTACTTGACAATTGATAGATACTTATTGAGTAAAATTTTATATACGAATGTGAACAAATTTATCATAGCTTCAATTACCAGAATACGATTTTATTGATGGTAATATTGAACTTGTGCAAATAGTAAATCATTTTTGGAACTAAATTATCACATTTTCATGAAACGTGTGCGGTATATCAGTATTTCAATAGAGATATTTAATTAAACTTCATGTACTTGTTCATGCTTGTGTCAATGTAACATAATTGAAAACTTCATCAGAACTAAAATATTAAAACCACCAATAATATGTATAGATTTAAGCCTATAATATAGATTTCAATAGAACTCAAAGGATTTGTAATAAATTGCGTACATTATTTTACAGTTATTTTGCATTATTTTACATCATTTTCCATA
Organism: Spicauda simplicius; assembly: GCA_949699795.1. Classification (NCBI taxonomy): domain Eukaryota; kingdom Metazoa; phylum Arthropoda; class Insecta; order Lepidoptera; family Hesperiidae; genus Spicauda; species Spicauda simplicius. Next base: position 7,410,908 of record OX453058.1, on the reverse strand, counting down.
TATTCGGATTGCTTCATTTTACCAATGAAATTAATGTGTATGATCATACTGTTTAACCTACTTATACTTTTTATAAGAGAACTGGCTCTTACCCGCGGCTTCGTCTGCATGGTCAAAGGCAATTAAGATTCGCATTGGTAGCGAGATCCAGAACTTGCAAGTGAATTTTACTAACACCATCTATTAACAAAGCCTGGAACTACTAAATATATACCAACTAAAAAAAAACCTCGACATTATCATGTCACGTCACTCTCCACCCTCCTAACTATCTCCCAGCATATAAAACATATCATATAATAGCTATGTGGTGACGTGAAAGAGGAACAAACAAAAACACTTTCACATTTATAATATAAGTATGGATAAGAAGATAGCGCTGTCTCAAGCATTATAGGTATTATCTACTTTACCTTAAATACTAATTCCTATTACCACGTGTTTAGAAGTAACAAAACCTAATGTGAACGCTTCCCAAACTTAACACTAACATGTACCGCAGAAAGCCTGCGAATGATGTGGATATGCGGGGAGCAATAAACTTTTGCACAGTTTGAGGACCCGCAGAACATCTGAGGCCGACACTCATCCCTTGAACAACTTTGAAACAACTTACTATACCGCAACGCGTTAAGTGAATGTGCGTATTGTTATGTTGATTGGTGAAATGTTGCGTTGGCAATGAGGTTAATGTTGACTCTGTTATTTTACGTCATGGAAATTATTAGACTTGTTATGTTACGTGAAATATAATTAAACTGATATTCATTTTTGCAGTATAAGTACGGCTTAAAACGATATAAGTTTAGCTTATGTTTATATGCTTAACCTCTCCTCATATTGAGAAGCAAACAGGCATGCAGTTCATCTAATGGTAAGTTCATGTAAACAGGGTTTCTATCTGGAGTTAAGCACAGATTTTTTTATCTTATTATAGGCTAACGTTTGCCCACGATTTTAGCTAATGTTACGTAAGATGCAGCCTTAGATGTTACACGCTTGCCTAGATAAATCCTATTCACCCTCGTCTTAAAAATCATAAGTGTCTAATTAAGTTGTTGTCTTATTATTCTAATTATGTTTCATTGGTACTCTCAAAGAATTATGATAGTCTGATATGAACTGAGCCTACAACCACAACCTTCCACCTAAACAGAAGAAGTGCTTCACGCTAGAAATACACACACAAACACACACCGCCACACCTATTTCTAGCGTGAAGCATTTCTTGCGTTTCAATGGGTGTGGTTACCGGCACACTTTTATATGGGTTGACCATCATAGTCCTCGGGAGTTGTAACGCATCTGTGAGTTACTTCAGATAGAACCCATGTTCTGTATGAAGATGCTTACAGTCGTCCATGAGCGGCAGTGACCACTTACCCTCAGGTGGACTGCATGCTAGTTTCCTACTTAAGTCAGATAAGAAAAAAATTAATGTGTTGGCGGCGATCCTTTCTCCGACTAAAACGAACTCGTAATATCTCGCGAAAATAGTAATACTATTAACTTTACCTTTTATACCTCAGCAAATTCAGAACAATGATCTTCATTCGTGATCGGAATAAAAGAAACGATGTTCCAAAACATTATCGGTTTCAATTAATCTCACAGATTGCGTCTATGTTTACGAGACAGCCATTCTTTCACCAGGAAAATTCAATAAGCCAGCGCTGTGGCGAATAAAGTACCTAGCCGAATTTGAATTGGCAAGTTCACTCCATACATATTCAGTTAGGGAAGCGACGCACTGCGCAAAACTTTTGGCACTCTCGCTTGCATACAAAAAATGAAAGTGCCCCGCGAATGAAATGCCGCATTCCTCCGCTGATCTCAACCTGACCTACATACTCATTGTTGTGTTGCGTATTGTAATGTTTTAGATTGTAAGCATAGGCCTGCGGAGTGGCTTTAACACTAGATTCACGCAGAAACTTTTAAATCGCCGCGAAAACGTAACACGAAAATCGTGAAACCTACAACAAACAGTTTTTACTCTTTAAAAAGTAAACATATATTAAATGTATATAAAAATTATATTCAAGGTGAGTGAAGATAGTAAAAGCAAATGTGCACGAATTCCACCAAAATTCGTATTTATTTAACGTTTAAACGTTTTATTTTTAGTTAAAAAAAAAATAGTCATATTAAATGTATGCTGGTGAAAACCGTTTTAGCTTTAATTAATCGGAATTGTTGTATGTCTCGCTGAAATGGGAGCGACTGTTTAACCGTTATTTACATTATAATTAGTATAACAAATTAGTCGTCATAATATGGCCCACATGGCAAATCGATTAGGGTCAGCAACAAAGACTCTTTCGACTTCCTGTCTCAGAGAGACATCTAAGTTGATGATAGAGTTATTTGATGTTACTTTTTGTATGTGACATGAATGAGAAAGTGCATAACATAAGTCAGTGAGCAGTGTAGATTTTCGGATAAAGAACATAACCATATACTATTCTATACGTAGGTTTTTAAAGGTTGTAGAACAAGTTTTTTTTATCTGACTGAAGTAGCGAACGAGTCAACCCGATGGCAAGTGGCTACTGCCCCATCGGCGGCATCTGTAATCGACTTCATATAAACATGAGTCATATAAAACGCATCTGTGATTGACTTTAGATAAACTGAAGTCAATCACAGATGCGTTGCTACTCCCGAGAACTCTGATGGTCGCCCCATGTGAATGTGTAATTCGACCAGGCAGGCACTACCGTCAAAGTTACTTCTAGCGTAAAGTCCTTGTGTGTAAATGAGTTACATGTAAATAAGGTACGTAGAAATGTCCATGAGTAGTGACGAATGGAATGCTCGTTTGCTTCAGTTTAATAAAAAAGTTGATTGTACTCCATTCTTACTAGGTATCTATTTTACTTAACACTTACTTCATAATGAAATAAAAAAGCATTTTTCTAGGATTTATTATAGTAGAACATCATTCATTTTCAAGCAAGTACCTACATTCGCAGATACAGTAACGATTTATCTCCAGAGAACTGACTAGCGGACTGGATTAGATATATTGCCTTCAGATATATTGCCTTCCGCGCTACAGATTATGATACGGATTACCATACCATGCTGATCTCAATGTTCGTATAATTTATTTAAGCAAATAAATGTTGAATCTTGAAATGCTTGAACTCATCCGTTATTCATATTTTTTAAACGATTTCTTACACAAAAAGATAGCTGAGTATAGTACGAATTAAATTTAAATGACTAATAAGCGGGTTCAGGATTCAAAAACCTACAAATATGATTTTGAATAAAATTAAATTTTAATAACAATTTAAATCTTGTACAAGCATTTTAGATTTGCATTTTTAGTTCCTTTCTACCTATGTAGTGTAAAGTTTTTCAACTAAATATTGGACCAGTTAATTACAGGCACCTGTATTTTCACGTACAGGTTCAGATGGCAATATATGATAAGCTTTACCACCATTAAAATATGAGTACAATGAAATGATCCGAGAAGAATACGTAACGTTTCGTTAGTAGAAAACTGTTTTAAAAACTTTTAATCTATTTTTCTCCCTATGACATATCCAGCAATAGATCATCAATGAATCGATAATAGATTGACAAAGGAGCTATTTCTGATGAAAAAAAGAATATAATTAATATAAGAGAAACACTGCTGAAATCTCGGCAGTGTTTCTCTTATGTTATGATTCGACCAGGTACAACCGCTACGCGTACTTCTAGCGTGAAGCAAATCTTGCATTTCACTGGAAGGGTGTGGTCACCTGCTCCCTCTCATATGAGGCGACCATCTTATTCCTCATGAGCAGCAACGTATCTGTCATTAACCTCAGATAGAGCCACTGGTGGTGATGACACCATCAGACGGACTGTATGCTCTTTGGCTACTGCAATCGTATAAAAAACAAGTGTTTGTTTTTTTTTACTGAAGTAGCAAAGAAGCATACAGTCCAGGTGGACCTGATGATAAGTGGTCACTGCTGCTTATGGATATCTGTAATCAACTTCATACAAAACATGGGCCTTTTTTTTTTTTTTTTATTGACGGGGAGGAAACCTTCAAAAGGTACACCGGAGCCTTGGGAGAGACTCCGGGTTATGTGGGATTTTTACCCACTAAAACCTCCTCGGTGGCCTTCCTCTGCGCTTGCAGGGGACCCCGGGACCTCCAACGGATACCACCGGTGCCCCCTAGCGCTGCGCCCCTTACGGGCTCATCTTTTAGGGAGCGTGACTGTCCCCTACGCCTTGTCAGTGTACGACAACATGCAGCCACACATGCCGCCGTCCTTCCAGGGGTTGTTGACTGGGCGGTCAGAGCTCCCACTCTAGTCGCCCGCAACCCGCCCCCTTTGAGTCGCCTCTTACGACAGGTAGGGGGATACCGTAGCCGTATTCTAATCCCCGACTACAGGGACCACACCGGGGGGACGTTACCTACGTCTACCCCGGCGGCACCTTCGACGAGCGGGATCTGCGCGCTCCCGTGCTCTTTCAGCGTCCTCCTTCGCGAACATTACAGCGTCGCAGAAGGAGGTCACTGCGTTCCACGCGTCCTTAGAGCGCACCATCGCTGCAACGACGGCCGCCAGGGACAAGTCACTCCCGATCTTGTTGACCAGGATCCGCCGCTCTGACTCCCACGATGGGCAGTGCTCGAGCGTGTGCTGCGCGGAGTCCTGGTCGTGTCCGCAGTGGTGACACACTGCGGACCTCTCCCGGCCTATGCGGTTCAGATACTCACCGAAGCAGCCATGTCCGGTGAGTATCTGAGTCAGTCGGTAGGTAACGCGACCTTCGTTCCCCATCCAGGCCCGGTAGCTGGGTAGGATGGCGCTGACGACTCGTTGACGCACGTTCTTTGGCTCTCGCAGCCTGTCACGCCAGCGCGTCAACGCCTTCCATCTGGCTTTTCGACGAAGCGTTGTGACCGTCTCGTTCGAGGGTTCAGCCCTCTGGCGGAGAACGCGGATCTTGTTAAAGACCTCTGCGTTCATCTCCGCCAGAATGTCCAGGGGCGGAAACCGCGCCAGGACATATGCCGTCTCATAGGATATCGTACGATACCCGCGCGCAACCCTTATGGCTATCATTCGCTGTGCAGCGAGGAGTTTCGCTGCGCGGCGCCGGTTCCCCGTCAATCTGTGCGACCAAACAGGGGCGCCATAGAGCGCGATAGATTGTACGACACCCGCGTAGAGGCGGCGGACTTCTTCCCTAGGTCCCCCGAGATTCGGCAGCAGTCTGTGCAAAGCACCCACTACCCTGTGAATTCGGGGGACGAGTCGGTCAAAATGCTCGTCGAAACTCCAGCGGCCATCAAGCACCAGCCCAAGGTACCTCATGTACCGGCCTACCTGGATATCGGCGTCACCTACACGCACTGACATACTAGGGGGTTCCATGGCCCGCTTAAGACCATGGAACCATAGCGCTTCAGTCTTCTGAGGCGCTATCCTAAGCCCTAGCCCGTAGATGTGCGACACAATCTGTGCCACGCCCATCTCCGCTAATCGGAGGGTCGCCTCGAAGGACTCGCCTTCCGAAAGGACGAGGGTATCGTCAGCGTAGCAGACGATGCTCACACCAGGTGGAAGCATCGTCCGCAACACCGCATCGTAAGCAAGGTTCCACAGGAGCGGCCCAAGAACCGAACCCTGTGGTACCCCGCATACCACCGTCCTCTCATTGACATTCCCATAGCGGCCCGGGTAGCAGATGGTTCTGTCCGACAGATAGTCCGCCAACACACTTTGAAGGTAGGCGGGCACTCGATGATATACGAGTGCCGCCCTTATCGCGTCCCAGGGCAGAGAGTTAAACGCATTAACTATGTCTAAGCTTATAGCCAAGACTACTCTGCCCCGAGAGACGGCCTGCTCTGTGAGTGCTCGAACACGCAGAATTGCATCCACGGTGGGCCTAACCTGAAGTCAATCATAGAGGCGTTGATGGTCGTGACATATAAGAGTGTGTGTATTTTGTAGGTAAATAGAAATACCATGTTTATTAGTATTTTCCTAAAACTAACAAGCGAACGTGTAAACTTATTGCAGGTGAAAATAGAATTTTCAATTTTCCGAGCCTATTTCCCGCCTAGCTTTCGTTTACTAATCCAACAACCACAGCTCAAAGCTTACAAAGAGAGATTTTAGAGTGCTTTTGAAATTCATCTAGGTTGAGGGTTTTTAATTTTGTCGGAACGTAAAACTAGAACTACGGTTGTGAGGAAGCTCATTATGTCCTTGAAAACTTGGGGACTCGTGGAATATACAGGACCTATGTGAGTCTACTGTTGAACTTTATTTGATTATAAAAAACTTGGTATTCTGTACGTATTTTAAACGTAGAATCATAAAGACGTAAATTGTTTTTTTCATTAATTATTAAATCATTAGTGTAACTCAATTTATTTATGAATAGATTAATCAGCTAAAAAATGATTTAATATTTTTATTGCTACTAATATAACTACTATTAATTAAAAATGCAGTCTTCAGTGGACATATTGTTCTTAGACCCCTTCGGTCACCTTAAATGTTGTTTAACCCTTAAAACCTTTTGGCTACCAGCTCTTGGGCCAGTGGGAACATTGTGACGAAGTGGTGTCCAAAGATGTTGAATAAAAAACAACTAAATAATTCAATACCACATACAGTAAACAGTTTTACAGTTGGCAGAAAAGATATATTAGACCGGGGAGGTACTAGCGCCACACCTATTTAGCGCGAAACGTTTCAGTGGAAGAGTGTGATTTAATTTAACATCTTGTTTTTCGCCGTATTAAAAATATTCATTACGCACAAAATATGTGTTTGCGAACTTTGTAAAAAGTCTCACAGTCTCATATTTGACCAGCGGGGTAAACTATGAATTAAATCTTATACAAGCTTTTCTAATTTTACATTGTCAGTTAGTTTGTACTTATGTAGTACTAGTTGACCCGGAAAATAATCGTAAAAAATCTAAAATTATCAGTGTTTCTCAACTGTATTATACATAAAAATCTTCCTCTTAAATCCCTCTATCTAATAAATAAATATGTATTAAAATCCGTAGCGTAGTTTTAAAGATCTTAGCATACATAGGGGCAGACAGCGGGAAGCGACTTTGTTTGATATTAGGTATGTAGTGATAACGTAGTGCGAAGTAACATCGCCACGCCTATTTCTAGAGTGAAGTAATTCTTGCGTTTCACTGGAAGAGTGTGGTCACCGGCACACTTTTACATGGGGCTACCATCTTACTCCTCGCCCACCATTTTACTTACAGACATCCATGGGTGGCAGTAACCAGTTATCATCAGGTGAATTTCATGCTTAACTAGACCAAAAGTAGACATTTAGGTAAACTTATGATATACAAACACATATTTTCAAATATGTGTTAGGCCAAATGTAGGTATTTCAGGTACAAAATGTAAAATACGTTATTTGAACATTTTCCAGGCGCCTGGTCGTCTCGCGGAAAATTTAATGTACGGAAAGGTATTTTTTATGAGCTGTACGTGGGAAATGGCTTTACGCGACATACAAGAGTAGCAACGAATTTGGAAATTCATTGCAATAACATTTTCATAAAATTATTTTACTGTTCAAGGACATTTTTTCTTAGTATATGTTTTGGAAACTAAGTATTTTTTTCTATTTGTCTGTTATTTATTTATTACAAAGCCATAAAACATTTATTAAGATAAAATCACATAATTTTGGAAGGATAATAAAGTTTTTTGAGGATACATGGATAAATATTTGTTACTCTTTCAAGTATAACATTTCACCATGTGGTAGAACCGGTGAAGTTCGCCCGGGGAGGTACCACCGCCACACCTATTTGTAGCGTGAAGCATTTATTGCGTTTCGATAGAAGGATGTGTTTGCCCACAATTTTTTTTTATATGAGGCGACCATCCTAGTCCTCGGGATTAGGAACGCATCTGTGATTGACTTCAGATAGAATCCATATTCTATATTAGGTTGATTACAGATGTCCATGGGCGGCAGTGACCACTTACAATCAGCTGGACTGTATGCTCGTTAGCTGCATCACATAAAAAAGTATAACATTTAATTGTTTTGTGTTAAATATGGCATACATATCTGTGTTTCAAGTTTATGACCTGGATTGATACATAAGATAAATATACACTGTCTGCAGTCAACGAGTCAAGCCGCCGGAGACGAATGTAAATATCTAGTAATGTCTAACGGCAATGCTCAAATATTCTGTGTGGCGGAGCTAGCACCTTATCTGTTATCCTTATTACATAAAATGTTACAGGTTCAATCCCTGTCCAAGAAAGTAAACAATATTTCTGTTTATAGGTATTTGCATACTAAAATTTGTGGATGTTCACGACATACGTATAATACCGAAGACCGAAGACCAAAGAAGGTATATTGGGCGTAGATTAACAAATATTTTATGTATCACTTATACACACATGCGATTGAAAATTGATCTGTGGACTAAGTTGGACCACTTCGTATACTTTGTTAAACGCAGTATTATTATGTTATGGGCGCCTAATTGTTATGTTATGGTAAACAATAGGAGTGTTGGTAGAGCGTTCAGAATCGAACCATGAAAAAATAAAAAAATAAACCCGACCAATAGGTATCGAACCGCGTGGCGGAGCGGGTACCATACCGGTCTGATGCGCAATGGATCCCGGGTGCGATTCCCGACCAGACAGGTAAGTATCTGAATAATGATTTTAGATTCATGTTCTGGGTCTGGGTGTTTGCATATTCGTCTTGTATGTGTCCATGGTACCCACGATACAGGAGAAAATCCTAGTGTGGGGATATAAGTGTAGAAAGCGTGTTTTTTTAATGAAAAGTCTACGAGTTTTTAAATTCGAACCCTAAAACATATTTAACTAACCGTAGCATGACCGCAGAACATTATAATATCTAAAGCCAATGCTTTACAGTAAATTTAACAAAAAGAGGCAAAAGAAGCTTCATTTTAAGCCAAGTAAATCCTCTTACTCAATGTCTCCGAATGCTCCTAGTCACGGTTGAAATTTGACTCGAGAGCTTTGTAAGCAAGTGCGCTTCTGAGCTTTATACACGTAATTTGAATGTTTCGTATTGCATGCTATGTTAATATCTTGAAATATTACGATTAAAGGTATAAACTAAGACATATTATGTTTAATTTGTTTTCTATGATGAGCGGTAGAGTATATGATTCATAATGTTTAATATATATACTAGCACATATTCGTATATGTATAACGTATAGACATGTCTAGATTTATACAAATTCATAAGTTTACAGAATATACACCGGTATATATAGAACATACTGTAAATGTATGTTTATAATTAAACGTATACAAATATGTGAGGCACACTTATATGTGATTGACTTTAGATAGAATGCCTGTTCCATTTGAAGTTGCTTACACATGTCCATGGGCGGCAGTGACCACTTACTATCAGGTGGACTGCGTGCTCGTTTGCTACTTCGCTTAGAAAAAAAATGTTGTTCATAATTAAATTTTTGGTTTTTATTAGCAAATATTTACGTTTATTATAATAGGTATAGCAAAGTTATTGATGTTCTGTATGTAGTTAAATTACAATATTAATTGGAATCGTAATTTATAGTGTCATTTTAAATAAAACATTTTAGTAGATTTAAAATACTTAATAACATTTACCATACTATGAGAATTGTGAAAATATTCATTTAATAAAATTGCGATTCTGAGAAGGCGTTAAACTACATTTTAAATAAAAAACAATAACGAATTGCACTAAAATATATATTTTAAATAAGTTATATATTGAAATATATGATATACATATAGATATATCTCGTCGTTAGGCATAATATTACATAAAATCAAATATAAGATTATGTTTCTGGAGTAATTACTGATCATTAATTACAATATTTTATAAAAATTAACACCTCTACAGTTTACATAATTGTATTGCTCATTTTACAAATTCATGGGCGTTTTTATTTATTACAACGATTTAACTGAAAACATTTATTTACAATTTAAGTAAAGTAGGGGATACAATAAGCTACTACACCAAGTGATGATAAAAATGACCTTTTCATATATTTATTGCTAATTCAGAATGAAATTAATGTGGTCTATACGTTATAGCAAGCCACATTAATTATTCGTGTGTTATTAATATCAATTACAGTTTATCGGTTACACTTCGGTAGCATTTCCCAAATATATCCAATTTTATTAAGCCGGAAACAAATAATTTTATTTGTATTATGATAAAATAAACGAAGGTATTAACGGTATTCTTTAAAATGATTAATTTTATTTCTTCGAGTTTCATATTACAATTTTAGCACTTAAAAATAAACCTATTCTAACCATGCAATATTAACACTTAATTTGGGGATAATTCCCGAACTTACCTCAACAATACGCGCTGTCAATTATGCTCCGTTCAACACTCAAAATATCAAACAAACACTGATATCTACACCCACTTATGATTGCTCACTCCGTCGCGCTCGTAAGTGCCTATCAAGTGACAAACTCGATTAATTTGAACGAGTAAGTGATGAATAAAATCCCGAATACCGCTACGCGTGCTAGTGATGTGAAAATATTTTCCGGTTTTTCTGCCGACGATTCGACTTACGTAAGGTGACCGGCGCGGTTGATGTAATGCTTCGGCGCGCGCGGCCGAGCACCGTGACGCCAGACGCCACTGTGGAACTCTTAGCCACGGGGCGCACACCGCGCATGTCTACATCACAATAAGCCCTAACTCACACGGACAACACTAGCGAGCTCCGTAAAACTTATTTTTCTTCTCTTACGACGATTATTTCAACGAGTGGCTCTGTGGTGTCGGCGATCGTCGAAGCAATTTACCGAGATTACAATGTTAAAAAGAATTAATCGACGGTTCTTTGCGTTTCCGTAAAGGAATTATCATTTATTTTTTTATTTGTTTGTTACAAAGCAGGAATTTATTAGTAAATGTACGTAAAGTGCTTTCATTAAAAGGCATTGTTTCCAGGAATTTCTTCTTGTTCTTGTCACATTTTTCTCGCGCAGTTCCAACTGGCTAGACATTTATAACTTGACTTCATCTTTATATAAGCTTCGTACGCGTCGGCTTAGTAATTAACTCAGGAAAACGTCTGCGATTACGTTGACGGATTTGAGAAAAGCGCTCTGACCCAGACATATGTTTTCTACGATCTTTTTATATAACTGATATTTAAAAGGTGTACCTCTATTTAAAGTTTATATATTTAATTCTCTCTATTTAAAGCTATACCTATTATATGACCACTGTAAATAGAGTTTATACCTTTAGGGGAAATGTGTAGTGATCACTATCTAAATATAAGTTTACATGAATCTTTGTTTTGTAACTACCCCTAATCGTTCGATTGGAACTAATTATGTACCTAGTGTTCGTGAAAAATAACTTACTAGGTGTACCCACGGCTTCTCCCGAGTGCAAAACAATATATCGCAATGATTTCCCGAGTAAATCTCGACCCCATGAGAATTCTATGATAAAAAGTAGTATATAATATGTTGTGTTCCATAACGGTCCATAATGTTCCATAACGTCAAGGATTACCCGATTAAACAAAGAGTGAAAAAGCTAATTTAAAGTGTGTATTTGTGAACATAATAAATTGTTATGTTAAAAATATTTTTAAATTAGACGAATTCCAATATTGCAAACCCCTTTTTTGAACCAATTTAAATTATTACCAGTCTCATTAACAATATCGAGATACATCTTTTTAACCAACTCCTGCACATTTAAACCAAACCGCAGCCATTATAAAGATTTTAACTTTTCCTAATTGGAAAATACTCTTTGAAGTAACTTTGGCGGATTCTAATTTCTCTAATTTCTGAATAAGACTCCGTGTAGAGTACCACTTTTCTGGTTTTGGTGTAAGGTGCCGGAGGATATAAATGTTTACGAACTTTTTTTTTGTCGACAAACTTCATTCGATTCAATCACTTCGAATTACATGTATATAAATTTAGCGACTTTTTTGCAAAACACTGCAATTCTATATTTGCCAAACATGCGAATATTTGCGAATGCGAATGCGAATATTCGTTACATCACTAAACTTTCTAAATCACCTTTTAGCTATTCATAAACGGTCGGCCCTGTTTGCCAAGCCTTCATACATTTTGCCATTTTTAGAACCATTGTGGATCGGTAGATCGAAATAGTCCGATATGAGAATCTGTCTTGTTGGGTAGCATCTAATGATTTTTTTTTTTTCGTTTTCTTTTCTAATTATTGTTTGCTTTTTCTATTTAATCCAAATACTTAAATTAATTATTTACGTCAAGATAAACTACAGGTCAACCAATTCGCACTAAAACCTAAACTCTTTCATTCTGAGAGAAGACCCGTGCCCAGCAGTGGGATACTGCTAATGGGTTGTACCCCAAACTACAGGTGGTAGAACCAGTACTTATAGGTATAGGTCGACCGGGGAGATACCACCGCCACTGCCACTTATTTCTAGTGTGAAGCATTTCCTGCATTTCGATGGTAAGGCGATATGAGGCGACCATACTAGTCCTGAGGAGTAGCCACGCATCATATAACCTTTTTTTTCCGAGGAGGAAACCTTACCCGACGCCGTGGGATCGACGCAGGGTTATGTGGGATTTTTGCCGCACTAAACCCCCCCCCCCCCCCGGTGGCCGTCCTCGGCGCCATGAAGAGGATTCCGAGCCTCCAAAGGACTGCAGCCGGAATCTTCCGAGCGCGTTTCCCCATCGGGCTCCTCTCAGATGGGCGGCTGGGCCCACCGCTCCGTCTATTCTTTACGACGATATGCGACCACACATACCGCCGTCCTTCCCGGGATCGATGGATTCCCGGGATGGCTGGACGGTTCAAGCTCCCACTCTAGCGCAACCCCGGAAGCTCCTTTTAGTCACCTCTTACGACAGGCAGGGGATACCGTAGCTCTATTCTGATCCCGTAACTACAGGGACGACGTATCATATAACCTATGTTCTCATAGAAGTTGCTTACAGTTATCCATGGGCTACAGTGACCGCTATATTTAATTAAAGTAATTAATTTCAGTTGGTTAGTTAATTGATTGAAAGTTTATAGTCGACGTTGCAAGACAAGAATGACGTTAAATTTGTCATACGAAGAAATTTCAAATGATTTCATGCCATAACATACTATTAACATATTTTAGAGAATATAATTATATTAAAATGTAAGTTATAAAAAACCAACTATTTCTAAACCTTGCTAATTACTTAATTCGTATTTTAAGCGCAACTAGTTTTTCTGACAAAAATAAAATTCCACGTCATAATTTAAATCTTAGGAAAAATTTTCTTTCGGTACGAGCGTTAATTAAAACGGATTTCAAGAACATAATTAGGACAGTTTTATTTACCGTGACTGAAAAGATACCTAAGTATGGTACAAGCAATTTCTCCGCTTTCTATATAATACATATACTGTATAGTTTTAATATGTTAGTCTACTTTCTTTATCTATACTTCTACGTCTATCTATACTTCTATATCTGTCTATCAAGGTGGTAGAACCAGTGTAGTTCGACCGGGGAAGTACCACCGCCACACCTATTTCTAACGTGAAGCATTCCTTGCGTTTCGATAGAAGGGTGTGGTTGCCGGCACACTTCCACATGAGGCAGCCATCATAGTCCTCGGGAGTACCAACGCATCTGTGATTGACTTCAGACGGAACCCCTGTTCTGTATGAAGTTAGTTACAGATGTCTATGGGCGGCAGTGACCACTTACCATCAGGTGGACTGCATGCTCGTTTGCTACTTGAGTCAGATAAAAAAAATCTATACTTCTATAAGTTCTATACTAATATTATAAAGAGATAAACTTTTTATTTTGTATGTTTGTTATGAATTAACTTAAAACTACTGAACCGATTTTAGAAATTCCTTCACCACTAGAATACTACATTATTTCTGAGTAACATTATTACTAGAATACATGAGTCCTTGCTAAAACTTCAGTAAGGTGAATAAAGGTGTAAAAATGTTGTATGTAGGTTGGATAGATTACATTGTAGTCTGCGCGAACGAAGTCGCGTAGTTTTTTATATATTTATGATTTATCCCGGTAGATGTCCGTGTAGCGCACGGGTGTGTACTCGTAATTGGTCAAATAATAACAAAGGTATTTATTTAAAACTGTAAAATATAATTCCCATATCATATAGACATGTTTGTTGATTTTGTTTTACTCTTGTGATACATAAAGTATTTATTTGCATACTGAAAACGTTATTTTCTGGGCGTCACAGTTGTCTCAATAAATTAGTGTTTAGTACAATATTACAATCTAATAAGGTAAGTGTAATAAGGCACGCAATGTATTTATTGATGGAGTTATTTTATAGTATCCGGTAGACAGAGATTATTGTTGTCTCTAAGAGTGTTAGGTAGTAGAACATAGATAGTCTGATTGAGGACTTACAACCGCTACACTTATTTATAGCACTAAGCAGTTGTTGCGTTTCGGCGGGAAGATGTTGAAGACTCACTTTTATATGACGTTCCTCGGGAGCAGAAACGCATCTGTGATTGACTTCAGCTTACAGATGTTAATGGGCAACAGTGATCGCTTAACATTAGGTGGACTGCATGCTCGCTTACTATTTCTATAATAAAAAAACATATATTCACGTTTATTAATCTTCCACCTTCCATATCCATAAGATCATCACGGACACGACGACCAACGACATTATATTTTCGAAATTTAGAAACCATTGTTACTATCTAATAGTTTGATATCTAGATGTGTTTGCGAGGAACTCGTCGTGCGGCACATACGTGATCGGAATAAAGGGAGACTACGCCAGTCCGTTTTTGCAAATGACGTCACGATTCCACCGAATGTTCATGTAAACATCTCACAATATCTTCCGATGATATCCTCTTTTACAGAAACGAATTCAATTGAAACAATGTAATCTTTTTTCCTCTATCTGAAATCAGACATGTTGATTGGATATTATATAATAAACAAGCTAGACGCTTGTTTATTTGAATTATTGTCTTTGAATTCCTTTAACTTTAACACTAACTACATTACATGTGGTAGAACCAGTGTAACACGGGTGGTAGAACCAGTGTAGTTCGACCGGGAATTACCACCACCACACTTAGTTCTAGCTCGAAGCATTTCTTGCGTTTCGATGGAAGGGTGTGGTAGCCGGCACACTTTTATATAAGGCGACCACCATAGTCCTCGGGAGTAGATCTGCGATTGACTTCGGATAGAATCCATGTTTTCTATTGTAGTTCCTTAAAAATGTCCATGGGCGGCAGTGACCACTTAACATCAGGTGGACTGCATGTTCGTTTGCTACTTTGATCAGATAAAAAATAACTAATGGATATTTTTTGATCATTTACAAATATCATTTGTAAAGGAGAACTTTTAGCATTAATTCCGTTAATATGGATTTAAGTATTAAAATCTAAATTGTTATGGTAAACAAATTGTAAAGATATCCCATGATGGTGTAATATTTCTTACTTAAGAGTAAATTTAAAGTAACCAATAAATGACTAAAAACTGTACTTAAATCTATCTGGTCACTATGTGATTAAATATGTATCGCAACCCTCCTGTTGAAAACAAACAAAATGAAAAGTGTATTTCGACGGTCCCTACGTATATAAGGACAAGTCAAAAATGGCATTTTTTTTGATTGCATATATGGCTTTAAATTGTCCATACGCTCATACCTATATTCGATTTTTTCTTAAATATTATGTATTTAACCAAATATACAAATCGTATAAGAGAACAAGTATTATCATTACAAGGAATAAGTGTCGTATATGCGGATATCTGTGCTTATCAAATATACACATAAATAAATACCATCATAAAGTCCCTAATTGTAATAAAATATTACAGAAAAAAAATATTCATAATTGTTTATATAATTATTTCTAGGGCGGTTTGAACATAAAAAACGCTCTCCTGAAAACCTCGATTTTGACTTGTCCTTATGTACGTAGGGACCGTCGATTTATGTCTACGGACGCACAAATTGCCAGTTACAATGTTTGGTCTTAAAACAAACAAATTTACGTCTTTGCCGTAAACAAATTATATCACAACGACACCTTTAGATTTTTTGAATTAGTTATACAAATGAGAGGGTGGCGGCCCTCTTGGAGGGCGCTGAAAATAGACAAAATCAATAGTACCAGTTCTCACAGTTATATCTAGTTTCCCGCTGGCGGAGCTCCCTAGTTTGTATATTTTTGTAAGGTAAAAGCATACCTTTGGCTTATGTAAAACTTTACTAATATTTGTCATTACTGTCTTACTGCTAGGCATGGGCCTTCTCAGAAACAGAGAGAGTTAAGTCATAGACAACCACGCTTTATGTTATTTTTATATGCACCATGTAAATTCATTGATATTATTGTGATACTAGTAAAAGTGAGTTTATCATCACTATAAAGGGTGAAAATTTTTTTAAACAATAAATACAATCGACTTCCATTCTCACTATTTTTCGCTGGACCACGATGGTCCGATTTACGTGCGCTATATGAGCGCCGACTTCGGCACTATGTGCTAAGTATTGTGTATGTTGTAAACCAATATGTATTTAAATCATTTTTTGCTTTTTTAGTGGCATGGAAGTCGGTTGTATTTTTGTTTGAGATTTTAGCTTTAGCTCTCAGGTGAGTACGATTAGAAAAGATGTTTTTTCCATTTTTGTTAAGCGATTCTTCGGTGTGTAGGTCTTCGCACATTGTTGCCAGGTGCAGGGAATAGTAGGATGGAAGACCGCTAGAAGCTTAATATCAAACGTTTTGATACCTTTATAATGCACCGATCCACATTGATGCTACGTGGTCTACGTTCTGAACCCCACCAATTATCAATAGAGACATATAGTTATCCATCGACGATCAATAATGATCATAATAATCTTGGAAATGCAATTCCTCAACAGCACCTTTTTACAGTTTAAAATTGCAAACGAGCATTTAGTCTAACCTGATGGTAAGTTTCACTGCCTCCCGTGCTATTAATAACCACTCTCAACTTATTTCACTACATACTAAATATCATACAAAATAAAATCGATGCTACAAAACTATCAAACTGAGCTTAGAACCCACCAATCATCTGCCTCGGAATCGTTGTGAGGAAGACATATGTCAGTTGTCACTGCAAAAACCACCAAGGCAACGGACGGTCGACCTAATTAATGGCCACCGAACCCTAGGGGCAGATTAAGCCGCACATAAAACCTTTTCTCTGCCCATGACGTATGGCCAGAAATTGATCCTTTTCTTCAATTCCTCGATTGAGCGCTTAAAAAGATTAGAACGGACATTTCAAGTAAAAATGTTTTGGTGTAACTGACATGTATTGATTACTTAAATAGGATGTCCGGAATATTCGGAGTGTTTGATTTATTGCTAATGATATGGAAGACGCTACATGCATTGGATTTACTGTCTACTATGTAAGCATTCGTAAGACATTATATGTCTACGAATAACTTAGTTTTAAATGTTTTAATCATTTTCTTCTTCAGACAAACATTCTTTATAAAAATGAATGTTTGTCTGTATGTCCTCTATAGAATCGTAAGCTATTTATTTGTACATGTGATGATCTTTAGCACAGTTGTTATTCATGAGCTCGCAAAGGTTTATAGGTGTTAGAACCAATGTCGTTCAACCGGGAAAGTACCACCGCCACACCTATTTCTAGCGTAAAACAGTTCTTGCGATTCGTTGGAAGGGTGTGGTTGCTGGCACACTTCATTATGAGGCGACCATCATAGTCCTCGGGAGTATCTGTGATTGACATCAGATAGATCCCATGTTCCATAATATATAAACATGTTTACAGATGTCCGTGGGCGGCAGTGACCACTTACCATCAGGTGGTGTTGTGTCATTATCCACAAATATACACAAAATACCACCACCACTAAAATACAAAAATACCAATTTTGGTATTTTTGTGGTGGTGGTATTTTGTGTATATTTGTGGATAATGACTATAACAATATTGTACAAAATAATATCTATTTTTCAAAGGTTTTTACAAGATTTCTTTTAAAACCAACCTTATAAATTCTCCCTATTAGTACAATATTTTATAATTATGATAACATATTTAACATAAGACTAGCTGACGACAGTATAAAATCGTATTATGCTAAAACGATATGTAGAGAAGATACAAATTTAAAAACATAATGTAACAAATGGAACCGAACCATGAAATCTTCAGTTTTAAGCTGTCTTTAAAAAGGAAGACAACAAGCAAGAAGCGAATTCTTTAGAAGCCTTACTCAAGAAGCTCTTTGCGTAATCAGTAGGAGTATGCGGGCGCATTCTGAATTATCTGGAACAAGTGGTAACTATAATATAGCTTTGTACTATTTGAATTTGCACAAGGAGCATTATATTTTTAAGGTTTAACCACTTTTTAGCCACTTTACAGCAGTGATAGCCTAATAGTTGAAACTTGCTCTCTCGATCGGGAGGTCCGAGGTTCAAATCCAGGCACCACTGATTCTTCTAAAATTATGTGCGTATCAGAAATTAATTATCACTGCTTTTCGGTTAAGGAAAAAATCGTGGAAAACCTGTGTAGGTTTCTTCACGAAGACCCCGATGTTCCCGACAGTTTTTAAAAAACTTCTCGGAGTCGTGTGAAGTCCACCAACTCGCACTTGACCAGCGCGGTGGACTATGGTCTAATACACTCTCATTCTGAGAGAAGACCCGTGCCCAGCATTGAGACAATAATTTCATTGAAGCAGCAAACGAGCATGTCACTCATGCAATGATTGTAATCAATTTCATATAAAACAGGAGTTTTGTCTACGTTTCGCTGATTGGTTTCGGGTAAAGCCACTCTTTTATGGCGCTGAAGTCCAACACCGAAACACAAGAACTGCTTCACGCTAGAAATAAGTTTAACAGTGGTACAATCGGACCATATTCGTTTTAACACCTCACAAAACTTTTTCTCTTGTCTTTTATGGGCACTAGCGCTGTCCAATTTATTTTTGTATAAATATTTGTAAAATGATAGTTGTCGAATATTACTTTTTTTAAGAAAACCTTTCTTAATAACGTTTCTGAAATGTAATAATCGACTCTCATATTCCTATTATTATGCTGGCCAAGGACTGATTTTCATTCGCTTTCAATATACGTAAATCGGTTAAAAGATCGAATTTTGTATGTAGGGAGCTGAAGGGTCAGATTAGCATTTATAGGATAAGAATCTTATTCGAATTTCAATAATGGTCCCAAGGGAATAGAGGTAAAACAAGATGAGAAAACCCGACATGTAGGCTTATAATAAAACAATAGATTGGGAGATTTCAAATAGGATGGAAAAAGTTTTAGGTATTCCTTTGCATGTCATATTATATGAGGATAATATGTTCTTCCACATCAATAAAGTTAATATTAAAGCGAATATTGTTCCAGTTGCCTACTCATAGAATCGATTTTACCCAAAATACCATTATAGCTTTTTGTATTTGACTTCAAATTTCTGAAGTCGATGAATGTAATAGAAGTTACGAGCCACAGAAATAAACTGTATACTAGTATATCAAGAATGAATGTAACTAAGTTTATTATGTAAGTGCGTAACTATATACATACAATAATTTGACTACACGAACCGCGTGGCGGAGCGGTCACCATACCGGTCTGAAACGCAGTGGATTTTGGGTTATATTCCCGGCCAGACAGGTATTTCAATGATGTATTTAGATTTCTGTTCTAGGTGTTTATGTATACGTCTTTATAACCTCTGTGAGGAACATCGATTAGGGTTTATTATGTGATCGCTGACCTAATTTTATATGAGGCGATCAACTTAATTCTCGGAAACAGTAACGCATCTTGACTTGACGAGATAGACTTTAGTTAGAACTCCGTTCTACATAAAGCTTTTTACAGATCTTACAAATGTCTATAAGCGGTGGCGACCGCTTATTATCAGCTTGCATTCTCGTTACCTACTTCAATATTATATAAAAGACATATCCATATTATATTCTCTTGATAAGAAAAGTTACACAATCCTAGTTACGCACCAACTTATTTATTATTTAGTTCTATACTATATTCAGTCCTATTCTTGATCTGAATTCTCCAGAACTCAAATACATACATAACGTATTCAGTGGTAAGTCCTCCTAAGTATAAAACACCTTCCTTACTTGTAAAACTTTTTCTAAATCTTTTAGGGAAGGCAGTGTTTTAACAATTCATTGAATAGGTCACGGACACGAATGAGAAATTGAGGATATACGGATATACTACTCAGTAAGTATGTTCAATGTAAAGTCATGCTATATGATAATATTATAATTTAAGTGCTTTATATATTTACTATTGAGTCTAAAGCAAAGTTTATAATTCGAGGTATCCAAAAAGAGCTCTCATTCACAGTTAGCGATGGGTTGTCTACTCTTCTGGGTGTTGTAAAGTCTGCGTAGTAGTAAAGTCTTCGTAGGTGACAGTGACTACTTTCTATTAGGTAGTTCGTCTGACTTATCAGTAAATACTGCTAAAAATCAATATACATAAGCCTACCTACTATGAAAATGACGATATGCTTAACAATAGTACCAGATAGGTATTAAGTTTTGTCATTAATGTATAGAGTCAACATATTGTCGTATATTTAACGTTTCATCTTCAAAGGGTGTCAACGAAACTCTAATACTAAGGCTCCAGTATCCGTCTGACACAGAATTGTATTTCTTTAACCAGTATGTTACTAGTAGATTCTTAATATTTTCAAAAAATGTGTTGACTGTTATTAGTAGCGTATGGGACCTTGGTATAGAATCCTTTATGGTTGAATCCGATATTAATCCAAAAGGGCCATGTTTCTATTGACTTCAGCCTACATATACAAATGCAGCTAGAAGTGTTGCTATTTTTGATTATATTACTACTGTTGTTTATTTAGTTCCTATTTTTAGTGAAGCTTTTTCTAACAACGAGTTATTGATGGAACAGATATTTCTTAATAGAAAAAGTATAAAACTAGAGAATTGCAAAAAAAGTCTGTTTAAAGATATAAGTCTAATGCAAATTTTCGTACTTCTTTCGGTTCGTTTCATTTCTTCACTTACCTTTATAACATTTTTCAGACTTCATCAAAGGTTTCGATTTAGAAATAAAATTTTACAAACAAACACGAATTGTTCCAATAAATTTAAATAGATTTAGGTGTATAATTCTTAAAGAACATGATTCTCAGAGAATTTTACAAATACTAAAGGACTTTTTTATTAGCTTTCCGCAAACCGCTGCTGAACAATGATCGCTCCTAATTAATATTGTCAATAGTTACCACACCTCGTATGGTAAACACGGTAAATGATAATCAGGAACTACCTGTTGCCAACTTCATAATTTAATACAAGAAGATAAAAATCTTCTTATAAATCATAATCATAGTCTTTCATAGAAGAAGGAATTTGATACAACCTTTACTTCACCATGGACGACTTTCTTGACATTGTAGGAGATTTTTCCTACTTTTTCATTCTAGAACAGGATAGATCAAAAAGAAGAATCTCATCTGCAATCAAAAATATATGAAACTCGGATTGTTAGGGTTTTTGATTAAGTACATAATTAGGAGTACCTCAATTAGCGCTTCAAAAAGGTTCCTTCAAGTCGCAGGTGTGTCAAGAAAGTTCTTAATGACTTAAAGAAAGAAGTTACCTCCTTAGTTATCACATTTCCTTGAAAATTACTGAGATTTATAAGACCCGAGTGACGGCTACGTCCACTTTTACTTTAGTTTTTTCTTCAAGATTTTCTGCAAATATTTAGTACACTAATTTTATCATAATATTTATAATTTTAATAAACATAAATAGATATATGTTTATCGCGTTAATTGACCAAATTGTACATATAATTTAAAATTGGAACAAAAACGACGACCTGCGTAACAGTGCGGTTACTATACTTGTCTGACACGCAGTGGGTCCCGGGTTCGATTTCCGGCCAGACAGGTATCTGAATGATGAGTTTAGTTTCTTGTTCTGAATCTAGGTGTTTGTGTATTCGCCTTTGGGTGTCCATGTTACCCACGATGCAGGAGAAAATCTTAGTGTGGGGCTATGATTGTCAAAAGCGTCTTTTTTTTTACACTGCTTGTCAATAAAATGATTGCAGTATTCGATTACCCAATTATTTCTTCTTTTCTTCTCTCTCTTCCTTTGAAGATTTTTTTTTTTTTATTTTTTTTTTTATTTGATGAAGTAGCAAACGAGCATGCAGTCCACCTGATGGTAAGTGGTCACTGCCGCCCATGGACATCTGTACATACATCAACTTCATACAGAACATGGGTTCTATCTGAAGTCAGTAACAGATGCGTTGCTACTCCCGAGGACTATGATGGTCGCCTCATATAAAAGTGTGCCGGCAACCACACCCTTCCATCGAAACGCTAGAAATGCTTCACGCTAGAAATAGGTGTGGGGGTGGTACTTCCCCGGTCGAACTACACTGGTTCTACCACCTTCTTATATACATGATCTACGTTCCCTGTTACACAAGGAATTGTCAGATGAAAGAATTGTCAAAAGGACCAAAAGAAATTGAAAGGTTATTTTTTCAGTTTGCAACATAAGCCTACCAAAACATTATTTGTGTTTCAGATATATAAAAAGTAAAAAATACCATTATTTTCATTCTTCAACCTTTTACGGTCTTTCGATGCGCATGTCCATCGAAAGGCCTTCCTAAATGAGGTTTTTGTCTCTTTGCTTGGTATGTGAGTTGGTGACAGCAATAAGGGATTTTAGACAATAAGGCGTTGCTTTCTATCTTTTGTAATTTTTCCCTTAGTCCCCTCCAACACCAAACGGTATATACTGTCACCACACGTTCATAAAATCAAAATAAGTTATATATTGTAATAAACCTTTTATATAAAGGAAAATACACCGATATGTGATTCTGAAAATTGAAATCAAACAGTGTGAGAATAAATATGCATCCGCTACAGTTAAAAGTGTGTAGCCAGCTATTCATAAGATTTAATTTTTCCGAGAATAAATTCAACAAGCTTAAATTTATGCAAACTTAAACTGATAGGAAAGTTGCCAAAGAAGATACTTTAGTTTGATATTTGTTACAAGTTTTAAACTGGTTTTAGAAACCGTGAGATAGCGCTTATAGTTTCCAGCTTCTACTGTCTATGTAAAATGAACTAAGTTAGATACTCTAATGTAAAAGCTTCTGCCATAAAGGATTATGCTAAAACTAGTTGAATCCCGCAGCTTTGCCCGCGTTAACAAACATCGATTTTCCCGGAATAGGATATTTTCCCACAGTAAAAAGTAGCCTATATGTTAATCCAGAGTATCAGCTAACTCCCTACCAAATTTTATTAAAATCCCTTCAGCTGTTACAAACATCGTCGTCGTCAACCCATTATTGTCCCACTGCTGGGCACGGGTCTTCTCTCAGAATGAGAGAGTTCAGGACATAGTCCACCGCGCCGGCCAAGTGCGAATCGTTACAAACATACACACTCACAAATTCACCTTTATAATATTAGTATGATATTTCTTTAGAAAATATTTATGTAGGTATATGTAAATGTTGTCTCTGAAGATCCACGAAAGTCGTGCCTATCGTAAGATGTGACTAAAAGTGCGTTTACAAGATTGCAAGCGGTGGGAGTAGGAGTTTAAACCGTCCGACCAGCGACCCCGGAAAGGGCAGCAATATGTATATGGTCTCGTAAACTGTCGTAAACCCCACGCGGTGTGGTGGACTTCGGTGCCTCCCTGGGTGAAGGCCGACTTCCTTCCAATTTGGAAATCTCGGAATCGTCTTTCGAGCTCGGTGCTTTGAAAAACGATTCCAAGCCAACAAAAAGGGTTTCATCAAACAAGAATATCTCATGTTCCGGGGCTTAATCCACGACGAAGAATACCTTTTAAGGTTACAACGGGTACCCCTCGAAAACAAATAGTTTACATAATATAACTTGTTTGGTAATTATAATATAAATAGTTTAAACTGTTAGGTCTCAAATAGTGGGTCTCAAACTTATTTTATGCATTTGGAAATATATGTTATCTAGCGCCTGTATTTTTTCATGTTATTATCAATTTAATTTCCTTCAATATATTGTCGCCAACATCCACATTTGGCCCATTTGCCTCTTTTACTGATTCAAAGCCCCCTCTTTCAATTTATCTTATCCCTTCCTTTGTAGATCTCCAGCACCTATAGGGGCATTATTACCCACTTTAAAAGACACTGGTCTAAAGTTTTAAATTTTATATAAGAGTTGCTTATATCACGTAAATGACTGAAAGAGGTTTTTTGTCGTTCCTGGGACTAATAAAGTCTGTAGCTACATAATATATTAGGTATAGTGCTCTAGAAATTCAATTAAAGTACACGGCGAGTGACAAACTCCTTATTATTCAGTGCAGCGCGACGTCTAACTGATAATAAAACTTGCTTGCGCTTAATTGGAGCTACAAGTTATTCCGCTCGTATGAGGTTGCGGAATGAGAAATGCTCGGTTCAGTTTACGTATTCATAGAGTTTAACTTTTATAACGCGTTATTTAATAGTTTGAGTTAGTGATGAAACATGACAATTAATAATTTGCCAAACAATCAGTCAATAATAAACTCTTTATTGACGTGACAACGTCTTATAATTAGATGGAGCCGTCTGCACGCACCAAAAATGGCTAATGCGGCATTGCCTTGCTCTGAGGCGTTCCATTTAAAGCTTGAAGTACAAGCGAGAGCGCGGACCGAGCGACAAAGAGGCACAATCGTCCTCCGCGTTCGGCAGCGTTCGACATCTGTCTCTCTTCTACTTGAGTGAGCGATGCGTCCGCGTGGACAGTTGCTATACAATAATACATTTACATATTGTTTTTTAGTCAAGTATAAAGTGCAGTGAAAAGTGAATATAGTGAAAGGACATATATTTAATATCGAAAGAATCATTACCTTTAACGCCGCAATTATCGTTGCTATAAACAATTGACACCAAATTCTGTCTATATCCACATATGTCCAGTGATATATTGTCGAATATTTGTTTTACTTCCTTCTGTAAGTAGCAAACGAGCACGCAGTCCACCTGATGATAAATGGTCACTGCCGCCCATGGACATCTGTAAGCAACTTCAAATAGAACATGGGTTCCATCCGAAGTCAATCACAGATGCATTGCTACAACTGAGGACGTGATGGTTGCCTTATATAAAAGTGTGCCGGCAACCACACCCTTTGATCCATACGCAGAATCTGCTTTACGCTTGAAATAGGTGTGGCGGTGGTACCTCCCTGCAGTTTTCATAAAATTACATGGCTTGCAGTGACCACATCCTGCATGCTCGTTTACCATTTCAATCTTTAAAAGACTATCATACCATACTATTATTTTACTAACAACTAACTAAAGCAAATAATGCAATGTAACAATTTAAAACTCTACGAACATAAAGAGTACCACGCATTGCGCACTCATTCCAAATCTCATCCACTCATGCTCAGTGTAATAAACTTTATTTAGTTTACATATTTGTTTACAGTTGACGTATTCGTCCAATTTCTGAGCAGCTCGTCTCGATTCGTGCGAACTTCGTACTGTCGTACCATATACAAACACGTTAAGCGAACGCTCGGCCGCGCTACATTGTGGGCGGAGTGGAGGAAGTTAGGTTTTTTCGTTACGGAATTTCTTGATTTGGTCGCCGCGCTTTGTAAAAGCTACGTAATAGCTTAAAAATAAATCCAACAGACGATAAAACTTAATTAGTTTGGTCTACCCACACAGGTATCAGGATTGTCACGTGACTCTCAGTAGTTCTCGAGTTGACTTCATCGAAACCACGTTTCGTATTTTTCTATTAGATAAGGCACATTCTTACTATTTAAATGACTCGAACGGTGTTGATTGCATGTCACGTGCTCGTTACTTGCTGAACACGTTCATGCTTAATGTGAAAACTCCCTAAGGATAATACAAGTTCCAATAAATTAAGATGTTAATTAATATTAAAAAAACGCAAAAAATTAAAAGTATTTCTTTGTGGTTGTTAAAGAAAACTTTTTATGGCATAGCAAATTTCTTTTAACAATTCACTTTGTTAGTTTCTATACTCGCCGACGGATGAAGTTCCATCCACATCAACTGGACCCGTGGCTGTCCTCCACGGTTCGGTTCACGAGCTCATTTCTGCCGCGGTCGTGCAAGATGTGGAATGAGCTTCCTCCTGAGGTATTCCTGGAGCGCTATGACATGGAGTTCTTCAAGAAAGGTGTAAGAATCCTTCAAAGCCAGCGATGCATTGGCGACGCCTTTGGTGTTGCAAATGTCCATAGGCGACTGTGACTGCTTTCCACCAGGTGGCCTGTCTGCCTTATCGTTAAGTCAGACAATGTGAGACCACAGTGTCCCATTGATCTAACTACGTTATAATTTAATTAGCTGCTTACTACATGTATTTATTAATAAGACCTTCAAATTTCCGGTGTTGTTAATTTTGCCCTTTGACGGCAACTTGTTACAAACAGTAAATTACGGCGTATTCCCTCAGGAATTATCTATTTAAACTTGAATAAAAAAGTTAATTTATTAACTTTAGTATGCCCGTTAACAAGCTATTTAGCTAGATAGGTAATTTAAAATGGAACCAAACCTATTTTTAGCGTTTTGATGGAAGGATGTTGTTGACAGCACACTTTTATATGAGGCGACCATCTTAGCCCTCGGGAGTGGCAACGCATCTATGATAGTAATAGGAGTGGCGGTGGTACCTCCCCGGTCGAACTACCTCACCAACCACCAGGTGGTTCTACCACCTGTTAAAATCTATATTATACAGATAGCACCTATATTAATCCCCTCGGTCACTTGGATCTTGGGGAATTTTGCTTCGAGTTCCTTAAGTGTTAAATGGCGAAGCATAACGTCTCATGAATGGTAAATTTTAGCTACAGTAAACTACTTACTTACCAAATATTCTTAAGTGCCAGGAGCTTAAACTACAATGGCCAGGAGTAAAATTTTCAATGTCGTAGGAGTTTAGTGGCCTTATTACATTTCCTCAACACAATCATTGTATACGCTTTCCTCTATACATTTTAATATGCATTGCAAGTTTCCGTTTCGTTGATGTTGATGAGTGAAAACGTAATAAACCCGTAGTAAGGATAGAGTCGGTCCTAAATATTTATTACTTATTTTTTTTTGTCCTTGTAGTCCCGGGATCAAAATAAGGCTACGGTATCCCCTGCTTGTCGTTAGAGGCGACTAAAAGGGGCTTCTGAGGTTGCCAGTGGGAGCTTGAACCGTCCAGCCAGGCGATCCCGGGAAGGACGGTGGTATGTGTGGTCGCATACCCTCGTAAATGCTAGACGGAGCGGTGGGCCCAGCCGCCCACCTGGGAGGAGCCCAATGATGCAACGCGCTCAGAGTATTACGGTTGCGTTCCTTTAGAGATCCCGGAGTCCTCTTTGTAGCGCCGAGGACGGCCACCTTTTAGTGCGGTAAAAATCTTAAATAACCCTGTGTTACTCCCACGGCGTCGGGTACCTTTTGAAGATTTCCCCCTAAAGAAAAAAAAAGCTATTTGTTTTAGAAGGAAAGAACCGCTATGACCACATTGTTTCGAAATGAAAAATGCCAATAAATTTATTCTTAAAAGCAAAGTTATATTTGGGTATAAGGAAAATAGGAGTGGCAGCGGTGATCCCAAAGGCGAACTCCGAAAGCTACCTTTAAAGTTCTTTTCTAATACCTACACATAAAAAATCCGACTTTTTAATCTCTAATACAGTGTTATTTATCTATATGCATTTAACAAAATATAAAATAGAACCAACACGACCAACAAGTTATTAATAAAGTCAATAAACTTCTTGCGATGTACACCCTCAGGCAACCGTCGATAAATAAAAAAGAATCATTACCCTCACTACTTAAGCTAATTGGAATCATAATTTCTGCTTTTTCTTATTTCCATCTTATTAATGAAAAACTTCATGAACCTTATTCTTTGTACATAGTACTAACGAGATTAAATTTTAATTAGATTTATATTTTTGCTATTCCGAACAAGTCCCGATTGCGTGCTTCGATGCATTAACATGCCCCACATCCCCTTACCGCTATTATTCAGTTTTCACCACCGACCAAGAGTGGTCTCTAGTAGTACACTTTAAAGTTTAAACTCCTACAAATGTTGATAGTAAATAACACCTTTTCTCATTTTGCATACGCCTCTTACACATTTTCCGCCTTTTGAGATGCCAAAAGGAAAGGCCCTTTTTGTATTCCATCATAGAGCGGGGAAAGGTCAATTATCGCTAATTGAATTGTGACTTGCTTTTCATGTTTATTACGAATCAATATCAAAGTAATTGCATTTATAAAAGGCGATCTACGGGTATTAAAACTTCATGTTTGGGTGTAATAATAATCGAATGTTAGTTTGTACTAAAATAATATAGAACATTTTCAAAGGAAAAATTAAAAGTGTGTAAATAAATATTACATTTCTTAATACCGTAAATAACATTTCCTTAACCAACAACAAGGCACATAATTATCGTCGCTTAAGTTCTAACATCGCGGAACTCAAAAAATGTCCATTTTGATTTAATGAAATAATGGTGTCACAAGATAATAAGGAACATGTTACATTTTCATAAAAGATATCATTTTAATATGAGTATATTAATATTTATATAACGCAATATATTTAATTGGTAGTTGTAGAATTAAAAATAACTATGTGAGACAGTTTATTTGCTCTCCTGAAAAGTTGCTAATTCTGATATCCGCGGTGTTAGAACTTAAGCGACGATATTGGAAATGTCTTTTCAAGTATACGCTGAACGCCAGCTGGTATAGTGAATTTTCAGCAATTATAGCATGTATTTCGTATAAAATTTTAACAATAACAATTTTCCGAACTCAACACGGTTTTAATAGAACCTTACAGAATGTAAGTTTATTCATTCGTCTTTACTTATTTTGAATATAAAGGATATATTCTGAATGGGGACAAGATTTTTTTAATACAAACCATTTTTATTACTTCGTTATAATTATCATAACAATGTAAAGGATACGGAATATCAATCTCTCATATTTTTTCGAAAGGGTAAGGAAAGGGTCTCAAAAGAAAACCGGATATGATTTATGAGGTATGAATTTGTTAAATAAATATTATTTTTTCCGTAATAACATAGGTACCTAAGTATAGCTATAATACGCTGATTTGCTTTGGTTTTAAGAGAGTGTAGACGCATCTTTGACCTGAGTGCTGTATTTTTTAGAGCACTAACCTCCCCTCCCCCTGCTCCGGTGGCCTTCCTCGGCTCTACAAAGAAGATTCCAGGATCTCCAAAGGAACGCAACCGTAGTCCGTAACCCCATCGGGTTCCTCCCAGATGAGTCGCTGGGCACACCGCTCAATCTAGTCTTTACGACGCTATGCGACCTCACATACCGCCGTCCTTCTGGGGTCGGCTGATCAAAAGGTTCGAGCTTCTACTCTAGGCGCTTGTAACCCGGAAGCCCCTTTTAGCCGTCTCTTACTACAGGTAGGGGATACCGTAACCCTATTTTAATCCCGAAAATACAAGGACCTTAGTGTTGTATGATGTCAATTGAAAAAGATGTCAACAAGATAAAATCCAAGGGATGGGCAGCAACATCTTTATGTGCATGATCGACAATTGCTAGCCTGGTGCGAAACCTAAAATCATATTTAGGAGGGGCCTATGTACAACAGTGGAAAAGACTAATTAATAGTTGGATGGATGCATTGAAACCAACCCTTACCTACAGGGTAAGGGTTGGTTTCAAGTCTGAGAGCCAGTTTGTGGTAAGAGTCATATTAATACGAGACGTTCTGTTGTACGTTCACTTCGCAGAAAAACCTTTCGTTTGAAGTTAAGGATTGCATAAACAATTAGAATTGGCCCTTTACCATAAGGTGTTGATTATATTTGATTTAATATGATGTCACTAATCTAATCCTGCGTTGTCGTCCGAATTCAAAATACGAGTATACGCAAAATTTAAGCTCAATTGTATGATTTGGCATTCCGTACGTATGAAATAACAAGGCATGTTAAATAAACTCCTGTAAAAACGTGATAAAAAGAAAATCGGAACAAGAAAATTATGCGAAGAATTTTATTAGCCTCGGTAATGTAAATGAATGTAAAAGTTCTACCTTTTTTGGTAATCGACTCGCTAACGGAACGGAAAAAATACGCGGAAGGCAAATGTGTCTTTACGTTTTCCCTTGTAAAGCTTTAATCACAATGATATGCGCTTTCGTATAAGCCCTAGCTAACTTTTACAAAAAACCAATAGATTAATTATCAATAGATGTCAGACAATAGGTTTGGGTTCGATTCTTGGTCAGACAGATATGATCTGAAAAATGAATTTGTTAAATTAAAGTTCTGTTCTGACTCTGGGTACTTGTGTATCTGTGTGTCATTGACACATATGAAAATGCTAGTATGGTGATACATATTCTAATAAAAAGTTTTGTTATTAGGTATTACTACTGTATTGGCGTATTTATAAGCCATCATATTTTATATAGTGCAATCCACTACTGAAGAGGAGTGTACCGTAATTTAGGACTTCGCTGTGTAGGGATCTATACTCAAAATTTGAAAATAAAAAGAGTTCAGACACATATAATACAGAGTGCACAGCATAATTATTTCCAAACTTTTAAAAAAAATCATGCGTGCGTACAAAGTACACATGTCAGAAGTGAAACTTCTTTGGCGAACTAATTTATAAATCTTGTTTATAATTATACAAATCTAAAACTTTAAATTTCCAAGATTAAGAGGAAGGGAAAAAGGCGTGATACGACGTTCGCTCTGTCTCACTTTTTCTCTCAATCTTTCTCACTCGCTTGCTCCCTACTCTCACTCCACGGCTAGTTGCTCATGCTACGTTCGCCCTGTCTTACTCTCTCTCAATCGGTCTCGATCACTCTCTCTCTCTCTTTTCCGACACTTCCGTTGCATACCGGCGTGACGTTTCATCTGTAAAAATTTTACCCTCATGCGCCTAAAGAAGTTTCACTTCAAAAATAGACTTAAAATTAAATTCACTAGATAATAAAACGACAACTGCAATATAAGTAAGAACCCTCAACGTAAATTTAAAGGTAAATATTGTCACACTGCGCCATGTTTAGCGTTGGCTGAGGGGCTCTTCACGAGTTTACATTCTCGACTATCGAATCTGACCGCAACAGGATCAAAATACCAGCAATAATTTTCAAAATTATATATTTTTCACATTCAGTTGTTTTTATTGTGGTAACACGACTGAGTCAGAAGGAAGGTAATGACACGATTCAAGTGTATCTATATATTAATACGTGAAGCAAAAACTTAGGGTATTTTTAAGTAACTTGCCGCGGACGGAGGGGTATGAAATTTTGCACCGTTATAGTTGACGGAGAGAAGGAGTTCAGAATGCTATGTTGTTCAAGTAATGTATACAACATACATAAAATGACTAAAAACTAAAAACACGTTACACACACTACCGTGCATTTGTCACAAACACAAATAATAAACGAAATAAAACATTCAATCTCTTACTATGAAAACACAAAACGCCAAAAATGACAAAATACTCTTACTGCATTTAAATGCAGCTTTGACACTCTCCTCTTTTTAACTTTCTTGTGTAATAAAATAACTTAAAAATCAATTAAATTTAGGAAACTTTGGACACTAATAAGATTATTTTATGAGTTGAATTACGGTCGAATTTCAACCGTTGTGACGGGTGTATGTCCATTTCTTTTGCAGGCGCTACATCACAAACGGCTTAGCGGATTGTATATGACATATCAGTGAAGAGTCAATTCCACTGATATGTCATATACTGATATGTTTGCAGGGTGACATAGGTTGCAGGGTGACGTAGGTTATATAGTTTTCAAATATGGCACCTGCGTTCGGAGTTAAAGGGGATGAATGATGATTTTTTATTATAATAACAATATGGATATGAAATCAAAGCTACTAAATAGGCACAAATATATACCTACATTAAAACAAATTTATGTTATTTTGTCAGAATTTATTAAAAAGGGTAAAATTGAATATTGTTAAAAAAACAAAATACCCAACTGTTAAAACTAATTGTTTTGTTTTCATAATATCTTGTTCATAATGAAACTCGCAATAGAACCTAGATTATTGAAATATGTAACATCCATCCATCCATCAGCCCTTGAAAGTCCACTGCTAGACATAGGCCTCCCCTAATCTGCGCCACTTCGACCGGTCCTGAGCCATCTGAATCCAGCGGTTACCTGCCGTCTTCTTCCACATGTAACATAGTTTCTCATAATTATGTTAAATCAACTTGGACGAAAGTCAATTTGAAATAACTTACTTTCAATAACTTTACGTAACCTACTGCTAAACTGCGGTGAAACCTCTCATATAATAAGTATTGTTACTATATGGAGCAAAACCTTAAACCATTTGAACTATTACTTTGAAATACACGCTTAATTATAAGCAGTGAATAAACTGTTAATCTAAAAAAACAACCGGTACTAAAAACCGAATGAATCTTATATTCGTTCAATAAGTGCTTACATATTACCTCTACTAATTTATTTAAAAGTAAAATACAGCAAGCATTTTATTAAAGAGTAAAATATACAAGGAGCGAGCACACGGGCCATTTGTTCGACCGCGGCATAATTTTTCGTGCTCATATTTATCGTTATGATAGTTCCGGATCCGAACGGAAATTATATTCGTTTATTAAATGCTTACACTGTTCTCGTTAATTTATTTATTAGATTTGTGAACGAGTTCAACGGAACTGTTTTTGCTGTCGATAAATTTAATATCATTTCATTAATTGTATTTCTATTCGTTTTATCTATTATATTTTCATTTCCCGGATAAAATATAGAGATTGTTAATTGTAAAACAAGGTTTTAATTAGTATACAATACATTTTGCTTGTCGACAAACGACGTAATTATGAACTTACGGGATTATTAATTAATGTTCGCATAACGTGTTGGTATGTAGGTACGCATGCCTCCTCTCTGTATGAACTTTGCACGATAAGCAAAGTACGAGTATTTCATTAGAACTTTCTTATACATCTATATGTGGGTCTGGGATTCAAATCTCGGACACGCAACCCTCATTTTTACTGCATCAGAAAGAGGATTACGTTTTTCGAGCATGTCTACGTATTAGTGATGGCTAGACATTGGAATATATGCATTTGCAAATTTACATATTTACATATGCAAATACATGTAATTCCGTAGTGTTATTGCATATTTAGGTACTTTTTCATTAGTATTGGGCAAAATAGTTCGCAGTTTCGCCTTTTAGTTGGCTAATTCCTATCATAGTTCAAGATTGACGACCAAAAAAAGGTCGTCAAATGTATACCGATTGCAGGTTGGCGACCAAAAAAAAGGACATGTTTGATAATGCATGTTTTGCGTATTTGGATGATGCATATAATCAAATGTCTAGTGTCATTATTTGGATATTCGCGAATATTAATGCGAATGCAAATATGGCTCACGGACATCCGCGAATGCGTATGCGTATCCGATTGTTGTTTTTTGCTTTCATTTTTTTGCGTACGGGCCGAAGGATCTAGGTTTGACGACCTTTTTCTTGCGAGGCATTCTTCTTCTTCTTCTTAGTCGTTACGCTCTTGACAGAGCGGTCGTAGTCATCAAGTAGTCCTTTTTTTGGTTGGCTGATGTAGCGTGCCTCACGATGTCTCGCCATTTTTCACGGTTAGCAGACAACCTGGTACACTCATTCAATGGACCACCCACAGCAGATTTGATTTGGTCGGTCCATCGTGTGGGTGACCTGCCACGTGCTCTAGTTCCCTCTATGCTTCCTTGCACGACCAAACGTTCGATGGCATCATCGTATCGCCGGTAGACGTGACCGGAGAACTTAAGGATTCGACTTTGCACTAGATTCGACAGACGTTGCTCTTGGAGTATAGAGCCGTTTGTGCGAAACTCTGTCCACGAGACTCCAAGCATTCTTCTCCAGCACCACATTTCTAGGGCATCTATTTTCTTACGTTCGAAGGTCCTTGCCGTAAGGTCCATGTCTCCGCAGCATATAAAAATATGGGAAATACAAGTGTGCGAACGAGCCGGCTCTTAGTGGCTTTGCAAATATCTAAAAACATGTGAATATTCGTGAAAGCGAATGCAAATATTCGTTACGTCACTAATAAGTATATTTATTTAATTGCCACACGCTTCAGAAACAGCTTGACAGATTGTAACATATACCACAATATAGTAACATATATTATGTACTTTATTCTAAACAAAAATACGTGGCAAACATTCAGCATACCTATTAACGGTAATAGAAGTACGCTGGAGTAACTTCTTTCATAAATTGCGGTTGTAACGAACCGAATGGGATTTTCCCAGCAAGCCTTTAGAATACTCCACGTAATGGTCGGAGTAATGATTCCCATGTGTATTTTTGGTCATCCAGCCCCCTTCTTGAAATATTTGTATGTCGAGGTCTATATATCTTAATATATATAAATTACGTGTCACTTTATTTGTCCGCAATGGACTCTTAAACCTCTGAACCGATTATAATCAAATTTACACGACATGTGCATTTTGATCCAACTTGAAAGATAGGATAGTTTATATCTTAATTTATAGGTTTAATTGCAAATATTTTTTTTACCTTCAGCTGTTAGCTTTATATAATCCTAATAACAGATGGCGGTGTAATGTTATCTGTTAACTTGATTATGTAAGTAATGGCGCTTTGTTAAAATTACAACCGTTTCACATAAGCTACAATTTAATATCATGACCAAAGATAAGTATAAGTTACTAACTTCGATCAGTAATATTGTCGATCAAAGGTTACTAAAGTACTTAATACATAGCCATCTCAGTATATTCTGCGTTGATACGCAACCTTACCGCCAAATAATGTATAAGAGACATTAGATGGCGCTCTTTACGATACAGTCATATAAATGAATAGAATGTATTGATGGCGCTTTGTTAAAATTTCATATGAGCAAACGTTTCATATGAGCGACAATTTAATATTATAACCAGATATAAATATATCCTTATAAGTTACAAAAGTAATACAAAGCTATCTCAGTATATTCTGCGATGATACGCCACCTTACCGCCAAATCGAAATAGTAATATGTCTGAGATGATAGATGGCGCTGTTTACGTTACGGTCATCTACATGAACCGAATGTATCGATAAATCAATACCGTTTCAGTTAGTTTTTTTTATTTTTCCATAAACTAAAATTGACAAATAATTTTAAAAGCAATTTAAGAGATTAAGGAAAAATATTTTATTATTAAATAAACTTACCCATACAATTTTAATTTATTACTGGCAACAATGCATGTATTAAGATTATAATTATTTTTTATTCATAGTTTACTGCAAACAATTTTTCTTTATTTATAGAAAACATTTATTTTGATGAAGTATTTTTGAACGCAAATTACATTTAAATTAGTACTGATGTAACCGTTAGGTGGCGCTATCTAACCTATTTTGTTTTTGTTTTTCGATGTACTTATTTTAGGAAAGACAAAGTAACGTGGGTTTTTATGTTGTGGTGATCGCAATACAGTTAAATCTCGATATTCTTGGTTTTTCAATTTTTGGATTTATCATAGACGGGTACGTGTTACTTAAACTGAAGTATAGTATAGTGAACAATAAAACTATTCCTGCTTTTTAATTAATAGTGCTTCATTGTTTGACACTTTAATTTAAATAAATAAAGACAGGCTAACTAAATATTGTACACCGAAAAGTGCTGAATTAAATTGAATGTCAAATTTTTTAATAATAAATTATAACTGTCATTGTTGAAAATTTAGGTAATACCATCTGCCCTTCTTACCTTATTTATAAGTTTATATGTTACATGTTATCTACTAACAACTTTGTAGTATATTAATTTCTATTTCTTACAAATACGAAATAATACAATTTAAAATTTGTTTAAGTAACATTTCTTTAACCACAGCAACGCGTGGTCGGGTCTGCTAGTTTAATTTTATAAGTATTTGTGTTAAATAGGTACAAATTATTATATATACGATGTTGAATGAGTCTGAAACTTCAGTGCGAACGTAGTTAATGCTTAACTGACTTCTATATCTAGAGCAGTGATAGCCTAATGGTTGAAACTTGCCCTCTCGATCGGGAGGTCCGAGGTTCAAACCCAGGCACGCACCACTGATTTTGCTACAATTATGTGCGTATTAGAAATTAATTATTACTGCTTTTCGGTGAAGGAAAACATCGTGAAGAAACCTATACACCGGAACTTTATATCTATTTTATATGAAGGTAATTGCCGATTTAGGCGGCAGTGACCACGGACCATCGAAAGAACTGTGAGTTCGTGTGCTACTTGAATACTATTAAAACCCTATTAATGAAGCATGCTAAAAGAAAATCTAACATTAGAAAGTAACAATGGTTCACATAAAGTTTAAAACACGTGTTACTTCTAATTAAACGTCTGTTTTTTTTTATACACTGAAGTAGCAAACAAGCATGCAGTTCACCTGATGGTAAGTGGTCACTGCCGCCCATGGACATCTGTAATCAACTTCATACAGAACATGGGTTCCATCTGAAGTCAATCACAGATGTGTTGCCACTCCCGAGGACTATGATGGTCGCCTCATCTGAAAGTGTGCCGGCAACCACACCCTTCTATCGAAACGCAAGAAATGCTTCACGCTAGAACTAGGTGTGGCGGTGGTACTTCCCCGGTCGAAGTATACTGGTTCTACCACCTTGAATAACTGCTATGTTTAATAACTGGAATAAACAAGCGAACAGTGGTTGAGGAATATTGAGAGTACCATAATGAGCACGCTCAGCAAATTGCCGACTCAGGCCGGTTGCCGGCTCCGGGGAAATTAAACCGTTTATTTAGAGACACCCAGACGTATATCACGAGAGAAAATGCGCTTAAGATCGCGTATGAGCTAATCCAATTACATGATCTTTATAGCACGATCTTCCGCGTGCACTCCTGGGATCGTAATTACAAGCTAAGTTGGCTTTGTACTACACGTCTTAAAACGTTGTCAGTAATAAATAAATTAAAATATTTCTTCATTTAGTAACAGTATTGGCTATTTGGAGTGGAATTTACTACTTGCTGTATTTAAATGAAAGAGGCTAAGAAATATATATTGATCATTAGATTAAAAGGAAAAGGAACAAAATCCTAATTATGTTTTAATATAATATTCTGATCATTGTAAAGCAGTTATGGTATTGCTTAAGTTGAAATGCAACAAATATTTAATGTTTATTTTAAAGAACACACATAAACTCGATATTTCATATAAATTTTGAATTCATGTTTTCATTCGTTTTTGTATTTTTTAACTTACTAGCAGACGAAAATAAAAACAAACTATCCAACCGCTAAAAACTTCGGTTAACAAGAAAAACATATTTAAATTTCAAGCACAATATGCCTGAAGTAATATAATTTAAATAAGAATAAAAAATATTATCCAATTCGAATAAAAATTAATATAACCTTTTCCAAACTCCATTGATACAAAATATAAGTTGGTATATTGATATATCACTTTGTAAATAATATTTTTCCTCAATGTTTTATTAGGTTTCCTTCTATTTCTCACACAATTATTTTTACATAGTTCTGACAATATTGGTAAAAACAATGTAATTTATTTTATAATTGTCAAAACAATTTAATTTAATTTGTAACTTTAGAAACAAATTTTACCTAACCTTTTATACGTAACTTATTATTTTCTCCTAGAACAAGAATGATTGATGCGATTAACATCATGTGGTTTCTAGTACCAAATAAATTTTAAAGCAATGTAAATTTTTACCCGCATGCCACAAAGTTATATTATTTTGAATAATTAACGTAGCGTATTTACGCTACGCATTTTTACATAATTTTATGTACCACAAACATCACCGGGCTTAGAACCACAGTAGACATATTTGTACTGTGTTAGACCGTACTTTAACTTCAAAAGAATCCCAATCGTTAACTCAGTCTTCTGTTAAGGTTTTGTAATTACATATTGATATAATAATAGAAATTAATTTTCAATTTTTAAGTAATGGAAAAAAAAAATTTACTGAGAAAACATGTATGTGAATATATACATCACTAAGAAGCTTAAAATCATATATATCGCTAAGAATTGTTTCTTTATTATATAAAGTAGACTTTATATATTATGTACAAAGAAACACTCGGAAAGCATGATCGACAGTGGCCTAAGCCTTATAATTGGGAAATCTGTTATAAGTCGAATGGATTGGTATATATACGTTCTTTTTTGTAATACAAGTGCAAAAAGGAAAAAAAAGTGTTTTACAGTAAATAATAATTTAGTAGCTGACAATTCGTTTGTCTCTGTCGGCAGAAAATGTGAACTCGCGTCAAACAAGAGTGATTATTGCTGTGGGTTGACAGCAATATTTTTTCCCTTCAAATTACTTATCGAGGAAGTGAACATCGTATATGTGGCGATAATATTAAAATATTTAGCAGACTAAATAAAAATAAGTAAAATAAAATAAGTCTGTGTCGCTGACTAAAGTAGCTATTTCAACAATGTTGTATACAATTTCCGTTAAACGTATATCTTTTGACATGGTACTTTTTAAAGCATGTAAATTGCAGGACATTTAAGTGTAAAAAAGTTAGATATCTCTGAAAAGTAATTTCGGCTTGCGTAAATATGAGGCTTCCTACATTATTTTAATTGCTAAAATGGGTAAAAAATGGGTCAAATCATAATAATTTTACCTTTAAAATTCCTATAAAAGAGAAAATGACACGGAATTTTCGCACAAATATCGAAGTCTGGCCATTACCCGTTACCCGGCCAGTTGGCACGGACGCGTCGACTCCGTTAATTCCGGGCTGCCGGTTAATGTGTCATGTTAATGACCCGCGTTAATTAATGCGCTCTATTGTTTGTAATAAATATCATACATTACGTAAAATTCTTTTAAGCTTTTAGCCTTAAACGGCAAAGTATTTTTTATACGCGAACATTATGTCACTTATAATATCTTAATAGTTTAATAGTTAACTATTCAGTTTAAAGCGTAAAGTGATAAAATATAATTGGTTATTATTAGTCCGTTGGTATTAAAAAGATCTCTTTCATCCGTTACAAACCAGGACAAACATTTTATGCACCCCAAATTAATAAACAAAAATCATTAGTATAATAAATGTAGCTTAATTTTATTATAAAACACAATCGACGTATATTCTATGTTATTGACCTACAAATTTCGCTAATATACCTATTACAATTGCTTGCTAAATATTCTTTGTTATATTATGTTTCTACATAGAATCTGTGACTATCCCATGTGCGGATCTAGGACATAAATTATTATTTGTTTGACTAACTTCGGCCCAATCTAATCAGTAGTTTTTGTAAGAGACACCCATCAATCCTCAGAAACTTTCTCGTCTATTACCCTATATATTATTTTTATAATAATGAAGTAACAAATGAGCATGCAGTCCACCTGATGGTAAGTGGTCACTGCCGCCCATGGACATCTGTAAACAACTTCATGTAGAATATAGGTTCTATCTAAAGCCAATCCCAGATCCGTTGCTACTCCAGGAAACTAGGATGGTCGCCTCATATAAAAGTTTGCCGGCAACCACACCCTTCCATCGAAACGCAAGGAATGTTTCACGTTAGAAATATGTAGGTATACTATATCAGGTAGGTATGCTGTATGATTAAGTGACACATTATCATTGAATTATCATTCTCTGTTATTACTAACTACTGTTCAAAACATTTACAATTGAGTTTGACTTGATAGGACTTATTCTTATTGATAGGACTTCTTTCATCGACTATTCGCTCACACATCTGTTGTTATCACTTCCAAATGCTACCTATATTAATTTTCACAAATAAATAATCCCACTGGGCAGCGGCGTGACACTGCAAGTCTCGTAGTGACAATTCTTAATTAGATTTTCTTACGAAAGGCGAAACAAAACGGTAATGAAGAAACGAATCCTTGATTTTTTGTTATTGTTTTTCCGTATAATTGGGTCTTAGTTGATTTATATCCCCTCGAGTGTTTACAAATAAAATAGACTAACAATAACCCGCGACTTTGTCTGTGTCATTTTCAAATACGGGAATGTTTAAAGTTAATGCAACTTTTTATGGTTAGGCGGCGACGGCACCAACTGTATAGACGACTTGCCATACCAATATGTTAACTTCCAACTTGGTTATTAGCTGTCAGTCGTAGTTGCTGTGATATAGGTGTAGACTACCTCAAGACGATCTCCTGTTCTATAAGTTATCGAAACGTCCTCCAAGTATTGAATATAAGTGCTAAACCCATCTTTAAC
This sequence comes from Spicauda simplicius, assembly GCA_949699795.1. Taxonomy (NCBI): domain Eukaryota; kingdom Metazoa; phylum Arthropoda; class Insecta; order Lepidoptera; family Hesperiidae; genus Spicauda; species Spicauda simplicius. Next base: position 7,370,361 of record OX453058.1, on the reverse strand, counting down.
CATGTCATAAAATACTTCGCATACATTTTAACATTTGCATATTGAGTGATAAAGGTTAAAAGTCTATGGCAAAGGGAAGCTTCCGCCAGGCTTTTGATCATGCCTGGTTAGCAACCTTGCTCCGAAAGTGTATGTTAGGAAACTATATAGGTTGTCCTTGTAGTTCCGGGACCAGAATAGGACCACGGTACCCTCTGCCTGTCGTAAGAGGCGACTAAAAGAGGCTTCCGGGGTTGCGTGCGAGAAGAGTGGGACCTCGAACCGTCCGGCCAAGAGACCCCGGGAAGGACGGCGGCATGTGTGGTTGCATGTTGCCGTAAAAACCAGTAGGTGCGGTGAGCAGTTCACGCCCACCAGAGAAGAGCCCGATGGGGCACACGCTGAGGACACCGGCGGCTGTCAATTGGAGTTCCCGGAGTCCTCTTCGCAGCGTCGAGGTCGGCCACCGGGGGGGTTTTAGTGCGGTAAGAATCCCACATAACCCGCGTCACTCCCACGACGTCGGGTACTTTTTGAAAGTTTCCCCCTTGAAAACAAAAAAAAAGGAAACTATATAGCTATATGTATGTAGGATGTTGAGAAAATTTTTATAACGTGATTCAGAATACTAAAGGAGCCATCTCTTGATGAGTGGATGATAAGTGCGCCACTGGCACTGCATGGCGACTTCTTAATGGGTCACATTCCCAACAGAGTATCTCTTATAATATATGTTTTTATTATTAATCGGTAATAATAAAAACATATCGACGCGTAAACGGTTCCCTATTCCAAACTCTATCTCAATTAAAGCCGTATTAGCAGTCAAATGGCGGCGCCGTATGCCTCGAATTGCCGCCATAAATATATTGATTAAGCACACGAATTACGCGATCGTATCGACAAACTGCCTTAATATATGAGACTAGTTTCAAATACAACGCATTCATATGTAAAGGCTTATTAAAAGCTTTTTTAACTTGCAATTATTGTTATAGTGGTGGTTTTCTTAAATTTAAACGTTTATTTTATTCATATTGTGTTTCCAATGCAATAATAACACGATTTCTTCACTCATAGACCCACACTAGGATTTTTCCCTGTGTCGTGGGTACCATGGACACATAGAAGACGAATATACACACACCCAGACCCAGAACATGAATCTAAACTTATCATTCAGATACCTGTCTGGCCGGAAATCAAACCCGGGACCCATTGCGCGTCAGACCGGTATGGTAACCGCTCCGCCAAGCGGATCGTCAGTTATGTATTTTAATATATTTGTATGATTATTAAAACGCTTAATTTTCCATAGTCGTTATTGCCTGTCTGCACAAGTTTTTAAATTAACTAAATAATAAGTTAATGCAACTAATATAATACTGCAGTTTTACTAATACAAAGCTTATTTTCTTCTAAACAATACATTGAAAGAGAGGCTTGTTTTATTTACATTACAATTTAAAAACATGTTTTTTTAGATATGTATTCTTAAAATAATTAGTAGATATAACGATACGCTTAGAATACATCCTACCTATTACTTGTCTAAAATTGATTTAAAGGAGGAGATACAGGAATTTCAGCTTTAAAACATATTTTTACCAAATATGTCAGAAGGAAGGTAAAATTTTCATGCGTATGTACAGCGTAACTTGATCATAACGAGGCCTCATTAACGTTAATAAAGCATTACCAAAGTAAAATATTAAAAAAAATAAAAACCCCGCTACAAAAGTATTTAAATTGGAAAAACAAGTACAACAAAAATTAAATATATTAAAATATCGTAACGTTAACCAAATTTATTTAAACACATTACTCATGTTTAACTTTTGGCAAAAATCCAACATTATAATCGTATCATAATTTTTGTTTATAGGTATTTATTAATGAACATGAGTATTATTGATTATCAAGAGAATATTTTTGCTACTTCAAGGAAATACGCTCCACGCTCCATTAGTGCACAATAAATACATTTTGTATTGTGAAGTATCAATTTTCATATTTCACGTCGACTGAAGCATCAGACTGTGACTCGCTTTGTCGATGACAAGCCATTTTATCGACTTAGGCTATGTACTCACGGAGCGTTTTTGTCCCGTGCCCGCCGCGGTCGCGGAACTGCCGTTTTATTTATAAACTCACGAGACCGCCTATTTTTGCAGTCGCCGCGGCTGCGGCTGACCGCGGCCCACGCGGTTCTACAGGTTGCCCGCCGGTGCAGTGGGAGCTGCAAACAACCGCGCGTATCGCGGGCGAAAAACGCGTCGTGAGTATTGCTTTAATTTTTTACATTTATATCTGCATCCTACAGAAGCTGCGGGCCCGCAACCGCGGCGGCCACGGGTGAAAATCGCGTGAGTACTTAACGTTAGGCTACGTACTCACGGAGCGTTTTTGTCCCGTGCCCGCCGCGGTCGCGGAACTGCCGTTTTATTTATAAACTCACGAGACCGCCTATTTTTGCAGTTGCCGCGGCTGCGGCTGACCGCGGCCCACGCGGTTCTACAGGTTGCCCGCCGGTGCAGTGGGAGCCGCAAACAACCGCGCGCATCGCGGGCGAAAAACGCGTCGTGAGTATTGCTTTAATTTTTTACATTTATATCTGCATCCTACAGAAGCTGCGGGCCCGCAACCGCGGCGGCCGCGGGTGAAAATCGCGTGAGTACTTAACGTTAGGCTACGTACTCACGGAGCGTTTTTGTCCCGTGCCCGCCGCGGTCGCGGAACTGCGGTTTTATTTATAAACTCACGAGACCGCTTATTTGCGCGATTACGCGGATGCGCGCGGTTGTTTGCGGCTCCCGCTGCATCGGCGGGCAACCTGCAGAACCGCGTGGGCCGCGGTCAGCCGCAGCCGCGGCGGTTTGCGCCCGCGCGCTTGCGGTCAGTTGGCGGGCGAGTGCAGTAGTCAGGACCTCAACTGATGGTAAACCTCCCGTCTTGCGGTTTTCGCCCGCCACGTTTGTGGTCGATAATCGCAACCGCGACGGCAGCGTAACCGCGCAAATAAGCGGTCTCGTGAGTTTATAAATAAAACCGCAGTTCCGCGACTGCGGCGGGCACGGGACAAAAACGCTCCGTGAGTACGTAGCCTAAGAGTAATATGAGCACACGTATATCGATCGATAGAAATACTTTATTCATACTATTAGATACTTTTCAAAAATATTAAGTTCATTGTAATATCAAAAAATCTTGATTAAAAATATTTGTCTGTGGACGTCGGTAAATTTAAATGTATGTGACACGCTAATTATCTGAAATACTGTATAATTATATCAAGTGCATTTGTTTTTCATTCAATATACAATTCTTCGAATTTAATACCTATTTAAAATCACGGTCTACTTTAGTTATAATTAATGAATAAATAATTCCACTATTTCCGCTATAGTTGGTTTAAATTCCTAAAGTAGTATTCAAAATGTCAACAATTGAATTGAAGTCATTTGACAATAAATATGTTTATTTGTTTAAAGGACATGGCTAGTTTGTGCCTAGTTATTGATGGATCATTACAGTTACAATAGTCGAATGATAAATAAAATACTTACGTATGTTATTTCTATGCGGAACTCTGCATAAATATTTAAATCTATAAAGGTATTTTGATTTCCGTTTCAATGAAACTCTTTCGCCTTTCTTTCGGCAGTGTTGCCTTTCAAGCAATATTTGGCCAAATTTTTGCGATTTTTGAATTTCAAGATATATTTTCTGAAATATTATATTTATTGCACTTATTCACTTTTTTTTTACCATTAAAAACGTCTTGTTCATTTGATTTATCTTCTTTCCTTATTATTGATCGGTTTCTACAATTAACTTTTAATAAATTTACATAATTTGTGGAATTTATTACTACTAAGTATTACAACACTGTACGTTGTTGTCGAAAGGACAACGCCATAAATTGCTCTCTTTCTTCAAAATTTCTCATAATTATTCAAACATTATTATTTGTATTTAAATAGTAATATAAATAATAATTATCGAATATTATCATGCAAAATGTAATTATAAGAATTTAAAAGTTAAATCTTATAATTACATTAAATTATGATTACTTATAATTACATTAGATTTTAAAAGTAAATTCTTATAATTACATTTTGCATGATAATATTCGACGCCATCTATTTATCTTTAATCAAATATTACACTATGTGCAATTCAAATGAAAATCAACAGCGATATTTAATTATTTGTTTTAAAACACTTTGTAATATAAACTCATTATTTTTTTATCCGATTGTAGCAGAAAACGAGCATGCAATCCGCCTGATGGTAAGTGGTCACTGCCGCTCATGGACATCTGTAAGCTACTTCTTACAGAACATAGGTTCTATTTGAAGTCAATCACAGATGCGTTGCTACTCCCCAAGACTATGATGGTCGCCTCATATAAAAGTGTGCCGGCACCCACATCCTTCCAATAAAACGCAAGAACTGCTTCACGATAGAAATAGGTGTAGCGGTGGTACTTCCCTGGGCGAACTACACTGGTTCTACCACCTCCTATATATGTTGTTATTTTTCACAAGCAGCAGTAAGTGGATTTTACAAAAATCTTTATTCCTTAAATTTAAACTTAAATTGTAATGTCGTGTTCTTTCATCACATAACAGTATTAAAAGCTTCACAAACGTACATAATACATAATATGGAATATCATTTCAATTGATTGCGTCCCGTTGCGGCTAATCGCTATTTGTATTAGTGGTAATTGACTAATCTTAAATGTTTATCTGCGATGAAATGGTCGAACTCAATCGAAACAAGCATAGATAAGCCTCAAACATATAGTCGTAGATGAGACAACAAAGTTGTACAAAATCACATGTACGTACTATAAAAGTGAATAGTCGTCGTCAACCCATTATTGCCCCAATGCTGGGCACTGATCTTCTCTCGGAATGAGAGGCTTTTAGGCCATAGTCCACCGGCATGGCCAAGTGCCAATTGGTGGACACTTCCGAGAACTTTTTTTTTAAAGAAGTCTCGGGATATGTACGTTTCCCCACGATGTTTACCTTCACCGAAAAGCAGTGATCATTAATTTCTAATACGCACATAAATCTGAAATACGCACATGAATTTGAACCTCGGACCTCCCGAATGAGACGGCAAGTTTCAACCATTAGGTCTGAATCTGCACTAAATGTAAATGTGAATACTTTTTTTATTCCTCGGTAACCTATTACAAAGAACAACTTCGCCATGGCTTAAGGTATATGAAGAAGGAGGCCCGGAACGTCTGGGATAAATTTGTCCCTCTAACCACACGTTTTACTCTACCACTGGTGTTATTATGAAGATATAGGTGAATCATGAAGAGATCTATCAGGTTTAACAAATTTTTTTCTGCCAAAGTGACAAGATCATATGTACATATTAGTAACGCTATCTTTGGTACATTTTACGATATTCCTATCCAAAATAGAATCTTGTTACGACAACCTGATAGGACAACAGTGGGTGCGCAATGCCGCGGGTCAAATTTGATCGTCGAGTGAATGTAAACTCTGCTTGAGCACTTTAGCCAACAATAGCATGGCGTAGCTTCACGCAATATTTACCTCCACTAACTAGCATGGTAATTAGTAACTTGTGATGGTTTCAGGTTTGTATTGAGTTTGGCTTACGCTCGAGATATTTATACCTCTTTAGTAGTTCAATGGTTATTATTATATTTAATACGTGAAGCAAAAACTTGTGACGTATTTTAGTAATATGCCGCAGACGGATTTGTATGAAATTTTGCAAGGTTATAGTGGACGTGTAGAAGGAGTGCAGAATGTTAATATTTTTTTCAAATAATGCATATACTTAAATCATACATAAAATCAAGTAAAAACACATCACACATACTACTGTGCGTTTGTTACAAACACATACCTACATAGTAAAGGAAATTGAATATTCAATGTCTCTAAGAAAACACATAACGTCAAAAATGACAGATGTCTTTGTCAAAATACCGCAATTGCTTTTAAATGCGGCTTAGATACTTAAATCTCTTTTTATATTTAACGGGCGCTTTCAAAATTACTTAAAAATTATTACATTTTATTTGAATTTAAGAAATATTCGTACTACTTTGGACAATATGAAGTTTAGTTTTTTTAATTTATTATTAGTTTTTTAATATAAATTACGGTCGAATTTCGACCGATGCGACGGGTGACTAGTATCTTCTAAAGGACATGGCCAAGTTTTGTATGAACGTTTGCATAGTTATCGAACATATTGTACACGTATAATTGTTGGTGTTTTATTTTCGTGAACGTTGGCACATTCGATTGCTATATATAAAAAACTCGTACAACTTATTACGACGATAGACCGACGATAGAGTAAACCGTTTTCTTGCATATTTTGTTAAATTGCTAGCAATAGGTAATGTCATATTAGACATTGACGTTTATAAATATCATTTATTACTGACGCTTTGTCAAAATCGATAATACGTTCCGTTTCACGATTTTTATGCGCTGAATAAAATAATGAATTAAAAAAAGGAGTATATTAACGTACTTTACTTTACATTAGGTATGCATGGTAAGGAACGTTTAATATTATTATTTTGATTTCTATTGGTCCATTATGCCGGTAGTTGATACGTTGAATTACTTATTATTTTGAAATATTGACTGATAAGTGTGGAGTGGTTGAAAACTATGTGTTAATTATTTTTTCAGATTTATATTGTACGATATATTTTCCATGTACGTGTACGTAGAATATACTTTTTTGGCCAACTTATTTACTACACTTTCATATTGGACTGTCATCTATGAATATTTATTTCATCCATTGGCGTGAGAGCCACTGCTGGAAACAGGTTTCCCCTAACGAGGAATTCTGAAAACTTTAATCGTGCCTAGCATACAAGTTGGTGACAGCAGTAGGTGATAATGTTACACACGATGACGCTATTAATTTCCTGGATTTTGACCCGAACTTAACGGATAATATTCACTGCAAGAGATAGTGTGGTGGTATTCAAGTCCGATACTACACGGCATACAATGAACCAGCTACCAAGGTTATATAGAATTTTGCTAAAGGTAAGCAATACTGAAATCTTATTTTGAATATGTTAACAATTGTAATAATCCAAAGGAAAACCACGTATGAGACGACTTTTATAAGTCAATTATAGGTTGCAGTGGTGGTATCGTCGCAATCAACTCAATTCTCTTTATTATTAAAAAGATACTACTGCTAAATATAATAAAGTACAGAAAACAAATGGTCGGAAGACCGTTAAACAACATTTACAAACGAAACTTGGAAAGATTTATGTGAATTTAATAAATGAAGTTCTGTTTCCTTGGACAGTCGGACAGTATCATTTAACTTTTTGTCGCGGGACTGCTAAAGAGCCGGTGACGCCGCCGCAGATAAATCCGAAAGCGATCGTATCTGGCAAGGCAATTAAGATAAGCGGACACTGCGCTCGCAGCTCAGTGTTTAGCAACACACTCGATTTATGCGCGACCGTTTTATGCAACACATACTAATGTGGAAACGTGTGGGAAATTAAGGGGCAATGTTTTACATTCAATGTAAGTAATTGGAACGGGGTATTGCTGCAGCTGCAATTACTAGCCATAGGGTTATTGCTATCGTCCCTGTAGCCTCGGGGTCAGAATAGGGCTACGGTATCCCCTGCCTGTCGTAAGAGGCGACTAAAAGGGGCTTCCGGGGTTGCAGACGGCTAGAGTGGGAGCTCGAACCGTTCGGTCAGGCAATCCCGGGAAGGACGGCGGTATGTGTGGTCGCATACCGTCGTAAAGACTGACGGAGCGGTGGGCCCAGCCGTCCATCTGGGAGGAGCCCGATGGGGCAGCGCGCTCGGAGGATTCCGGTTGAAGTCGTTTCGAGATCCCGGAGTCCTCCTTTTCAGCGCCGAGGACGGCCACCGGGAAAAAAAAGGGTTATTGCTATAATCGCTGCGCTTGACTGTACATGTTGGAGACCGTAGTATTTTAAAAGTACTCAGAGTGACACGGGTGCCCGTCTTCTGATTAGTGTCTCTTTGGCATCTTATGTGACATCCATAGAAAGACACTCGATTTATGCGCGACCGCTTCATGCTACTAATGTGGTAATGGATAAGACAATTAACTAACAATGTTATTTATTGAAAATAATGTAGTAGAGGAGTATTTTATTGACATCAATCGACATTATTATTGTATCCTTGCGGATATGTCCGTCTTATAACGGATTAATGCTAATATTTTTGCAATGCAAATTCAAAAAAGCAGCTGAGTAATAAAAACAAGGAAATGTAATAGGAATGATGCAGGAAAACAATCTTTATGTATCTCAGAAAATGCAAGTTTACACCAGGGCCAAAAAAATATTTATAAAACTCATATCTTTTAAATTAGCTGGTTTGTTAGTATCTTATGTTATGAAGTATTTAATTTTAGCCCAAAAACGATTATACCTAAGCTGTGAAACAATTCTAATATTAATGTAATTGATTTTACTTCATCCATCCATCCATCCATCAGCCTTTGATTGTCCACTGCTGGACATAGGCATCCCCTAATCTGCGCCACTTCGACCGATTTGAATTAATTTTTGATTTTGATTTTACTTATTCAACTCAAATTTGCGCTTTTTCGAGATACGACAAGTTCGCTTTCCCGCGTCAATATGTAATAGTCGTCACCATGTCTTTAGTATAGAGATTAGAATAGGGCTGCGCCTAGTCTTTTATTCAAGTGGAGGTCGATGTGGCTCCGTTAAAGATTTCGGAGTCGCTGCACCGAGAACATCAATTGGAGAGAGGGGTAGTCCGTGTAGTTCGTAGTGTGTAGTTCGTCCGTGTAGTAGTAGTCCGTTGTAGACCGGTAAAAAAAGTAAGTAGTCGTAATAAAAACATACAGTACAGTTCATTATCTAGTTATTACACCAATACTTTTCAAAACAATGTTGAATAATTACTATGATCACTTTTATACAAACCATGCCGTATAGAAATAATATTGCACGTTTTATTAAGTTTCACTTTAACTTTTACAATAAACATATAAAATTTTGTTACAAGGATCTAAATTAACAATGATAAAAAAATCTTATATTTTTATTGACAATGGGGTCGTATTGCTTTAAACTTATATTTATTTCTGTCATAGAATAGAGTTGATAATAATTCCATTGTATGTGAAATATATTTCATAGCTAACAATAAGACGGGAAAACTATACAACCATTTCCACGTAATGTGTGAAGTGGCTTCAGCATTCTCTTTGCTTTTTCCTCAGACGCCAGAAGTCGGTTTCCATTGAGACTGGAACTTTTAGTTATTTCTTTTTGCAGTTGACGCTCGCAAATGTTGCCACGTAGACTTCTTTTACTTTTATTACAATTACACGTCTGATGGAAATTGTAATTTTTTAACATCTAATTGTAAAATTGTAAAATGTATTTTGGAAATTGTAAAAAAAGTATTTTTTTATCTGACTGAAGTAGGAAACGAGCATGCAGTCCACCTGATGGTAAGTGGTCATCGCATGGACATCTGTAATCAACTTAATACAGAACATGGGTACCATCTGAAGTCAATCATGTTGCTACTCCCGAGGACTACGATGTTCGCCCCATGTGAAAGTGTGCCGGCAACCACACCTTTCTATCCAAACGCAAGAAATGCTTCACGCTAGAAATAGGTGTGGAGGTGGTACTTCCCTGGTCGAACTACACTGGTTCTACCACCTTGAGAATTGCTTTTATGTACCTCATATTTACTCATTTTGTCATAAGGTAATAGCGAACTAACATTTTATTCGATGTTTAGTAGTAACTGCCGCCCATTGACATCTGTAATCACTCCCACATTAAATTAGTCTTATCTAAAGTTAGCCACAAATGCGTTGCTACCGTTGAGGATTAAGTTGAAATGCTTTGAATAACTTTTCATGACTCTAACAATCTAAGATATTATAATATTATTATAATATAAGTAGATACAAATTATATTTATAAAATAGCTATAAATTTTATCACGTAATTTTGGTTTATAAATAAACTAACTATTCAGTGGATTCTCCGGCCGTTCGCTTATTACTAAAAAGCCGTTCCACCATTATATTACGAGTAAAAAATACAAAAGAGAAATATGCATGTATCATTCATGGAATATCTGATTCCCTTTCTGAGGCTCTTTTATTGGTTTCCTTAACCTTACGACGTGAAAGGAAAACGATAATGATGAATGAGCCAACATTCTTATGCTAATACTGGTAAAATATTCCGAATAACAATAATAACATCTCGTCTATACGTATATTATTATTTATATTATATTATTACTTGAAGCAAAAATTTGTTATGCATTTTTAAGTATCATGCCGCGGACGGATTAGTAAGAAATTTTGCACGGTTAGTGGACGTAGAGAAGGAGTGCAGAATGTTAATATTTTTTTCAAATAATGCATATATCATACATAAAATCATCTAAAAACACATTACACACACTATCGTGCATTTGTAACAAACACATACATCGTAAACGAAATAAAACATACAATGTTTTACTATGAAAACACATAACGTAAAAAAAATTGATGTCTTTGTCAAAATACCGCTATTGCTTTTAAATGCGGGTTAGATAATTACACCTCTTTTTATATTTAACGGGCGCGTTCAAAATTATTTGAAAATTATTACATTTTATTTGAATTTGATAAATATTCGTACTTCTTTGGGCAATATGAAGTCTAGTTTTTTAATTTAAATTACGGTCGAATTACGACCGATGCGACGGGTGACTACTAGGGATAAATAAACTACTTAATCGAAATATTTTACACGCATTTAAATTCACTTCTTCACTAGGTGGTAAAACCAGTGTAGTTCGACCGACAAGCGGCCGCTGCCACACTCGTGTCTAACGTGAAGTAGTTCTTGCTTTTCACTGGAAGGGTGTGGTTTCAGGCAGATATTTATATGAGGCGACCATATTAGTCCACGGGAGTGGTAACGCATCTGTGAAAAAGACAGCTTCAGATGGAACCTATATTATAAGTTAAGGTGGTAGATCCAGTGTAGTTCGACAGGGAAAGTACCACCGCCACACCTATTTGTAGCGTGAAGTATTTCTTGCGTTTCAATGGAAGGGTGTGGTTGCCGGCACACTTTGACTTGAGGTGATCATCATAGTCCTCGGAAGTACAACGCATCTGAGATTGGCTTCAGATTGAAGACATGTTCTGTATGAAGTTGCTTACAGATGCCCATGGGCGGCATTGACCTACCATTGGCATTGACTTACCATTGGGTGGACTGCATGCTCGTTTGTTACTTCAATGTTATAAAAATACACACAAATGGTTTTAGATTGTCTTTTGACTATCGAATCTTACATTGCAACCTACTTCAGCCTACTGACAGCTATGTTGATAGTTGCTGTGTTCTGGTCTGAATGAAAAGTGTGTGTTTCCTAATACTGCATCTGTAGCCAATATTCGGTATGATTCTGGCCTTATCTCTTATTACAAATGCTCATAGACAGCAGTTTCGACTCAAGTGGATTGGTCATTAAATAAAAAAAAAACATTCGGCATTCGGGGTCTGCCACGGTAAACATATTGCATATTTTATCAACTTATACAATTATAATGGTTTATTTATTTATAAATTATTTTATTACTTTGATATTAATTCAAGGTTTTTTCTTTGAAACTATATACTTTCTCACAAACAGCTGCTTACATATTCGTCTGATTTCAGAGCAGCTCGTCTCGATCCGTGCGAGCTTCGTACTGTCGTACCATACATACTTACACGATAAGCGAACGCTCGGCCGCGCTACATGGTAGGCAGAGTGGAGGGTGTTAGGTGTTTGTCGTTACGAAATTTCTTGAATCAGTCGCCGCGTTCAAAGCCCGCGATAAAAGCTATGCAATGTGATCTTCCAAAATATTGTGTTATAAACAAGCAGCATTTAGTTTCAGAGTTACCCACGTTCGTTTGATTTATCGCAGGTGCAAAGCGCTTGTGAAATCTCTCGACGTCACAAGTGGAAAAACAAGAACTGCATTCGTACTTATAGCTTGAAACAACTTGGAAATTCAATTTGCTGTCAGCAAGCGCCGGCGGTAAGGTTTTGTTCACACTGAGCGTATGGATTGCAACTAAGAAACACTGTTTTATTCAATACCAGTAGAATCGACGCGACGTCGTTGGCGCAGACTATAATGTAATGTATCCAACCATTATACATTTGAGCACCACTCCTGGACATGTCCTCTCCCCATCCGTAACGGGGATTTGGTCAATAGTCATAGTCAGCAGTGGGTATTGATTCTATTTCAATAGTAATTCCAAAAAAAAATGCTACGACTGCTTTACGTAAGGGTACACCAATGTGTGGCGGCGGTGTTCAAGTCTTTTGTAGATATTGATATGTTGCTCTTATATTATAGAACATTTTTTGTTTCGTCGTCAACCCATTATTGTCCCACTGCTGGGCACGGGTCTTCTCTCAGTATGAGAGAGTTTAGGCCATAGACCACCGCGCTGGCCAAGTGCGAATTGGTGGACAGTGCGAATTGGTGGACAATTTTTTGTTTATATCAATATATATAGCAGTGTATGCAATGAAAAAAAAATTGAGCAAAATTTTTGACACTTGAATCACATTACTCAAGTTTTAGCAAAGACACCTTATATATTCTAATAATTAATAGCTTATGTTGCTCATGGACAATGCAGCATTCTAATGGTGAAAGAATTTTTACAATCGGTTTAGTAGTTTTTAAGTTAATTCATGACAAGCATACAAAAATACAAAGTTTTCCTGTTTATAATATTAGTATCGATTTGGCTTATTTTTACTAAGAATATAAACCTAATATATAATAACCTGTACTCACTCAATGGGACTTCTTACTTAAGTAGTAGTTACTTCTACTAGAATCAATTCCGCTCGCTATCAACTCTGGGTAGTTAATGCGAAATGCTTCACGCTAAAAATAGTTATAGCGTTTCTGGTCGAACATTGTCTTCTACTATCTTTCAAAATGTAATACTTTTACCCATTTTTAAACTGCCCTACCCGATGATACGTGAGGTGTGCGTTCACGATGTAAATAAAATAACTATTAAATTTTACTCCACACAATTGTATATTTACTATCAGTAAAATTAAACGTTAGTCACGCCTGTACGCTCGCATGCATGCCATTGAAAATTAGCTTATACGCTTGCATTAATACATAAATAGGCCGAAATACAGAGGCAGTTACGACTACATCAATATTGACACTCATACGCATCGATGCGTGCGACGCAGATCGTAGCGTATATCATTTCAAATGTCACGTGACAGTTTAACTTCCTATTTTGACGAAAATTATGACATGTTAGCAACCTACCTAGACTGTTCTTTATTAACAACGTCTGGAACTACTAAATATGTATCGACTAACAAAATATCGATATTCTCATGGAAATGAGAGAACGCGGTAAAAAGTAGCCTACGTTACTCTCCGCCCTCCTATCTCCCAACATATAAACCATATCATATGGCGACGTGAAAGAGGAATAAACAAACACACTTTCACATTTATAATATTAGTATGAATTTAGCAAAACAAATTGCCAACGCAATCATAATTTGTAAATAAAAGAAAAAAGAAACCCCGTCTTAATAAAAACTTAGCAAGCTAAATTAACGAGCGAAGAGATAACCAAGACTTTATCTTTCTCTATAATACACCCTCTATTAATGTTCACAAAAGGGTTATCTAAATAAGGACAAAATAAGAGCTTGAGAAATAAACTGAGGTAATAAATGGAGCTAATTAAAAGAACAAAATGCAGGCGTAATTACAGTAATTTGTATTTTCGCAGTGAATGTGTTTACAACGCCAGAGGTACAGTCACGAGCAATAAGATGTGACTATGGAAGATTGGCAAAAGTATCTGACCCAAGAAGGAGTTCAATAATATCTGACTACACGAACGCAGCATAAATATCTGACATTGAAAGGCAGCATAATGCAGTAGCTTCAAAATTATGTAGATGAACGTCAAATCACATAATTTGACGCTACTGCATTATGTTGCCTTTCAATGTCAGATATTTATGCTGCGTTCGTGTAGTCAGATGTTATTAAACTCCTTCTTGGGTCAGATACTTTTGCCAATCTTCAATAGCCACATCTTATTGCTCCTGACCGTAAAGTAAGTTTAATTAATGGTCACAATTTTAATCTTTAAGAATATGTCGATGGATGACGGGAAATCTAAGTAGGTACATTTCATGATTAACGCTGTTTCGTTTTATAGTTCGTAATGTATAACATAGACAAATGAGGGTAACCCCTGCCTTCTTTTTACGCAACACGGAGCGGTTAGGCGTTGATTGTGTCGTGCGATCAGAATGCATAAAAGTGGAATGGCTGAGTTAGTAGGGAGATTACTTTATTGAAAGTGCTGCCGCTTACACCGCTACATGGAGCGTTATTCTTGATAATACCAGTTATATTGAGCAGTGATAGCCTAATGGTTGAAACTTGCCCTCTCGATCGGGAGGTCCGAGGTTCAAACCAAGGCACGCACCACTGATTCATGTGCGTATTAGAAATTAATTATCGCTGCTTTTGTGTGAAGGAAAACATCGTGAGGAAATCTACACACCCGAGAGTTCTTAAAAAAAAGTTCTCGGAGTTGTGTGAAGTCCACCAATTCACGCTTGGCCAGCGCGGTGAACTATGCCCTAAACTCTCTCATTCTGAGAGAAGACCCGTGCCCAACAGTGGGCCAATAATGGATTGATGAGAGATACGTTACTCCAAATGTTAATTCCGTAAAGTGTGATAGATTCGACTAAATCAGTTTCGTAATTATCTAATAGCCTGTAATTCTTACGTTCACTAAAGAACGCTACCATGACTAATAGTATAGGATAGTATAAACTATAGACAGTTCTTTAAAATACCAACAGTAACCCGTAACAATAGACAACTATGATTAATCGGAAATTACTAAAAGCAAGAAAAATTTGACCTTCAACTCCTCAACCCTGATAATGCTGGGGTCCTTCAAGCTTAAACCATAGGCGTTGGCCATATGGTGCTTACGTATATGTAATGAGATTACTAAACAAGGATATAACATGATAATGTTGACCTTCAACTCTTCGGCCCTGATGATGCAGGGGTACTTCAGGCTTAAACCATAGGCGTTGACCATTTGATACTTATGGATATGTAATATATTTACAAAGCAAAGACGTATGATAAGAAAATTGACTTTCAACTCCTCAACCCTGTTGATGCAGGGTACTGCAAGTTTAAACCATAAGCATCGGCCATATGGTGCTTACGTATATGTAATGAGATTACTAAGCAAAGATATGACATGATAAATTTGACCTTCAACTCCTCAACCCTGATAATGATGGGGTCCTTCAAGTTTAAACCGTAGGCATCGGCCATATTGTGCTTACGTATACATAATGTTGTTGTTCACAATACCAACAATGAGTTTCGAAGAGAATATAATTATGATCAAAATTCCACTTTGAATACAATTACCTAGAAGTTGCAAGAGTACTACCAACCTTTTTAAATTGGATGGCTTAGGTTAGGTTGGAACATAAAAGAAAACACAAAAACTAAGCGAGCAGGGCGCGGCAGCGCCCTGCGAGTGGTTGCGCTCAGTTCATACGCATTGTAACAGTAATGTAAGATATCGCTTAGGCTTTTGTTTGATTTGTCATATAAGGTTGAGTTTAAATTAACGTTTCCATTTATGCTTGCACTATGCAGTCTTATTGATACTATGTATTACACGGTCTCGTATAAGTGAATTTATCGTCACTAAAAAGCGTGAAAAAAAAAATTTTAAACAAAAAAATACAACCGACTTCCATGCCACATAAAAGTAAAAAATAATTTAATTTCATGTTGGTTTAGAGCATGTACAGTAGGTACTCAGTACATAGTTCCGAAGTCGGCGCTCATATATGACACATATAGTTTCGTCGTGATCCAGCGAAATATGGTGAGCGCCGACTTCGGGACTATGTACTGAGTACTGTGTTTGCTCTAAACCAACATGTAATTAAATTATTTTTTACTTTTATGTGGCATGGAAGTCGGTTGTATTTTTTTGTTTAAATTTTTTTTAAACTTAATTTTTCATCTTATTCTAAGGCTTCAAGTTTATTAAAGGATGCTACAGATTAGCATAGTTCTAAATGGTCTCAGTGCACCAGAAAAAAAAGAAGGTGTTATATTTGTCACAAAGTAGATAAACAAAGATTCTTCTCACGAAGTTAGTTTAATACTGTCGGAAGTTGTTATGTGAAGGTCTCAAATAACGCCGGCGATATTTATGTGAGTAACGTCGCCACATAAATTATTCAAAATGAACTTAGACCGTAATTTAACGGCGAGTGAAAAATATTGCAAAGGGAGGCTGCAACCATCCCTCTTGTTTGGCAGTTGTATACGCTTCACGTCAATAGCCAAGTTTTGTAATCGGCGAAGATTTAACATTTTAAAAACGCGCTTTTCATTTGAAGCTAATTATTATAAAATATACTTTATCGCTTAAACTGAGAAGGGGAAAAGTAAACAAGTTGTACAACCATTCAATATATTAAATACAAAATTACTATACCGCATGCAGTTTACAAATTAGGCCGACTGCATGCTATTATAAAAACAATAATCTTTGAAAAATGTGCATTTTTAACAGAATGTAAAAGAAGTGTCAAGTGCTGCCAGTAACTTACTTCTTGCTCATAGGGTATAGTGGTTAGGGGGTGAGGGATTTAAGAGGTCATGGTGTTGGTGTTACCCAACATGAGTATGCTACAACTTAGTTATTTGTCGATAGTAAAAACACAATATTTATGAAGACAAGCTCCTACATCGTAGATCTTATCATAAACGTCGTCTAATGTTATTTTATTGCATTCTTCTATGATTTCTGCAAATTCTGCCTTTGTTCCATTTACAACTTTGAAATGGCTTAAGTATACATCAGGTATCATGTGTGCCTCTCTAGTAGTATACTCTCCCTCATAGAAGAGGCAATGGATAAAATGTTTGCCTTGTCTGTCTGTTGGTACCGACCAGTCCATAATTTTGCTTAATATAGAGGCTGGAGCTCCTGTTTTTTTCTCACAAATCTGCGCAGCTCGGCGTAAGATCACCACATCATCCTTATTTATGTGTATATGTAACTGAAAATTAAAATTCAATAAGTAAAATAATAGGTATGTAAAATAATAGGTATTTAAGGTGGTAGAACCAGTGTAGTTCGACCGGGGAAGTACCACCGCCACACCTATTTCTAACGTGAAGCATTTCTTGCGTTTCGATAGAAGGGTGTGGTTGCCGGCACACTTTTACATGAGGCGACCATCATAGTCCTCGGGAGTAGCAACGCATCTGTGTTTGACTTCAGATAGAACCCATGTTCTGTATGAAGTTGATTACAGATGTCCATGAGCGGCAGTGACCACTTACCATCAGGCGGACTGCATGCTCGTTTGCTACTTCAGTCAAATAAAAAAAAAAAAAAAAAAAAGGTATTGTTTTTTAAATGAGCGCCTCAACAATTTTGCTTACTCAATTAATAAAGAAAACTGGAATAAAATTGTAAAAGTTTTATTGAGGTCTCATTCTTATTTCAAGAATGAAAATGTTTATATTCTAAATGTTATGTTTTAAAAATAACGAAACAATGCTTATTTCCACTTTTCTTTATTTATTACCGCTAACGAATAAAATGTAACAACAAACCTAACCTAATACTTATCGTCAACCCATTATTGTCCACAGCTAGGCACGGGTCTTCTCTCGGAATGAGAGTTTTAGGCCATAGTCCACCGCGCTGGCCAAGTGCGAATTGGTGGACTTCACACACCTCCGAGAACTTTTTTTAAGAACTCTCGGGTGTGTAGATTTCTTCACGATGTTTTCCTTCGCCCAAAAGCAGCGACAATTAATTTCTAATACGCACATGAACCAGTGGTGCGTATTAGAAATTAATGGTGGTGGATGGATGGTGGATGGACGGTTATAATACTTGCGTTTTCAATTTTTAAACTATTGCCATAGATTTTATCGCGGGCTTTGAGCGCGGCGACCTAATCAAGAAATTTTTGTAACGAAAAACCTAACACTACTCCGCCTACCATGTATCGCGGTCGTGCGTTCGCCTATTATGGTACGATAATACAAAGCTCGCACGGATCGAGTTGAGCTGCGTGGAAATCGGACGAATATGTAACAGCTGTTTGTGAGAATGTATATAGTATCAAAGAAAAATCTTGAATATATCAAAGAAAAAAAAATGCATAAATAAATGATTATAATTGCATAAGTTGATAAAAAATGCTATGCAATAGCTTTACCGCGGTAGTCCCCGAGTGCCGCATGTTTTTTTCTTCTTATATCCCTTGTCACGAGTCGTACTTACAGTTTAATATAATAAGCATATACTGAGAGAAGGTTTAAAAAATTCTGAGCCTAGCCAAATGATAATTATACACTATTTTTAGCATAAGGATAAAAGAAAAAGGTGATAAATATTTGTATAATTTCTATTTTTCTACATGAAGTTACGGGCGGCAATGATCATATATATAACAGCATTCAGCCGAAGTAATTTCTCGTTTGGTACTTTCATCTTACTTAAAAATACTATCATAGTCAACGAGGTCGTGGGGAAATGAAGATGAAGTGAAGATTACTCACCTTGTTAGTTGAAGGTAATGCAACACAAAAAATAGAGCACAATAGAGTTAAACATAATAATCCAATTGTGGACCTAAGAACCATTTTATTTGCCATAACTTGTGCTCTGAACTCTGTTACTGCTGATGCAATTTCAAAGTATACACTAAACATCTTGAAGCTCCGTCTATTTATACATATTTTCCAGATTGTCTGTTCATTATTTCCTTTAATTATAATAGCATTTATATGTATAATAATTAATTTTAATCGCATTACTTTTTATTAACTTTAATCGTTAAACGGCATTTAAACTGAAATTTAAAATGTTATGTATATCATTTAATTAATTTATTACTCTATTCCTCTCTCGACTTTTATCTTAATATTATTCGTAAACAATTAAAAGCATTGATTTAACAAGTATGTAAGTAATAAAGAAGTATCATTAATATTATGAGGTAATAAGGCATCTTTGAGCCGTAGTAAGTAAATTTATCAGTTAGTCTAACGATGAGTGAAATGAAGAAAAAGGTAAATGTAAGTATAATAATTGAACAAAAAAAATAAGAGTGAACTAAAAGTAAAAGAGAAAAGTTACCAATAATGGCTGGTCACACTCACGGTCTTATGAAAATGTATCAAAAATAAACACAGAGTACTACGAGTAATGGACTCTATAGACTCTTTATCTTATTAAGAGATGTTAACCTCTTACATAGAAACGTACTTCTAGCTAAGCTAAAATGTAAATTATCTAAAAATTCCTGTGGCTGATCACTGCTTGGTTTCATAGAAAGATATCTTTCTATGAAACCAATCAGTGATTGTTTTATCGAAATATGCAATAGAAAACAAGAAATTTTCTTATTCAAAATCAGTTAAAAGTCGAGAGTCGCAGGTAGCTACAATCATTGTTAAATCATTTATAACAGATAATTATGTCTTGCTAGACAAAATCTTGCAAATTTCACCAATATGCAGATGACACGCGAATATGCGAAATGTTTTTTTTTTATCTTAAGGCTATACGTATACGTACATTTGAAGTATGCCGTAACTGTTATTTTTTAATCTTTTTATGGTTCTGATATCATAATTATTTAAATTTAGAGGAGTTTCATTTTTATAATTTTGTGATAAGTAGATAGAACGGTGTTATTGGAAAAAAATATAATATGATTACTTTCACATTTATAATATTAGTAGGGATTTGTTTATTGTTTATAATAACTCACCATATACACTCACCATATTTCGCTGGATCACGACGAAGCTACATGTGTCGTATATGAGCGCCGACTTTCGAACTATGTACTAAGTACCTACTGTATATGCTCTAAACCAACATGTATTTAAATTATTTTTTACTTTTTTGGGGCATGGAAGTCGGTTTTATTTTTTGTTTAAAATTTTTTTCACCCTTTTTAGTGACGATAAACTCACTTTTACTATATCACATCACAATAATATCAATGACTTTACATGGTGCATGCATAAATGGAAACATTAATTCAATCTCAATATTACAGGACAAATTGAACATGAACTTAACCCATAACTTACAATATTTTTATAATTCATATTAACTTATTTTCCGTTTTTATATGTACGTGCGTTTCTTTGATCATAGTTAGTAAATAAGTAATTCAATTTCATTAGTACCTACACCAAATATCTTCTAACACAACTCAATTATTCTCATCAGTTGAGGAGTTACATATTTTGTCTCCGAGCCACATAATCAGACGCTTAAATAGTCAATGATGAACTGTCTTTGCAATTTTATTAGAACCTACACCAAATATCTTCTAACACAACTCAATTATTCCCATCGATTGAGGAGCTACATATTTTGACTCCGAGCCACATTATCAGACCCTTAAATAGTCAATGATGTATTTGCAATTTCATTAGAACCTACACCAAATATCTTCAAACACAACTCAATTATGGCGGCCCGCGTGGCGGAGCGGTTGCCACACCGGTCTGACGCGCATTGGGTCCCGGGTTCGATTCCCTGCCAAACAGGTATCTGAATGAAGAGTTTAGATTCATGTTCTGGGTCTGGGTGGTTGTGTATTTGTCTTGTGTGTGTCCATGGTACCCACGACACAGGAGAAAGTCCTAGTGTAGGACTATGAGTGTAGACAGTGTGTTTTTTTAAATTATTTCTATCGGTTGAGGAGTTACATATTTTGACTCCAAGCAACATCATCAGACGCTTAAATAATTAAAGACGAACTGGCTTTGCAAACTCTTTAGAACCTACACCAAATATCTTCAAACACAACTCAATTATTCCCATCGGTTGAGGAGGTACATATTTTGTTTCCGGGCCACATCATCAGGCCCTTAAATATCCAATGATGAACTGGCTTGGCAATTTCATCAGAACCTACACCGAATATCTCCAAACACAACTCAATTATTTCTATCGGTTGAGTAGTTACATGTTTTGTCTCCGAGCTACATTATCAAACCCTTAAACAGTCAATAATGAACTGGCTTTGCAATTTCATTAGAACCTAAACCAAATATCTTCGAACAAAACTCAAATATTCGGTTGAGAAGTTCTCCTCATTTTCTCCAGAATATATATGGGATATGGATCCTAACCATATTTAACTGGGACCAATTTCCAGCTCGTCTCTACACAAAAAAAGAATAAATAAAATCGGTTCACTAACGGCGGAGTAATCCTTGTACATACATAAAAATATATATATACCGGTCAAATTAAGAACCATCTCCTTTTTGAAGTCGTTTAAAAATTACCTACATCTTTGAAACCCCATTATACGTTTAATGTTACTTTTTGTATCCAAGATCTTAGTAATTTTATTTTATTTTGAATTTCTATTTTTATAGTTATTACTGTAGATTGCTTTGGGTTGTATATTATAATGCTAAATATATTTTAATTGCGTAATTATATTGTAGGTTTTAAATCAATTACATTTTCATATTTTTTTTAATATATAAGGAATGTAAGAAATACGCAATTGCAGTTAGTTTACTCCGTGGTATCGGCAAGTGTAGACATTCCATCCATCGATCCATCTGCGTTTTGGGGTCCACTATACTATACATAGGCCTCTTCTAAATGGTACCACTCCAACCGGTCCTGTGCATTATGAAGCAAACAGTTTTAGTCTATCTTCTTTAGGTTATCGGTCCACCTGTAGGAAGACTACCCGTGCTCCTTTGGCCTTCCTCATCGGTTATTGGTTCTCCGAGCGATGCGGTCGGCCAATTGCCACTTGCGTTTGCTGATTTTGAGAGATATGTTGGTATGCTTATTACTTATATGTTTTCTTAGTTGGCAATCATGCAGCGTAGTGAAATTCTTAGCAAAACCCTGTCCATATCATATTGAGCGACTCTGAGCCTTATGTCTAGAGTCAAACCACACGTTTCGCTGCTAAGTGCAGACATTATGTATGGATATAATACTTCTCTCTATGAGAGCATTGAGAGGACTTTAAATTAAAATTTAAGCCCTCGAGTGCTTTATTTTTGTAATTATACTTAGTTGATGATGAGATGGGCGATGATGAGGTACGTATTACAAATTAATTATCACTTCTTTTCGGTAAAGGTAAAAATCGTGTGGAAACCTACACACCCGAGAGTTCTTTAAAAAATTCTCAGAGGTGTGTAAAGTCTCCTAATTCGCACTTGATCAGCGCGGTAGACTATGGGCTAAAGCGCAATATACCTATCTAACAAGTAATACATTATATATAAATCACATTGTTTATTGCGATTGCCAAGTCAAACTATTTATTTAAAACGTTAAGATTTTTAATATTGATGTGATCACTGGAAGATATTGCTAGGTAAGATAATTATTTAACAACTTATGATGGACCGATCCTTCAGTAGGGATTGAATAAATTAGTAACCGACTTGGTATTACATGGATATCACAACATTTTTTCGTAGAAGAACTGATTGCGAGACTTGGATTATTTTTAAAAGCTTTTATTTAACTTACAAAACGTAAAGAAGTCGTAAAGAAAGCCATATAGGTATATTTTTATACTACCTTCCCAATATGGGTGTCAAATGAAAGGGCTCAGTTTGTCAAAAAAACAGTATTGTTTTATGTTGTATTACGAAAAATAATCAAATCCAAGATGGCCGCCATGAAATAATGAAAGATTACAGATTTTAGTATAACCCACCCAATATACTCATCAAATAAAAGAGCATACAGTCCTGGGTGAACCGAAAATAAGAAAATAAAATAATATTAAAAAAATATTTTTACTACAATATTTTTCACAAAACCACAGACCTTGATCTGAGTAAATCTAATGTGGAAAAGCTAACGACAAGCTTTTATTATGATAGAAAACTGTACGATGCAACAAAATAATGTATTTGATAATTGCAAATTTTATTTTATTCTTTTCAGTGCATTGGAATAAAAGCTTGTTGTAAAAAAAAATATATTTTATTCAAGTATTGTGTTTCATGGGATTTCTTTTTGTACATGGTTCTATTGGGATAGGAAGTGGTCATTGCTGCCTATAGAACAAGAGTTCAATCTGAAGTCGAACACAGAAGCGTTGCTACCCGAGGACTAAGATGATCACCTCATATAAAATTGTGCGTGCAACCACACCCTACCATCGAAACGCAAGAACAACTTCACGCTAGAAATATTTGTTACGATGGTACCTCCTCATACAATCTAAGCTAGATATCTATCCTTATATATAAAAGGAAAAACTGACTTAATTATTGACATATTAACGCACAGCCGAAACTACTGTACCTAGAAACTCGAAATTGGGTGCAAGGGTTCCTTTAATGACGTATGTGAGCACTAAGAAAGGATTTTTGGAAATTCACCCCCTAAGAAGATAAAAAAGGGAGCAATTTTGAAGCAGCATACACAGCAGGTACATAGTACATAGTCTGAAGTAGGCGCTTTGAAACATTGTGTCATTTTTTTTTAGTAATTATTTTTACCATCGATAGAATCTTAGTCACAGGCCGAATGACTATAGCAAAGTGCAAATTATTTCAAAATACTTATTTATAAACACTAATGGAGTAAAATCAAGGTTGAATAAATATATATCTAATTATCTGCTCGTACGAAGTTGCGGGTATCATATATGTAGGTTCACTGATTAATATAACAGAAAGTATAACTTTGTAATCCTATATGTTTGTATGGTTACAAAGTTATTTTTTGCAGTTGATGTATCCAGAAAACTGGATGGAAGTTGGAAAACATTAGTTTTTCCTTGATTAATACATATAATACTTGTACTAGTCACCCGTCGCAACGGTCGAAATTCGACCGTAATTCAACTCAAAAACTGAACTTGATATTATCCAAAGTATTTTCTAAATTCAATTTTTATTAATTTTCAAATTATTTTAATACACCTGAAATGTAAAAGAGGTTTTTAGTAAAAAAGATGCATTTAAAATCAATAACGGGGATTTTGACGAAGACACTTCACATTTTTGACTTTCTGTGCTTTCAGATGTTTCATATTTAATTTCGTTTATTATGTATGTGCTTGTGACAAATTGCGCGGTAGTGTGTGTAATGTGTTTTTAGTTGATTGTATGTATGTTATATGCATTATTTGAAAAAAAAAATAACATTCTGCACTCCTTCTCTATGTCCACTATAACCGTGCAAAATTTCATACTTATCCGTCCGCGGCATATTACTTAAAAATGCACCACAAGTTTTTGCTTCACGTATTAATATATAGATTCTAAATTTGAAAATTCTATGTCTGCCGGAAATGCCTTAGATTTTTGATGATCGGTCAGTAAGTGGGTGATAAAATTAAGAACTTTGACTCGATATCATTCTTAAACTACTGGTTATAATTGAATGAAATTTAAAATACGCCGTGTTCATACAATGTCTTCTTAGGTATTAAAAATTTGGACTTCTACTTTTATCCAGAATGAAGTTATAGGGGGTTGAAAATGGCTTGAATTGCTTGGAGAAAACTATGGTGCGGCCGTGCTGCGTTTTTGCTCGACTTAGCGGGGGCACTGCCGTTCCCCTAGATAATTAAATCGTTACAGATACATCTCGAGTTGAAATACATAGTAGATTTCTTAAAAATGCGCTTTTCATTTCAAGCAAATTATTATAAAATATATTTGGTCGCTTAAACTGAGAAGGGGAAAAGTAAACAAGTAGTACAACCATTCAATATATTAAATACAAAATTACTATACCACATGCAGTTTACAAACAATAAATTTAAAAAAACAAGAATATATAAGAAGTGTCAAGTGCTACCAGCAACTGATAAGGAATATTGGTTAGGGTGGGAGGGATTTGAGAGGTTATGGTGTTGGTGTTACCCAACATGAGAATGTTACAACTTATTTATTTGTCTATAGTAAAAACACAATATTTATGTAGACAAGCGCCTACATCATAGATCGTATCATAAACATCGTCTAATGTTATTTTATTGCATTCTTCTATGATTTCTGCAAATTCTGCCTTTGTTCCATTTACAACTTGTAAATGACTTATGTATACATCAAGTATCATGTGTCCTTCAATAGTGGTAAACCCTCCGTCATAGCAGATGCAATGGATAAAATGTTTGCCTTGTCTGTCTTGTGGTACTGACCAGTCAATAATTTTGCCTAATGTAGAGGCCGGAGCTCCTGTTTTTTTCTCACAAATCTGTGCAGCTCTGCGTAAATTCACCACATCATCCTTATTTATATGTATATGTAACTGAAAATTAAAAATCAAAAAGTAAAATAATAGGTATTGTTATTCAATTGAGTGTCTCAACAATTTTACTATTATCAATATAATTAACTCAATTGTAAATTTAATTATAAATAGTTTATTGAGATGCTATTCTAGAATGAAATTGTTTGTATTTTAAAATTTATGTTTTAAAATAACGAAACACTGCGTATTTCAACTCTTTATTTATTACCGCTAACGAATAACAAAATGTTACAACAAACCTAATACTTGCGTTTTCATTTATTTTGCTATTTTTGTAAGTGTTGCAGTACGTACTTACAGTTAAATATAGTTAAAACAAAACTAAATATTTGTATTATTTGTATTTTTTATACTCACATTTAGTTTAATGTGAGACGGCTAAGACCCTCCCTTATAAACTCTGTTCTATACGAAGTTACGTGTCCGTGGGCGGCAATGGCCACATACCAGTGAGCATTCTGCCGAAGTAATTCGTTGGTACTTCCACCTTACTTAAAAATACTATCATAGTCAAAGAAGTTGTCTAGACAGAGAAAGGGAATAGCCAGATTACTCACCTTATTAGTTGAAGGTAATGCGACACAAAAAATACAGCACAATGAAGATAAATATAATAATCCAATTGTGGACCTTAAAACCATTTTGTTTGCCATAACTTGTGCCTTGAACTCTATTACTGCTGATGCAATTTAGAAATATACGCTTAACATTGAGAAGCTCTGTCTATATATATTTTGCAGATTATCTATTCATTATTTCCTTTAATTATAAAGGTATTTATGTGTAATTAATAATTTTAATCCCATTGTATTAACTATAATTGTTAAAATTATTTTTGACTGAAATTTTAAATGGTATGTAAATCATTTAATTAATTAATTACTCTCTCTATACTTTAAGACATAGCAAGTCAGTGGGTCTGAGAATAGGTTTTACTAATATTTACACCCTTAAGTGCCTAATTAAGTGTGTAAATATGTTTATTTAAATATATTTACACTTGATCCTTAATCAATTTAGGGTGATTCACCCTAAATGAGTCGGTCGGCCGCATCGATAGATTGTGCGTGCATCCGTTACCTTTGTATTGCAACGAAACGCGCCAGCGTCGCCGCCAATGCGGTGTTACTTTTCGCCCCGTAAGCAGCACGGAGTAGGGATAGGAGTGTTCTCCTGTCCCTCTTGCAATAAATTGTATCTTACTTGTTACTGTTTTCGGGAAAATTTCGGCCACTATTATTGTTTGTATTGTACGTTAATCGCAGTGACGTTTACAATCATTATTTTACCATTTTCGTGTAATTCTCAATCTACATAAATACAGGAACGTCGTTTTAGTTAAACCATTTAAAACTCAAGAACTCCTGGTTTAATTTTTCAGTTGTTATGTAATTGCATTTATATTCGTCAGGATTAGGTTAATGTGTGTTAAAATTTTAAAAAATCTATCATTCATTACCTATTAAGGGTATACAATAAAAGATAAATCTAAATAATATGGCTATTTCTGAACTGATTTCATTTTTTTTATTTAATAGGAAAATTTCATTACGAACCTTTTTATTTCGGACATGAGTGTGGAGGATTATTTAACTCTTTGAGTTATGAGGTGGAAACCATCATCACTCCTACTGTTTTTTTAGATAATTTAGGATAACTCAGCTTCTGCCGATCCGATTCTCAATAACTTACAATTCACATCGAGTATCCAGAATGACATGATATTATGAAAAATTTGATCTTCTACTCCTCGACGCTGATGACGCAGAGGTATATGATACCTAAACCATAGTAATACGATTAATAAGCAGATTTGATGAAAAATTTAGCGTTCAAATCTTGAACCCTGATGATGCAGGGCATCTTTCTTTGGCGAAACGAAGTTCGCCGGGTCAGCTAGTATAAGTATAATAAAGGAGTATCGTTTATTCCACTTTAATATTAAGATGTAATAAGGCATCTTTGAGCCGTAGTAAGTGAATTTATCAGTTAGTCTACGATGAGTGAAATAAAGAAATGATTAACGCAAGTATAATAATTGAACAAACAAAACTAAGAGTGAACTAAGAGTAAAAGAGAAAAGATAATAACAATAGCTGGTCACTATCACGATCTTATGAAAATGTATCAAAATATAATCACAGAGTACTACGAGTAATGGACTCTATAGACTCTTTATCTTATTATGAGATGTTGACTTCTTACGTCGAAACGTACTTCTAGCTAAGCTAAAATGTAAATTATCTAAAAATTCCTGTGGCTAATTCCATATCTTTCTATGAAACCAAGCAGTGATTGTTTTATCGAAATATGCAGTAGAAAACAAGATATTTTCTAATTGAAAATCAGTTCAAAGTCGAGGGTCGCAGGTAGCTACAATTATTTTTAAATCATTTACAGCAGATAATTATGTTTTGATAGACAAAATCTTGCAAATTTCACCAATATGCAGACGACACGCGAATATGCGAAATGTTTTTTTTAACCTGAGGATACACAAACATTTAAAGTATGCTGTAACTGTTATTTCTTTAATCTTTTTATGCTTCTGATATCATAATTATTTAAATTTAGAGGAGCTTTGTTTTTATAATTTTGTGATAAGTTGATAGAACGGTGTTATTGGAAAAATATATACTATGATTTGTTTATTGTTTATTATAAAAATTACCTACATCTTTGAAATCCATTATGCGTGTAATGTTACTTTTTGTACCCCCGATCTTGGTAATTTTATTTTTAACGAATTTCTATTTTTTATAGTAATTACTGTATTATCTAAAAAAATGCACAAAAGCTTTGGGTTGTATTTTATAATGCAAAATATATTTTATTTGCATAACTATATTATACATAGGTTATAAATCAATTGCATTTTCATATTTTTTATGTATAAGGAATGTAAGAAATACGGAATTGCAGTTGGTTTACTCCGAAGTATCGGCAAGTGCAGACATTCCATCCATCTATCCATCTGCTTTTTGGGGTCCACTATACTATACATTGGCCTCCCCTAAATGGCACCACTTCAACTGGTCCTGTGTTTTATGAAGAGAACGGTTTTAGTCTACCTTCTTTAGGTCATCGGTCCAGCTGTAGGCAGACTACCTGTGTTCCTTTGGCCTTCCTCATCGGTTTTTGGTTCTCCGAGCGATGTGGTCGGCCCATCGCCACTTCCGTTTGCTGATTTTGAGAGATATGTTGGTATGCTTATTACTTATATGGTTTTCTTAGTTGGCAATCATGCAGCGTAGCGAAATTCCTAGCAAAACCCTATCCATATCATATTAAGCGACTCTGAGCCTTATGTCTAGAGTCAAACCACACGTTTCGCTGCAAAGTGCAGACATTATGTATGCATATAATACTTCTTTCTATGAGAGCATTTAGGAGACTCTAAATTAAAATTTAGGCACTCGAGTGTTTTATTTTTGTAATTATCCTTAGGTGATGATGAGATGGGAGATGATGGTACGTATTAGAAATTAATTATCACACTTTTTAGGTTAAGGTAATCATCGTGAAGAAACCTAAACAACCGAGAGATCTTTAAAAAAAAGTTCTCGGAAGTATGTGAAGTCCTCCAATTTGCACTTGGCCATCGCGGTGGACTATGGCCTAAAACTTCTCTCATTCTGAGAGAAGACCCATGCCCAGAAGTTGGACAATAAAGGGTTGACGAGAATAAAACATAAGACTTATCGAAGTTACTGATGCACATTTAGACAGTATAGCAGGTGTTAAGTGCTGACCTGTTGAGTTCTACTTCAAAGGGTATCGTGATAAAGGTGGGGATACTATAGCGATAGTGGCATAGGCAAATCTCAGTTTTCTACCATTTTATTAATTCTCAACAGTAAACATAAAATGCCCATGTAGACAAATGCCTATAGCAAAGCACGTTTCCCAATTATCATGCGTAAAAATTTTATTGCATTCTTCTAAGATCTGTCTATATTCTGATTCTGTTCCGTTTACAGGTTTCAAATTTTCCACATATTTTTCAACTTTCATGTGTCCATCAGTGTCAAGAAAGCCTGTACTAGTGAAAATACAATAGATAAAGTGTTTGTGTTGTCTGTCTTGTGAGATCGTCCAGTCTATAATTTTTTTCAAAGTAGCTGCAGGAACACCAGTTTCCTTTTCACAAGTTTGTGCTACTTGTCGTAACGCCATCACTTCAGATTTCTTCATATGTATATGTAACTGAAAAATACAAGCAATGAGTTAATATTTTTTTCAAACTAATGATTTAATGGCTTTTTTTTTGTTTTCGAGGGGGAAACCTTCCAAAGGTACCCGACGCCGTGGGAGCGACGCAGGGTTATGTGGGATTTTCACCGCACTAAAACCCCCCCGGTGGCCGTCCTCGGCGCTGAAAAGGAGGACTCCGGGATCTCGAAACGACTTCAACCGGAATCCTCCGAGCGCGCTGCCCCGTCGGGCTCCTCCGAGATGGGCCCACCACTCCGTCTAGTCTTTACGACGGTATGCGACCACACATACCGCCGTCCTTCCCGGGATTGCCTGACCGAACGGTTCGAGCTCCCACTCTAGCCGTCTGCAACCCCGGAAACCCCTTTTAGTCGCCTCTTACGACAGGCAGGGGATACCGTAGCCCTATTCTGATCCCGAGGCTACAGGGACGATGATTTAACGGCTGTATACTAATACTACTTAAGTTTTTTTTATATAATTAATCTTTAATTTAAATAATTATTTTCTTAAACATCCTCATTACCCATCGTCAATGTAACGTAACTTTAATGGCACCTGTCTGTCTAATTATAACTGTCATTGTTATTATTCTTATTTTGGAGTTAAGTGTGATTAGTTTTTAGAAGTTTTACTAATTATATATTAAGTACTAGCTGTACCCGCGGCTTCGTCCGTGTGTCGTGTGTGTCGTGATACATTGATTTGCCGCGTGCAAATCAATGTATCACAAAAATTTTCCCGAGCAAATCTCGACCTATTCCATGAAAAAAGTAGGCTATATGTTGTTCCATAACTTTTTATATAATGAAGGTTTACCCGGACAAACACAGAATGAAGAAACGAATTTAAAGTGTATATTGGTGAGTAGGAACATAATGTTATGCAAAAATATATTTAAAATTAGACAAATTCGAATATTGTAAACCCCTTTTTTGAGGAGTTCCGGGAGGCGTTAAGGAATTTAAAAGTTCGGTCGGATGTGCTGCTTCCTCCATCTCAATGACTCAATCTACCGAATAATAGATCTGTGACGCTGCTTTAAATTTGCAAAAAAAATATTTTATCGACACGTTCATTGGTAGGTGCCAATATAGGCCCTCTTTTTGGACCAAATTAATAGTCTTATTGGTTTTATTAACAATATTGAGATAAACTATTTTAACCAACTCCTCCACATTTAAACGAAGTATCGATATAAGTTTGAACTTTTTCGAATTGGAAAGCGCTATTACCTACTTGAAGTAAATTATTTGAAAATTGGAATATCACTGGACAATGACGTAATTTGTTTTAAGTTCATATTTTAAACACGTTGACCATACTTAAAAATCTTTTAGTAGAAACCGCACAGAAATCTGTTCAGTAGTATTTGACAAAAAAGCGAAGATACAGACAGACAGCTTTTGGGCACTTTGCTTTATAATAAGTATAGATTAAAACCAAAATCTAAATCTAATATATAAAATTCTTGTGTTACAGTTTTATTGTTTAAACTCCTCCGAAACGGCTTGACCGATTTTGATGAAATTTCATATGTATATTCAGTAAAATAGGTCAACAACAAATTTTTACACCCTTGAGTATTAAAGGTAGTTCACCCACCATTTTTAGATATATTTTTTGATTAATTTTCTTTTGGCGTGGAATAAAAAATACATTTTGTCCTAAAATTTCACTCTCTCACCACCAATCCTTATGTTTTATTAGCATTTTATATTTTAAACCCCGGTCGATAGCTGATCAATGGTGTCCCGTTTGGCCAAATTCCTCCGTCTCTTCTATCCCCGCTAGGGCTCTACCGGTGTTTCTTTTTACCCCGTAAATAGAACGCAGTAGAGATAGGAGTGTTTTCCTGTCTCTCTTGCAATAAACTGTATCTTAATTCTTACTATTTTCGGGAAAATTTCGGCCATTAGTATTGCTTGTACATCGATCGCAGTAGTTACGTTTACAATCATTATTTTATCATTTTCGTGTAATTCTCAATCTACACATATACAACAAAGTTGTTTAGTAATCCGATCAAGGTTACTAACCAAAGGCATACGATGAATTTAACCTTCAACTCCTTAACTCTCATGAAGTACCCTGCATTCAGGCCTAGCCCATAGGAGTTGGCTAATTAGCGCTTATGGATATGTAAAAGCAATTCTACTCCACTAAACTTGATTTTCAACTCCTCTGCTTTTATTAAGTGCTAAAACCTTCCTGAACCATAGATGTTAGCCACTTGGTCTTGGAATTACGTTTTATGTAATGTTTTATGATTAACTTTAATTGGAGCATTTTGTATAAGATTGCTTGGGTTGGATTAGAATATAAAAGAAAACACAAAACTTAGCGAGCAGAGAACGAAAGCGGCCTGCGAGCGGGAGCACCCAGTTCATATAAACTATTTATCTTTATTATCCTAACAAAAAATAAGCTTCTTTTTTATTAATTTTAAAATCTAAGATCTAATCTTTTTTTGGCGAAACGAAGTTCACCGGGTCAGCTAGTAGAACTATAAATATTTCATTGTCGTCATTTTTTAGACTATTATGCATTGTATACAGATACATATATTACATATTTTACTTCATATTTTAACTATGTAGAATATTGGGTATAAGCCTGATTTTTCATAAATGGCTTCTTCTACGAAAAGTGTAAGAAAAAACGGAGATCCGGCGGCATCTGTGGAAATATCGCCGTTTTTCTAATAATCATTTTATAGGTATATAAAAAAATCTGAGTTGTACTATTTTTTGCTAGGTGTACCTGCAGATCAATCATTTCCCAAACACTTATTTTAATGCAATAGTCTCGCAATGCATTTAGCGTCATTCCCATTTGACATTAACATACAATAAGATAGATGATTTTAGACTAGTATTATCCTGGAATTGATACATTTTAATAATTAACGGGTACTCACGATATGCGGTTTTTGAATTCTTTAAGACTTTGATCCATGTAACTGGGTCGACATATCGGCAAAAAAAATCTTAAAGAATTCAAAAAATAAGATAGATGTTACTAAATTGTACCTACCCATGTTACTATACAATAAAACATTTTGTACCGTGAAAAGATTTGAAAATATAATTAACATAAATTATGGTTATAATTAACTAATTATAGCACTTAAATCGCATGCATTTAACGTTACGTAAGTATTTTATTATTAATTCAGAAATATTTCCGTCCGCTATAAATGCATTGTGACGACAAAAACGTATAGTTTAATAGCTACAACTCATATTTACTAGATATTTTAACATTTAACCTATGAAAAATAGATGAAATGACGGAATACACGAAAAACAAAATAAAACCGCCTAAGTGCGATTCAGTCTCTCGCACGTCGGGTTCCGTAACGCAATCTATAGAAAAAAACTGTAAAAAAAATAGGTTTTTGTATGGAAGTTATAATTATTAGAAAACATGCTCATTCGAAGCATTCCAACTAAGTTTTTAGCGGTAATAACATCTGTGTTCTACCCCTTCATTCATTTTTTTAAACTATATGTATAATATTGAAATAGCAAACGGTCAAGCAGCATGATAATCGTCCCAGTAGTTGCGTGATCAGAATAGGGCTACGGTATTTCCTGCTTGTCGTAAGAGGCGACTAAAAGGGGCTTCCGGGGTTGCGGGTGGCTAGAGTGGGAGCTTGAACCAGCGATCCTGGGAAGGACGGCGGTATGTGTGGTCGCATATCGTCGTAAAGACTCGACGGAGCGGTGGGCCCAGCCGCCCATCTAGGAGGAGCTCGATGGGGCAACGCGTTCAGAGGAAGAGAGACCTCTTTTTAGCGTCGAGGAGGGCCACCGCGGGGTTTTAGTGCGGTAAAAATCCCATATAACCCTGCGTCGCTTCCACGGCGTCCGGTACGTTTTGAAGGTTTCCCCTCGAACACAAAAAAAAAAACGCCTCATATTAAGTTGCTATTACCGCCCATGGACATCTGTAAGCAATATTTATACACAACAAGGGGTTCTATCTGAAGTCAATCACAGATATGGTCCTACTCCTAGTAATAAGGTAATTGGGTTGTATAAAAGTGAGCCGGCAACCAGTCTTCTACCAAAACGGAAGAACTGCCTGACGCCAGAAACAGGTGTGACGGCGGTACCTCCCCGATTGAACCATATACGTTCTACCACTTTGCAGATTCTTATCTTCAGTGGGGCTAATTACAAATGATATGATGACAGTCAATTAATTATTAATGAGTTTACCTAGAAAAACTATAATTACTAATAGACAGAAGAAGTTTAGCGTTTGTTTTTTTTTATCTGTCTGAAGTAGCAAACGAGCGGTCACCAAAACCGAAGCCGAAGCTTCGTAGGACATTACTAATTGTATTGGTTTACTCAGATTGTTTTTCCAAGGTGATAGAACCACTGTAGTTCGACCGGGAAAATACCACCGCCACACCTATTTCTAACGTGAAGCATTTCTTGCGTTTCGATAGAAGGGTGTGGTTGCCGGCACACTTTTATATGAGGCGACCATTTTAGTCCTCGGGAGTAGCAACCCATCTGTGATTGACTTCAGATGGAACCTATGTTCTGTATGAAGTTGATTACAGGCGTCCATGGGCGGCAGTGACCACTTACCATCAGGTGGACTGCACTCTCGTTTGCTACTTCAGTTAGATAAAAAAGAAAAGTTGTAAAGTAGTTGTAACAAACTCTAAGACTTGTTTCCTCATGATTCTTTCGGTTTCGTACGGCCATAGTCGAATAATCGGCTTTGGCTTCGGTTGTGATCAAAAATAGACCTTCAGTGGGACACTAACATTTGGAGATGATCGAGAGTTATTTTTATTTAATTTTGAATAAATAATAAGTGATCAATTACTTTAGTAGAGCAATTATATATTTCGAAAGAGTTTTTCAAGAGTAATCCTTTGGCCATTTGGTTTTAAAATATTTTTTGGCGCTCACTTGTTTACAGTTTCTAAAAGTTATCCTTCTAGCCATAGACTCTCAAAGGCTGAGCAGTTCCGAAAATAGTATGAACCACGGTGTCACTTGAAACTACTTACCTTGCAACTTGTAGCTAACGTAAGAAAAAGAATAACGTAACACAATGTTATATATAATCCTCTTGAAGACATATCCACCAATTTTTGTTTTATTTTATTCAATAGATTTCAATGCTAGGTCTATTTATAATGTTACTTTTATTAATACTAGAATTTATGTACAAATTCTGAATATGTATGTACGTCGTACGCTTATAACTGTAATTATCCAAATGTATATTTGAGGATACTTCTATGTAGTTAAATACTTATTTAAGTGTATAATTATAGAGAAGTACATTGCCCGCGACTTTACTCGGATAGATTATATAAATATATAATAGATTATATATTATATAAAAATATTTAAGGGACTATAGAAAACAGTTAATTATGTAAAGGTTGAACTCGGTTGCTTTCAAATTATTAAATAATTAAAACAAAAACAACAAGTATTATTTGAATTTATTAAAATATAAATAATAATTCAAATTTTACTTGCAACAATAATAATTTAATCAAACTTATTATTTTAGCTAAGAAGGGCATTACGAACGAGTGTACTCGGAGATATGTTGTATAGATGTATAAATATTCTAATGGCATTCATGAGATGATCAATGTGGTGTGGAGCTGTGCCCTACAATATTTAAATTATATTAAGTATTATTAAGAGTAATATTAAGACATCAAATATAATATTAAGATTTTAATATATCCGAGCCTTTTTTTTTTTTTTTTTTTTTCGAGGGGGAAACCTTCCAAAGGTACCCGACGCCGTGGGAGCGACGCAGGGTTATGTGGGATTTTTACCGCACTAAAACCCCCCCGGTGGCCGTCCTCGGCGCTGAAAAGGGAGGACTCCGGGATCTCGAAAACGACTTCAACCGGAATCCTCCGAGCGCGCTGCCCCATCGGGCTCCTCCCAGTTGGGCGGCTGGGCCCACCGCTCCGTCTAGTCTTTACGACGGTATGCGACCACACATACCGCCGTCCTTCCCGGGATTGCCTGACCGAACGGTTCGAGCTCCCACTCTAGCCGTCTGCAAAATATATCCGAGCCTGCGACAACACTACATCAAATTATTGTAAAATCTTAATACCCGACAATTCATAAATATTAAATAACTAGAAGAAGTAGGTACTGCATTAATTTCAAAATGCACTATTCTTATCCGAAGATCTGTAAGCTAACAGAAAAGGAAACTTATTTCCTTTTATTTTTGTTTTTTCCAGCTTATAGTTTAACGTAATAACACTTACTGCATAGTTAAATATAATTTGAATAGATTTTTAATTGTCTAATTAATCAACGTTAATTAACCTTCCTATACTCGCGCGTTGGTCTGTGAGACCGACGAAGCACATTATCGTAATTATTTTAACGCAAAAAAATCCTAACAAGTCGAGCTTCTTGATAGCTGCCGCATTACTTGATATCTTTATTCTAGAGCAAACTGCATGTTTACGCGAAACTCACGTGTTGTAGTACTTGGCGCACATCGGTCTGTGAGACCGACTCGAGTACCTTTTTGTGTAAATGATAATATAGGATATTTAGTGCATTTATATATTTTTTATGAAGTTTAAATACTTTATGACGTATGTACCTATATTAAAATGTATGTATGATCGTTGCTCTTTATTATATTATGACCAATTTCTTATTATTTTTAATTTATACTTCATATCAAAATGGACGATAACTATATCACATGCTGGAGGAATCAGGTTCTGGTTGTAACTATGAACAGCATCCGTAGCGGGGACTCAAAAATCATAGATAGGGTAAATTGCACGTTTGAAGTGGCCTCCGAAAGGAATTAAATCGCAACTCACAGTAATAACAATGTAATTAGAGTGTCCTTAGAATTATATACAGTAGCTTAGCATTATACGTAAAAGACAAAATCATAACACTTAAACATCTATGTACAATGCATCAAATTATACATACCACGTACCTAAATAAAAAAGTATAAATGGTCCTATATATATATATAAAGCGTAATTGTAAGATTTCTTTAATTGCCAACGTTGTAACCACCGCACACGACAGTGTGATGGTGACAGCGATGGCCTAACGTGGAGCTAAGAATAAAGACTTATTGTTAAAAAAAGAAGAACTATTGTGACAAAAGGCACGGACGATCAGTCTGTGGAGTTTTTGTGTTATAATAAAAAAAAAAAAAAAAAACTATAAACAGTAAGGCAATGTGGAGGTACAATAATAATCATTTGATACTGAGCAAGAAGACGACGAAGACGAAGGTAGTGAATAGATGCACAATAGTGGCTTTTGTACCTTGATAAATGTATCGAATATAAATATATTACTATTTATAACGATAACAACAACCCTACAAAGAAAATTAGCTGTAGGGTCTTTCTGGAAGCCTCAGCATACTTTCTCATCATTCTGCAACTTAGACGTAGGGCTCTCACTACATCCTAGCCAAAAACCATGAGGCTCGCCAAAATATAATACCTACATAAATTAGATGGATCCGAGTCTTAAGCGACATCTAACAATAATAAAATTAGTTCTTGTGAATATTGTTCATCAAAAAAAAATACGCAAGACGAGTTACAACTGCGCCACTTGCAAAAAATATTTTCATTTAAAACATTCTGTATACCTTTGTTGTTATACTAAGGCGCAAAACTGAGGTAAAAATAAATGTAAATATTATTTTATATGTTATTTATTATAATTTAGAAGCTTATTTTGTAACGAAAGAAGTTTTTCAAGTATTATTTTTGTTTTCCTAAATCTTTTCCTATTTTCAAAGGATGATATGTGATACATTGAAAGTCAAAATAGTAGGAATAACACGTAATTTATTTATTATTTTAAAGTTAAATTATATCCCAAACTATAAAATTATAGAAATAGTATTTTGGACTTTTTAGTAAAGTCTGTGACACCTTGCGCGAGTATAGATGTTACAAAAATTGCCGCGAGTATAAGAAGATTAACCATACTATCTAACGAGCGACCAGACCCTCTTTGGTGACTAAGTTAGTACCTTTTTTTTTTGTTGTCGAGGGGGAAACCCTCAAAAGATACCCGACGCCGTGGGAGCGACGCAGGGTTATGTGGGATTTCTACCGCACTAAAACCCCCCCGGTGGCCATTCTCGGCGCTAAAAAGGACGACTCCGGGATC
Organism: Spicauda simplicius; assembly: GCA_949699795.1. Classification (NCBI taxonomy): domain Eukaryota; kingdom Metazoa; phylum Arthropoda; class Insecta; order Lepidoptera; family Hesperiidae; genus Spicauda; species Spicauda simplicius. The sequence goes on along the minus strand of OX453058.1, from coordinate 7,332,505 downwards.
TCGAAACGACTTCAACCGGAAAACCAAGTTAGTACCTACTGAAAAATAACCTTACAAGACATCTGGCTCATTATATAATGTGCTTATTATTTTAAATTATGTAATTGCGATGTATGCAAATGACATATATAACCGACTTGAAAATGTGTGTGTTACGTATGTTGGTTCATACGTAAATATTAAAAAGAATTCTAATAAGCTGATAAGCTGATTATACAATAATTAATTTTATTCTATTATTGCTGATAATTCTAATTTCTATATACTTTATTAATTTGGTATGTATATAAGTAACATTACACGAACTGCACTATTTTTACTTACGACAAACTATGAAGGCTTCGAAAAAAATATACCTTTTTTTTTGTTGTCGAGGGGGAAACCTTCAAAAGGTACCCGACGCAGTGGGAGCGACGCAGGGTTATGTGGGATTTTTACCGCACTAAAACCCCCCCGGTGGCCGTTCTCGGCGCTAAAAAAATTCGAAAGAAATATACCTACAATATTTTATAGATGTGTATTGATATTTCTACCTTCTTGGACCTATTTAATGGTAATTACATTTACCTTAACTTAGGTTATAATGAAAGTTTCGTAAAAATGGTTCATTCGTTTTCAAGTTTATCATTTTAAAGCACGGAAAATCGTTTGTTTTAGCAAAAATACAATTGACTTGTATAACACCAATACGAGTAAAAATAATTTAAATAAAATGTTGGTTATGTCAATAATTTAGAAATCAGCCATATTGTTAAATTTTCAGGAGTCACGGTGTAACCGTAACCCGAATGAGATTAAAGTCTTACCTAATATTGACCACAGATTCGTTGCTACTTCTTAGTTTTTTTTTTATCTGACTGAAGTAGCAAATGAACATGCAGTCCACCTGATGATAAGTGGTCACTGCCACGCATAGGCATCTGTAATCAACAATATACAGAACACGGTTTCCTTCTGAAGTCAATCACAGATGCGTTGCTACCCCCGAGGACTATGATGGTCGCCTCATGTGAAAGTGTGTCGGCAACCACACCCTTCTATCGAAACGCAAGAAATGCTTCACGCTAGAAATAGGTGTGGCGGTGGTACTTCCCCTTTCGAACTACACTGGTTCTACCACCTTGAAAACCTTAGTTAGATTCTTACACGCACACACACAACGCTTAAAACTACGGTTAAATATAATACCATCAGGTGGAATTTGCAGGTGATATCGATAACAGTGCATGAAATTGGTAGAAAACCCTCTACATGTTGAGGATACGATATTAATGGCTCTTTTCATTATTATAACATTTTAATAGATGATAATGTATAGCCGGGTACCAAATGCGTATTTTCGAATAACTCAAAATAAATTCTAATGAAGCCACTTAAGTTGTTAGGAAGTTAATTAAAACAGCACTTTAGATATACAATAAGCAATTTTTGGCCTTAAATTTCATTTTTATTTAGATAATTTTTATTTTACATTTTTTTGTATATTTATGTATTTTTAGAAATTCATAGACAAATATTTCAGTACCTAAAATGCAGTAAAATAAGTTAATAAAGGGGGTACTACAAATGTACCTATTTAATTTTCTTCCTTATCGATATAAAAACACGATTTCTACACTCATAGCCCCCACACTAGGATTTTTTCCTGTGTCGTGCATACCATGGACACACTCAAGACGAATACATAAACACCCAGACCCAGAACATGAATTTAAACTCATCATTCAGATACCTGTCTGGCTGGGAATCGAACCCGGGACCCATTGTGCGTCAGACCGGTATGGTCACACGAGTCGTCAATATAAGGATGCTCGTTTGTTACTTAATTATATCTTATTTAAAAAAATCTTAATGTCTGCGATGTCAAAATATCAAAGATTGATTTTGTATTTGCTTGACTGTAGGCATAATGATAATGCCTTTAACTACACCACGTAGACTAAACAAACAAACAATCACGTAGACTAAATTATTTATTGTTCCAAAAAAAAAACATGCGTGCGTACAAAGTACACATGTCAGAACAAAGTCAGTCTTTGGCGAACTAATTTACAAATCTTGTTTATATTTATACAAATCTAAAACTTTAAATTTCCAAGATTAAGAGGAAGGGAAAAAGGCGTGATACGACGTTCGCTCTGTCTCACTTTTTCTCTCAATCTTTCTCATTCGCTTGCTCCCTACTCTCACTCCACGGCTAGTTGCTCATGCTACGTTCGCCCTGTCTTACTCTCTCTCAATCGGTCTCGATCACTCTGTCTCTCTTTTCCGACACTTCCGTTGCATACCGGCGTGACGTTTCATCTGTAAAAATTTTACCCTCATGCGCCTAAAGAAGTTTCACTTCAATTATATATTATGTCGCCATTACTATAGACGATTTTTATGTTACAGGTAAAAAATCTCAACCGCAGGCACTAACATGAAAAGTTCATTTTGAATATTCGATGTGTTCCAGTCGTCTTGTCGCCCACCTGCGCCGAACGCATTAATTCCCGCCCGCCCTCACCGCGCTCAAGCTTCAGTGTTTTACTTCGCGACGATAAAAAACATGTGGATAACGTAGTTAGTAATAAAGTTTTATTTTATATGGAAATAATATTAATAAAACATAACCAATAATTTATTTTATAAATGAAACGTTAACGGGAACGTGAAAATTAAGTGAAGTCTAAATATACGTTATGTCCAGGTCAATTTCATTTTAGGCAGCCATCTTAACCCTCGAGAGTAACAACGTATCTGTGATTGAATTTAGGTAAAGTCTCTGTTGTATTTACTGTTGTCAATGGATGGCAGTGACCATTTACCATCAGGTAAACTGCGTGCCCGAATATTAAAGAACTTATATTTAATTTTACATAAAATAAAGTTTCTGCAGGCGTCTTGTTGCTAATATGCGGAAAAACGCAAAAATTCCTATTCGCTGCGATATCGTTGCAACGTTTTGTTACTTTTTTAATTCATGGCGTTAAAAATGCAGAAACTATAACGTAGTTAGTAAAATAGTTTTATACTATACACAGATACAATAAACTAAACACAAAACACTTCTTTATTCTATATTCGAACCGTTGAAAGGATTTTGCTACAAACGCATTAATTCCCGCTCACCACAATGGCATTGCTATGTTATTTGTTTTTTTTTGTATATTTACTGTAAACATATGCAATTATTTAAATGCAGTCATTTTCCTTCTAATCCACGAGCATATTACAATATCATTTATTAGACATCAAAAATAAATTTATAGAATATTTTATTTCAAATGAAACAAAGAGCGGTAATTTCTTAAAAAGTAGTATTTTTAGGATGATTTTAATGTTTTAAAAAATAAAATTCGCACATAGTATGAAATTAATTATCTTTCATCAAAGCATTCAAATGTATGAATTGTTACTGGTTTTAAATCTTAAATTTGATCTATTAATCCCGTTCATTCCCGTTCTCTTTACTAATTCTATGTATAGGTTGTCTGGGAGAGATCACTGCCTAGCGATAAGACCGCCTATTGCATACTACTAATCTACTTTGTAAGTATCGTTATGTTTGTAGGTAATTAAAGTGTGCAATAAAGAGTATTCTAGTCTATTCTACAAACTTATTATTTCACTCTATTAAAATCCGAGTTGAATTTAATGATGAATATTCAAAGCATTATTCATCGCACCGCACGGCGGGTAGAATCAATGGGTTGCTGCAGTCGTCTTGTCGCCCACCTGCGCCAAACGCATTAATTCCCGCCCGCCCTGACCGCGCTGCATGCTTTCATTATTTTTAGCTTTAAACTGGAAAGCTACTGCGACAGTGAGAAATTATCTGCGTATAAAATATAACGTTGTGTTTTTAGAAAACATAATGGTTTTTAATATATGCAGGGAATATAAAACGTTCATAAAAATATTAATTATAAATGGTCGAATGGTTGTCGGTTTTTAGCTAAAACCTATAAATGTTTTGAAAAAACATTTTAAAATTAGAGGATTATTTGGACAGCCGGATATCAAAACGTATAATTAAATGATTTATGAATTACTGATTTAAAAATGTAAGAACGTACATATATAGTATGTCACAAAGCAAAGAAATGTAAAACATTAACAAACAAATTAAATGTATAGCCATTTGGTAATTGGTTTCTATTATCTTTCTATTTTGTACAAAAATTACAGTAAGTACATTAAAAATCTAAAAATATAATTAACACATAGTTTTCAACCTCTCCACACTTGTCAGGCCATATTTCAAATTAATAAATAATTCTACGTATCGTTTATCAACTGCCGGCATGATGGACCAATAGAAATCAAAATAAAATTATTTAACGTGTTTCACCATGCATACCTATATAATGTAATGTACGTTAGTATATCTCTTTTTTATTTAGCACATAAAAATCATGAAACGGAACGTATCAAAATATTTGACTAAGTGTCAGTAATAAACGGTATAAACGTCAAAGTCATATTGGTGCACTTTTTTCTAGCAATATAACAAAAGGTGCAAGGAAACTGGTTACGTATATATACGTATATAACTGGTTACGTATAACTAGTTACGTATATAACTGGTTACGTATATCGTCGCAATAAGTTGTAAGAGATTTTTATTTATAGCAATCAAATGTATCAACGTTCAGGAATCTAAAACACCAACAATTATGCGTGTACAATAAATTCGATAACTATACAAACGGTCATACAAAACTTGGCCATGTCCTTAAGAGATAGAAGTGATGAAGCGTGCAAAACTGGGTTGATTTTTTAGTCTTACTGCTGTCCACGTATAGAGCGGATCGATAGCAAACCAAACCTATTTAAGTCGGACTGCAACACGTTCTAGTTATTAAATTGGTACCTATTGTATACCTCGCTTGAACAATAACTATGACCTGTATCTAGAATATTCAAATAAGTTTTGATTTTTGTTACCAACATAAAGTAAAAACATTTGATAAAAACCATTCTGACCTACTCGGGTAACAAATATGTTCAGGAATGGCAGTAGAATTTCAAATATCATTCTATATTTATGTGTTTATATAATTATTGTAGTTCATAATGAAGCTCTAAAGAGCCTTTTTGTGTATGTTAGGATCTGCCGTCAACCCATTATTGTCCCACTGCTGGCTACAGGTCTCCTCTCAGAGTGGAAGGGCTTTAGGCCAAAGTTCACTGCTCTGGCCAAGTGCGTATTGGTAGTATGCTAGGAACACCCACAACAAAGAAAAGTAAAGGATTATAATTGTTCATATAAATTTCCGTGCAAAAGTAATTTATTGTAGTAGCAAATATGGTGTACGAAAAATTATACAGTAAATAATGCTGACGTTAACAAGAAAATATCCATGATTATCATAATAGCCGATAATTTCCTCATACAATAAAACAACGCGGGACTGAAACTGGGGACAGCTTGGGAGATGAATTATCGTTCCCGGGACAAAGAGCCGCCGCGACGGTCTCCTGTCACATCTTACGACACGTGATCTTTTAGCGTTGTTATTCGTAAACCATTTAAGACAAGAAGTATTATCAATAATTACTTCTTTATTTGAGTTTGAAATAGTTTTTAGCTACGGCTTTAGCTGACAGGAGAGTGAAGTGAATTTCGGGTCTCGAGGACAGCTCTATTTAGACAGTACAGTAAATAATAATTCTAACGTTCATTAGTTACTAAAGGTATAAAGTAAAAGCCAAATCTGAATAATTGGGCTACTTCTGAACTGATTTTAATATTCTATTTTTTATTTAATAGGAAATTTCATTACGGTACTTTCTATTCTGGTCATGGGTGTGGTGGATTATTTAACTCTTTGAGTTACTCGTATGGGATGGAAATCGCCATCACTGATTCCGTTTTTTAAATAATTTAGGATAACTCAGATTCTGGTGATCCGATTCAAATGAAACTTACAATTTACATCGGGTATCTAGGATGACATGATATTATGAAAAAAATAACCTACAACTCCTCCACGCTGGTGATACAGGGGTATTTGAATCCTGAATCATAGTCAAGGATTAATAAGCAGAGACTTGAAAAAAAATAACGTTCAATGAATTCTCTTGAATCCTGATGATACAGGGCAGTGCAAGTCTTACTCGTAGGAGTTGATCTTACGGATATATAATAAGATTACTAAGCAAACATATAGAATGTACCTTTAATTGTTCAACCCTAACTAAACAGGGTACTGCAACCCTAAGCTCTATACCTTAGCTTAGTATGTATCCCTACCTCTATGGGTAGAGGTACATACGATGTTCAATTTGATCTTTAACTTTTCAACCCTAATAATGCAAGGTATTACAAGTGTGAGTCATAGGAGTTAGCCATTTCGTCCCTGTAATTCATACGATCAGAATACGGCTACGGTATCCGCTGTCTGTCGTAAGAGGTGAGTAAAAGGAGCTTCCGGGGTCGCGGGAGGCTAGAGTGGGAACTCAAACCGATCGGTCAGGTGACCCCGGGAAGGACGGCGGCATGTGTGGCCGCATACTGTCGTAAAGACCAACCGGAGCGGTGGGCCCAGCCGCTCACCTGGGAGGAGCCCGATGGGGCAACACGTTCAGAGGACTCCGGTTGCGTTGCTTTAGAGATCCTGGAGTCGTCATCGTAGCGCTGAGGACGGCCACTGGGGGGGTTTTAACGCGGTAAAAATACCACGCATCCCTTTGTCGCTCTCACAGCGTCGGTTACCTTTTGAAAGTTTCCTCCACGAAAGAAAAAAAAGAGTTAGCCATTTGTTGCTTACAGATTGTCTTTTATTAACAACATGTGATGTATTTAGTAAATACGATGAAAAATTAGACCTTCATTTTTTAAATTTGATGATGCAGGGTACTTCAGGCCTAGCCTATAGGAGTTGACTAATTAGCGCTTATGGATATGTAAGAGCAATTGTAACAAGAGGTGCTTGTTGAAAAATTTGATTTTCAACTTCTCTGCTTTGATTAACTGCTACAATCTTCCTAAACCATAGGACTACATTTAATTGGAGCGTTTTATATAGGATTGGTTAGGTTAATATTAGTTTTCATTAATTTTTAAATCTAAATCGCGTGGTCAGCTAGTATACTTTTGAAATAGTCCAATTGATACAGTAAAACCAGAATAAGTAGTAACTAATGACTCCCGGTTATCCGAATGGCCGATCATTGAATCGCCTAGGATACAGTGCGGAATGGAACTGCCGAAAACCTTACAAACGAAATATTGTTTCCGTGATGGAGACCTCTGAGACGCTGCTGGTGTCACAGTCATAATAGTTTGACGCATGATCTTTTACTTTTGCTTACATATTCGTACACACATATAGGTAAGACTTATACAACTTTAGGACGTAAAAAGTCATTTGATCATAGTCATTAGTCATCAAACATAATACTTATTAATCCACGAGAGGAGTATGAAATATATTTCAAAGAATGTTAATCCTGGCAAAACGTTTAATAGTGGTAGATATATTAAAGTTTATCGTTTAATTGTATTACCGAAACGACATTCGCCACATGGAAGTGGCAGTATACGAAATCAAACAAATACCTCGTTTACTTGCAGGTAACTTGCAATGAATATATTTATATTAATGTAGTTTTTCATGATTTAACGACACATTCAATTACCACCACAATGACAACACAAAAATATTTTTGACTTAACATTAACCTTAACCTTAGCCTAAAAATAGTATTGACTCAACTTTAAACTAAATTTTAGGCAGGAGCAGTTATTAGCAATTGTATCGGTTTACTATCATGGTACTAATACATGAGCAATAATTCACGTCGAGGATTGACGGTACATACTGTTGCCGATGGTCGCTAGCGGAAGGCAACGACAGTCACGCCTGTGTATTACTACCCTTAGACATTACGGAGGATTATACATCGGTAACAAAGTCAGAGTCGATTAATATTCTATGGACAGCCGTAATTTACCATATAAAGAACAAAATCATTCTTGCATACACGTTTACTACATCTGTTAGGTTAAAATGTGAACGTAAAAATTTTGAACATGAAACAATTTCGAGCATTCTTTGTACAAGAGTAATTCCAGTTATGTCCCGAAACTACCGTAACATCAAATACGTGGTTGAAAAAATACGCCGCGGCCAAAATAACTACTGCTATCCTCGCAAATTTCCTCTAGTCTTTGTAAGTAATGTAAGTTCGCTGTCTGTACTTTGTTCTATCAAACTGATTTTCTATGATTATGTTTTGAAGTTATAACAATTCACGAAGTTAAAGATAGGTGATAAAATAGGTAGATAATTTTATCGATTTTTCAAGGATTAAAGCCTTGGGTTTCATTGTTATATTTTAATTACAAGAAATTAGACCACTGGCGTATAAAACGCCTTTCCGATAAGTCTTGGGTGTAATAAGGCATCGATTTGAAAATACCTTTTTTATAAGATTTAAGTAGCAAACGAGCAAGCAGTCCGCCTGAGGGTAAGTGCACTTATGCTACCGCTCCCAAATAGAATATAAATTCTACCTGAAGTCAATCACAGATGCGTTGCTACTCCGGACCATGATAATCGCCTCATATAAAATGTACTGGCAACCACACTTCCGGCAACACCCTTCCATGGAAATCTAAACGCAAGAACTGCTTCATACTAGTGAGTGTCCCATTTTATGACAGTTAAAGATGATATCTATAAACTATAAACGGCTATAATCTATAAATGGCTATTTATCTATAAACGGGAGCCATTATCATATTAGGTGGACTGCATTCTTCTTTATTGTTTTCCTTAAAACAGTTATATTGACGGCATATAAAACAGTGAAACACACAATAGAATGAAATAACTTTCGAAGTCAATGAAGTAACTAATAAAAAGCTTAAGCTATATCAAATTGGAACCTTCTATGTAACTGAATTTCGCTTTTGCAGTTCCAGTAACATCTTACACTAAACTTATTCTGTGAACCAAACCATCACAGAATAAGTTTAGTGTCAAAAGACAAAAAGTATTCGAAGTATCTACATAGAGATAGGGTAAAATATAGAGCGGATTCGGGGGAAGTCAGCTTGTGGAGCAGGTGAAGGGGCGTACAAATATGGGGTTTCATGTTTACTAATCGTCCGAATTAAAAAATATTAGCAGTTACTGGCAGTTTTGGATTACGTGATTTTTATGTAGGACACGACAATATTATAAAATAATAAAAAAAATGTCGAAGACAGAATACCCACATGATGATATGTTATCATTGACGCCTTTGGGGTATTTGCAAGCCACCCCCTATAGAACTGAACAAAACGTAATGTATGAAAGTGAAAACATACACAGAAAGTCCATTATTGTAATTGTTACCTTTATATTTCCATGAATCCCATTTATGAAGGAACTGTTTTAAAGGAAATTTTAAGAAATACTCTTGTTTAAATGCATACCAATAGGGAACTATAAGCAAAAAGTTATGACGATAAATTATACATTACTTAATTATCGTGTATTTAGTTCCTACACATACAATTGAATACCATGCCGGTCTTGTCCGTAGCAGGTCTCAACATTGTGTGAAATGGCAAAATAAAATAGAACCGAAATTAATGGAAGTAAGGGACAGTAGGAACTTTTTAGATGTCTGATGCAGTCCACGAATAGAACGGATCAATACGGCCACCAAATCTATTTAGCTCGTCCCGGTCGCAACATATTCTCGGCTCTCTACCGTTCTGAACGGCCCAATTTAATTTTAAAGTCCCTCGTTCAATAAAAATCCCATATACATTTAAGGAAAAGGATATATTAAGCACATAAACTGAATTAAACTGATTTAAGGAATTAGAGGACGAGGAGGAGGAATTGACGACCCGCGTGGCGCAGCGGTTACCGTACCGGTCTGACACGCAGTGGGTCCCGGGTTCGATTCCCGGCCAGGCAGGTATCTGTATGACGAGTTTAGATTTTGGTTCTGGTTCTGGGTGTTTGTATATTCGTCTTTGTCTGTGTCCATGGCACCCACGACTCAGGAGAAAATCCTACTGTGGGGCTATATATAATGTAGAGGATTCAAAGATTTTTGTGGATCCACTGAAAAACAAGCTTATTTTGCATGTCGTTATTATCATGATGTAGTGCAATTCATTAAATCCAGTATATATTAAATACGTGTATAGAATTCCCCAATGAACTACTAGCTTGGTCGTTCATTCCCGCTCAATTTAAATATCAGCTACAAAAATGAGAAGTAAGAGATTTGCCTCTATCTTTACCGCTTCCATTTCAAACTATCTTAAACATATTACAACAAACTACGAAACGAATGTATCTATCATAATATTGATAAGGGTACGAAAATATCCTTTCCTTTACAATACCTACTATAAATATTAATTATTACAATAAATATAATACGTAATAATATAATAAATATTCTAATATTAGCGATAAATCCACAGAAAAAATATAGCATTAAAGTACTACTTTCCAACTTACTTTGTACTCTAAAATAGCTTACTGGGGAGAAAATGATATAAAATATTTTCTGAGCTCCACAAGAGGACTCTATGTCATGAAAGCTATAAATACACATAGTTAATTACACAAACAAGCAGACCCAGAGGGAAATATAAATAGAAATCCATCATTGACACGTAATTATGTCCGGGTATCGCACCAAGGACACTCCGCCAAACCTCCACTTTGACTACATAGTCTTTGTAAAACAGTTGATATTTATAAACATGTATAAATGTGACACTTTTATTTGACTAACCTTACGATCTTACCTCCTCAAGCTAGGTTCATAAAATTCGAACAGTAGACTATTTTCAAATTTATCGACTAAGAAAGTAAGTTTGATATTCTACTAATGTTTGTTGTATTTTGGATTGATACTCTGCACGTACAAAGTCGCGTTCAACAGCTCGTTTCGTAGTTTCTAAGGAAAATATTACAGGTACACCACGTATGAAAGCATATAAGTAATAGCCGAGGAAACTGGCCATTAACATTGCTAATGCCGACAAGAAATGATTTGTAAGTGTCCCAAATGAGCGAGAATTTCCTTATGCAATTCGAAGGTGGCTCCTGTATGGAAACGAAATTGTTGACAGTTTAGGAGATGAATTATTGTGAGGCGTGATGAAGAGGGGTCCAGCGGTTGTGACATATTATCTTGACATATGACCTGCTCTTGAATTACAGTTCGTCTTGAAACATTAATGCAAACTGTCTCATGTCATCCTATTTGAATGTTAAAGGGACATCCTTTCTTAAGATGTCCATGTCGGAATGAAGGACGCTGTTGTTGGATCCCGTCCTGTAGACGGTAAATGTTACATTCATTTATAGGTAAACATATTTAGAACACCTGTACTAAGTAAAGTACAAATAGAATATATGAAAGGTAAAAAGCCTCTCATATAGGGGTAAGAATTAAAAATGTATTTGAATACCTATACATTTTTCCAATCCAATATATTTTTTTCGTTCGTGTGTTGTATCTATTATTATGTAATGAAATGAAATGTCTTTATTTTTGTATAGGCCTACGGAGGCACTTACAAATTGTCAGTTACATTTTTTTTTCTTACACTACCACCGGATCGGAACACGACCTCAACTGAGAAGATCCGGCAAGAAACTCAGCGGGTTTGTCTTTTTTCTTATTTATATCCATTTTTTTATTAGTATATAGTGCCTACCGCACCGTCTTTATTTCCTTTGTTCAGTTTATATTCAGTGTTAAACAAACACATCATCAAGCTTAATAAGCGTGACATAGATACAATGCGGTTGATATGACAAGTTATATTATTAATATATGTTAAATATATAGAGTCGGCATTGGCAAGATTTTCTTCCAAAAAAACCCAGGAGCGGCTTCTTTACGCATTGTATTATCATACAGGTTATTCCGAGATTGTAATACGAACACATTCCCGAGTATTCTATCATTGTCTAGGTACAATAAAATAATTTGACAAGGATAACTTTTCGGATTGTTTTTTTAAATGCATTCGCGTTATAAGTAACAAAAAGTAATATAAAAAGTACCAAGTACATTACACTTATCTCGTCAATCAACACCAGTGATTAAATTAAAATAACATTTAGAGCGAACGACAGGGTAACAAAAGGAAATAAATATAGTTGAATAAAGCAATTATGCATATCTTGAACCAGCGGAATTGTCCAGACTAGTGGTGTAAGATATATTCGCGAATATTCGTATGTTTTTAAATATGCGCATTCGCATTCGCAAGAATTGATGCGAATCTTTTGCAAATATTGATTTGCAATGCTTCGCAAGAAAAGCTCGCTAAATATAAATGGAACTGCAGTTTGACGACTAAAAAAAAAAAAGATCGCCAAATCTAGATGACCCGGCCCCCTATATCCACACATCATCTCTTTGATGGCCACTGCTGGACGTAGGCATCCCCTAAATGACGCCACTCCAACAGGTCCTGTACCCTCTGAATTCAACGGTTTCCCGCTGTCTTCTTCATGTCGTCGGTCTACCTGGTGGCGGCCACGTTTAAACAAGAGGAGTACAGGTCAACCCCTACACCAAAATGTAAATAAGGTTCAAATAATTACATTAGTTGCATTACTAGCCTAGACTGATACCAATAGCGATGTGGTGTGAAAATAGAAGCGCATGGCCATTTTCCGCTGCGTTGGCCCAAACGGCTTCTGGCGGCTTTAGCTATAAACTACGCTTAACTATATTGCATTATTGCCTACAGCCTCTCTATATCATATATGTATTATTTATACGTAAATAACTGTTTATCGAATCTCAAATTTACTGACCGTTTTAAATTAGTATAACAAATGGACTTCGTGGTCATTCTTGAACCGAATTATAGACGCGGTGCCAATCCTTAAGATGGAGATGGTCGTCTTATATTCATCAGAATCTCTATAGACAGTTCAACTGTACAGACTGTAGATAGAACTTATGTTTTATAAGAAGTTACTTACTTGTGGGTGTTACTACACGTTATAGGGTGGCAGTGACTACTAAGCATCAGTTGGACTGCATGCTCGTTGGCTGATTCAATCAGATAAAATAAAAAAAACATTAAAAATTGTAAAAACCTTCTCACCTAACAGTTCTCTTAAAATAGTGTGTAAAGCTATCAATTCACATTTGGCCAGCATAGTGGACTATGGCCCAAAAATCCCTTCTTTTCAAATTTCAATAATCATACCTAGCAATAGGACAAAAAAGGATTGACAACGACTCTGTGTATGTTTGCATAAATCGAATAAAAAACTAAAATTGGCTTCTAACAGATATCCGATCAAATGTGAGATTGGATATCTGATTTGTGATGAGAATCTCAACAAATATCGTGAATCTGAGGATATCAAAGCGCACTCATCCATTACAGTTATCGTCTATGTACTATGTGATATATAAATTGCAAAATTCTTTTACAAAGAGAAACACCTTTCTATGGAAAGTGGACTTTTATTAATCTGACTAAAGTAGTAAACAAACATGCAATCCACCTCGGTAAGTGGTCACTGCCGCCCAAAGACAACTGTTCCTACAAATAGAACATGGGTTCTATCTGAAGTCAATCACGATTGCGTTCCTACTCCCGAGGACTAAGATGGTCGCATGTAAAAGTGTGCCGGCTACCAGACGCACCCTTCCATCGAAGCGTAGGAAATGCCTCACGCTAGAAATAGCTGTGTCGCTGGTCCCCAGTCAAACTTTACTGGTCCTACCACCTGGGTAATCCTGGACTGGAGTTTATCTTGGCTAAATTTATATATTTCTATTTCATAAGAAATTTAGAGTATTATTTTTAAAATATTTTTAATATATAGATAAAAGGACTTCCTTAAATAAGATGAGAAAAAATAATTTGATTTATTTGCTATTATCAATTCGTTATATAAATATAAAATTCGTCACATTCTCGAGGGTTGCGTTGTACCATAATGCTTCGTTTAAGGCTTTCAACTGGCGTGCCTCCAGATTTTCTTTTTAGTGACTTGTCAACTGTGGCATAAATAAATCTGACATAAAAAAGTTTTTCTTTATGAACAAATTGAGTCAGAGGTATTATTTCACGCAACAAGTTAAATATAAAGAAAATAATTATGTTTTGTTATCATCATATATGTTTAAATGTTTCAACTTTTAATTCACAGATAGACTCTTCAATTTCTTACACTCTTAACTGTTAAATAACACAGTATACTCCTACTTACTTACTTCTTAAATAACATCCTAAAACCACGATAAGAAATATTTATAAAAAAACACTAAGTAATTGTTATTTTATTTTGTGAAAACATTTCTGTTTCATTTCCAACATGACGGTTGTTACCTGTACCCTTAGTACGGGTTCATCTCGTTCGTTTCGTACGAGTTCAGTTCAAAACGATCAAAGCTTAAATTTTCGCTCATACGCTCCAATATGTATCGCAATGATACAAATTGGATATATAATAAATAAATTATGTATCGCACGTTTATGTAGTCGACAGTTACTTGCGATGTATATACTGTGAAATGATGTATGTAACGTGAACATTGATTGATTTTAGTTAACTTGACCACACCTATTTCTAGCGTGAAGCATTTCTTGCGTTTCGATAGAAGGGTGTGGTTGCCGGCACAGTTTTACATGAGGCGACCATCATAGTCCTCGAGAGTAGCAACGCATCTGTGATTGATTTCATATGGAACCCATGTTCTGTATGAAGTTGATTACAGATGTCCATGAGCGGCAGAGACCACTTACCACCAGGTGGACTGTATGCTCGTTTGCTACTTTAGTCAAATAAAATAAAATAAAATAAAAAGACTTGAACTAAGTTTACTGAATCGAAATTCATTATTAGAACAGATAAAGACTGATTCGTGTATGATTACCGCGTTAAATTATATTATAGATAATTAAGTGGCATAGAGAGATCGTGTCCACCGCAGATATTATCATTGTAAACGTTAATCACGGGTCTGACAAGATAACTTACCCGTCACGCGTGTGAGGTCTCAGAATACAGTTAGGAAGTAATAAAATGGTATGAAATTATTGTTCCGATTTAAGATATAACGTAGCCAAATTTCATAGAAAGTTTAAGAATAAATTAACGTATATATTTAATTGCAAATTAACTACGTCCATTTATAGTTAATCAGTGCTTTTTTATCTGATTGAAATATGTAGCAAACGAGCATGCAGTCTACATGATGGTAAGTGGTCACTGCCGCCCATGGACATCTGTAATAAACTTCATACAGAACATGGGTTCAAGCTGAAGTCAATCACAGATGCGTTGTTACTCCCGAGGACTATGATGGTCGCCTCATGTGAAATAACCACGCCCTTCCAACGAAACACAAGAAATGCTTCACGCTAGAAACAGGTGTGGCGGTGGTACCTCCCCGGTCGAACTAGATTGGTTATACCACCTCGGAAAGTCAGATAGTGTCCACTGCAGTGTTTTTGTAGTTATTATGCTCCCGTCCCTTATACTGTTAGTCATTTCACACTAAAACGCGGTTCAACATTATATTTTGAAACAGGTATGATTGGACCGGATGAGACCACCGCCACCTCTATTTCTATTGTGAACCGGTTCTTGGGTTTCGCCGGAAAGGTATGTCATCTGTGATTAATTTCAGATAAAACCCCTAGTACTACTTATTAGTAATTATATAAATTGTGTAAAAGTTTTTAAACTTTAACTATAAAAGTCTGATTACTAAAACTACTAATAATAAAAAACCTTAATAACAATAGGTATTTACCACCTTTTTATTGATAGATTAGCAGATATTCGTAATCACAGTTAAAATAAAACAAAAAAAAATACGTCGAATTCTTTCTCTTATCTTTTAATTCTGAGATCATGTTCTGTATAAAAAGAATGTATAGAAATATTCATTTATTCTAATTTATAAGAAGAATAAAAGTTCCGCGTGTCTAAGTATTAAAATCATTCTTCATATTATCATATCATGCTATACTATACTATATAATATTGTAAAGGCGAAAGTTTGTGAATGTGTATGTTTGTTAGGTACTTCTTCACGTCTAAACGGCTGGAGCGATTTTCATAAAATTTGGTAGGGAGCTGACACTCTGGATTAACATATAGGCTACTTTATATTGTGGGAAAATGTGTTACTCTATACATCGATTTTTACTAACGCGGGCGAAGCTGTGGGGTTCAGCTAGTATTTACGTATGTACTTACGTATAAAAGTAGTATGGGGAAATTAAAATAATAGATATTTCTTACATTTTTAGAACTTTAGTCTGTTTGAAATTACATTAAAGCAAAACCCCTAAATTTAAGTTAAGAAAATGTAAATAATTCTACTTCTACTATTTATGTACAGAAAACATTTAGTATTTGTTACCTTAAAAACCTATTTCCTGAATAAAAAGTTATTACAAGTCAAAGTTACGTTACATATTTAAACACGGGTAAAACCGTGAGGCATCGCTAGTACAAAATAAAAACAAGCAACGCTACTGGATATACCGATGGAATTAACGGTAATCCCCGCATCATTTTATTAATTACGTGAACTGCCTTTCATTAGCTTCCGGCCTTCCGCGGTATCTAATAACACTTGGAAGATATGAAATTACAACTTAATCCCATAAATAGGTAAGACCATTACTCCTACACAGGAAATGAACCAGAATACAGATTAAATATTAATTTGAACTATGTAAAAAAACAATACTATCAATAGCTGTCTTGTTTTACTTCAAAGACTACGTTCAATGATTGTTCTGGATAATTTCAATTATATCGTGTTCTAAGAAGAAAGTGGGCCTGAAGACCTGGAAAAGTAAGGATAGGCCAGTATATAAGTATTATATTCTTTTTATTATTCTTGTTACTTATTATGTACAGCAAAATTAATACTCTTTCAACAAAATAGTAGCCGTATAATAGCTCTTCACATTAAAACGAATAAATGTTGCTCTAACATCAAGGTTCTTTCGCTTTGTTTTGTATTACCTAACAGTATATACCTTTTTTTTTTACGTCAGGGAACCTTTTATAGGCTTCTCTCCGCTGGGCAACGGAGAGGGTGTGTCGGAGTCCGGCCGCAACCGTATACCGACTAAACCACTGACGGTGTCCCTTCGTTAGCTTACGCCGGGGGGCAGGGATACGCTTGCGCATTCAACATATACAAACAGTATATACCTAACAGTATAATTTGTTACTTCGTTTAAAAAAGAAAGATGGAAAAAGGATATAGTCTCAATGTAACGAAAATATTATTGGTTACTTTAATTTATTTATCCCGTACAGTTCTCTTTCTTCGTCTTTTATTTGCCATTTAGTTATTATATAAAAAATCTATATTCGTTTTTCTTGTTAGTATCAATATAAACAAGATTTGACATAAAGAAATTAGAAAATATTATATTACTTTATCTCTCTTTACATTACTCTGAAGCTCCGTACACGTTGATTCTGACGCACCAATTAATTATTTATTTATATCGTACTTTTTAGGATTTCCTCTTCATTTGAGTAAATATAATTTGGATTAGGTCTATATATAAAGTTTAAGTTTTAGTTTTTTTTTTTATTTTTTATTTTTTTATTTTTTTTTAAGTTTCCCCTCGAGAACAAAATAAAGGTCTATATATTAGCTGTGTTTCAAAAACTTTTTGATAACGTGGGTACCCAAAAGTAGTGGTAAAAAGTCGTGGACAATTAATGTTCATATACCAAAAATACTATCTTTTTAGACAAAAGAAGCAAGGCTGCAATGGTGAAGCTAATTTAATGAGTCGTTTGACTTTTCAACAATACAGTCTATGGCTTCTAATTAATTAGTGGCAGATAGCGGAGTATGGCACAATAAAAGAATCTTACTTTAAAAGGGATTATCTTTGTCGAGATTTGAAGAGCAGTGCAAAGCACCAGCGATCTCTCATTTTCACGGACATTTCGAGTGCAATAAATTCTGTGTATTTAGGATGATAAATGAACATTTTGCGCTTCTATCTCGTGCTTATTGTTTCACGAAAATTGTATGTGAGATTCTTATGTGCCGCAATGGTTGAATGAGAGTACTTTGCTATTGAATGTACTGTGGATTTTGTATTTCATTTTTCTTTGAGTTATTTCTTAATTAGCTTTTGTTATTTTAGTGTTCGTCTAGCTTGACCAAGCATCGTACCTGATTAATTTTTCACTACCCCTGATAGGTAGAACTTGTTGATTGTTAAACAATCTCAAGTCCTATAATAGATTCATACGGGTGGGGTTTTTGGTTAAAATGCGCGGGGTGGTAGTAGTCAATTATAAAAATCATTTTCATTTTATTGCTATCGTATCTAAAAATGTACCCCAAGGTTAATAAAACCGTGTTATAAACGAAAAACTACATGTTTGAATCGCAACGGGAGTTATAAACAATATTTGAAGTATAAGGTTTCATCTAAGTACTAATTTAAATTGATCCCATAAACCGACATCTATCAAAGTAAGAGAAACTTTTTCATTGCGAATAAGAAAAGACACCTGTCTTCGACTACGGAATAAGTAATAGAACGTCGAAAGATCTCTTTAATTGATGGATGTCCAAACGTAATTCAGAGGGAATAAAATCTTGGAAATTGTTGTATAAATCTGTTTCGGTGTTGTTTTATTTTATTTATTTTATTTTGTTTGGAAAATTTACAGCTAACTTACATTCTTATTAACAACACTGAGTGAAAAGCATTTACAAACTTTCACTTATAACATTAAAAGGATAAAAATGTTTTATTATAGGTATATAGGTTAAAAAATATATACATATACCTACACATGCACACATGTATATATGTGTGTATCTTTTGGCTAAACATTTCAGTCTAAATTACAAAAGCTAGAACAATGAAACTTGGACAATAGGATAATATTATGATGTAAACACTCGCTAAGAAGGATTTCGTGGTATTTTCCCTACACGGTGGTTAATTAGGGGTAAAATGTTTGTACTATTTTGTATACTGATACATTCTACCCGTACGAAGTTTCGAGCCACAAGTAGTTATAAAAATGTAACATTTGTTTTATAGACTTAGTTACCGAAATTTATTTCAATATTTGTACTCATTACACTTAACTTTTGCAATTCAATATGGAGAATGAAAAATAACTGTAAATTGAACCCAAGATTACATTATGTACCGAAATACCTATTCTATTTTTTAAAGTAACAAAAATAAAAAAATAAAAGTACATGGTATATACGGTTTCTAATACTACTACAAAGTACTCATTGAGCTCAATCGAATTGTTTTACAAAATTGTATAGACGAAGTTTGTTTGTTCAGTATTTCAATAATTTATCATCCAATTAGAACTTTCATACTCTTAGCCATAAAATATCGGCACCACAAAGTGATAAAATGTCTCCGAGGAAAATAATATGATAGTAAACCGGGCAAAGTAACACAAGTAAAGTAATAAACTGGCACGCCGGCTGCCGTAATCAAATAAAGCCAAGTACAAGGAATGGATTTACGGCGACACCGAGAATCCTCTCGGCTTACGCCTAAACGTTATTCCGATCGACTGAAAACAATACATCACGATGCCCAACAAATAAAATCACGAAATGGAAGGTACAAGCCATTATTTATTTTCATCTTTATGTTCATGCCATTTTCTCTCAATTATAGATCTCGAAAGTGACGCGGAAATCTCGACATTTCGTTTGAGATGCGAAATTGACAGCGAAATTAATACAGTAAATATTCATCAATCCGGACGTCGGCTGCTCTCACGACGCTCTCGTTCGTCGCCGGAACGCCTGGGGGAGAATACATGAAATATTTCCATATTATAATAAACCTCGTGAAATACCTCCTTTATGAGGTCTCATCTTGTTAGAACAGAGTTCATATAAAAATAGTTCTGCGCACCTTGCTCATTTTCATTATACTTACTAGTGCATTTTCGCTTCAAGTTAGCTAATTATACACTGAACTTTGTTATTTAAAGCTTTGCTTATATTATCAAACTACCAGCATGTTTGAACAGTAATGGAAGGATTGATATAATAAAGTCTCTCGTCAACCCATTATTGTTCAACTGCTGGGCACGGGTCTTCTCTCGGAATAAGAGAGTTTTAGGCCGTAGGCCACCGCGCTGGCCAAGTGCGAATTGTTGGACATTGCGAATTGCTGGACATAATAAATGTGGATATAATAAAATATATAAAACTAATTCATAGCATCATTATTTTGTTAAAAAATAGATCTTACGAAATTTAGAATAGGTATCAAAATATATCGGAAACATACGATTAGTGCCTTTGAGTTTTTAGCAAATAAGAATGAAATCTGCATGATGGTTAGTGGATCACCGCTGCACATGATCACTTTTTAAATAACATCATATAGAACTGGGATTCTACATGAAGTAAATGTTTTCAAGCAAGGAAGTGCAACACCTACATATATATACCTACATATATTTTGTCACTGCCTCTTATATAGCCAAAGCCGCTTGCCTATACCCAATTAACAAAATAAATAGGAATTGCTTGATTCATTTATTGCTTGAGAAATACATAAGCTTACAAAAGGTTGTAGAAAAGTTAAACATTTATGAAATATTACGGCAAACTAAATGAGTACATGAAGATGGAAGCTCATTAAGGAATAATTAAAGCTTGTGGTGTGACACTACTAAAATCATATGAATTTGGTATATTATTCCTATATATATTACTTGAAATTTAAGAAAATTTTGTTACGAGTTTAAATTGACATTCTGAGAGTCAAATTACCTTAAGAGAATGGCGTAACAATTTTTATTTTAAGCTAACAGAATGCCACCATTTGAAATAAGAATTGAGATGTGTTTTCAAGATTAGATATGTTATGTAGATCTTTGTTACATAATTACAATTTTAAAGGTAGATTTAGTAATGAATGGCCCTTTATAATGGAGTTTTATAAAGTCTCGGAGTACCCTGAAAATGTTATAAAATCTTAGGTACCTACATTATATACTCCCATATTCTACAATTTTAAGTGAACTAAAGTGCTCTAACTGTACTTTTCAAATCAGTTTTTTTAGGCCTCGTAACTTCACCACCGTAAACCACCTATAATAGAAATCATGATAGAAACTAACTAGGGTAGTAATAAGAACAAAAAACACCTTACCCATATTAACAATTGCGTTCGTATTGTATCCACTATTAATTCTAGATGCCTGAATGGCGTTTCTGATTGCGTTTACTACAACGTAGCCCATACACGATGGCGGCTCACTTACAGCTGAAATTAAAATATACTGATAAAATCTTGCTACCCACAACTCTACAGGAAGCTGCTGCCTAAATCTAGAAGCAGGTTTTGAGTAGTAAAATCATTAACTAGCCTATTATGGTGCGACCGGACTCAGCGAATGTATGACATCATGAATGTATGAGCCCTAATAGTAGAAGATACGTTATGACGTATCTGCTACTATTAGGGCTATCATTTTTCGGGCAGAACGAGTATAGTCCGACAGGAGGTACCATCGCGATTCGGTGAAAGGGTGTGGTTGCGACCATCGTAGGCCCTGAGAGTAGCAATGCATCAGTTATTGACTTCTGATAAAACCTCTGTCCTGTTTGGAGACCTATGAAGGATTTCCATTTCTTGACACAATTTTGATACAAGAATGCAATTTGACAAAACTGACTTATTTTTACATTTTTTCCGAGCACAAATTCACATATACGTACCACAAAGAAACGGCGTTACAAATTTTAATCGCTAGTTTATTTATTTATTTATATATAAATTCACCAACGATTATTACATTTACATATGACGCAGTTACATAAGATACAAAAGTTTTGCAATAAATGTACAATCACTTATAGGTGAATATCAAAACCTTATAATTAAAAAAAACTTTGTAAGCAGTATGAAATAGGTTATAAAAAAAGATAGTTTATGTAATACAGTTTTCAGCAATAAAAGGTTTTCAATACTTAATTTACAGTTATGATTGAGCGCTTGAATTGACTTAGAGATAATGAGTTTATATCTATATTTATATTTTAGCTAGTGATCCCATCTAAAAACTAACCACTAGTAAACCCATCAGTAGCAAATAGAGACAGTTAAAATCCATAAATCGTTCAATTCCCTGAGTATCCGAGTACGTGTATGTAAATACTTCGTATCCTCGTTTTATGGTCGGTGTCGCAGGAAGTAACAGTTAGTTGTGGTCTGGCTATAGGCGACAACTGTCCCCAACACAGTGGCGGATTTTGTGGTTTTGCTAAGTGTTCGTAGCTGACAGCTAAGTGTATCACGCAATAAAAGCCAAATGCCAGTGACATCGCCCTATTTAAGTGGGTGGAATACTAAACACTTTTAATATTTTGTAAATGCGTTTTCAATATATGAAAACTTTTTAAAACGAAGAAGTTAAAGATCGCAAAGAATTTTCGTTTGCAATTCCTTTAACTTCTTAGAAGTGTGTTAAGTCATGAATAACAGAGAGGGGGAGGGTCTTAATTCTTTCATTTCATCAGTCCCAATTAATACTAAAAACATAATATATCAGCCATAGAAAAAGTGGAACATTAAGAACATTCGAAATAAAAAATGAGAAATAATATTTACCTACAATACAGGAGTTAAAAATAGAAAAAAAAAACATTTTGATGAATTTACTTACCTTTCGAACCTAAAACACCATCAGGATTCACCGATCCCCGTTTCAAGTATACTCGATAATCATTCGGAATATCTTTCGCGCCATATATTTTGTAGTTCCAAGTGCGAAAGTTGTACAGTTTTCCATTATACTCATTGTATATAGTATCTTCCAAGGTCCATGAAGACAGCGCTTGAACAAAAGCTCCTTCTACCTGTTGACAGAAGTAAAGCTATTCAATATCATTTATTTTTTTAATAATAAAAGTTGATTCAAAAAGTAGACAATAAGCATGTATAAATTGTGGCTTCATATGAAATTAAAATACTCGCAAAATTAATTAGGCTGGCAATAACTTAAATTAAGTTAATATACCAAATGTCAAGCGGTAAAATACATTGTTGCATAAGTTTGGTTTCAGTACAAAATATAAAGTTAGCTTATAAAACAAATTAAATGTTAATATAAAATGATGAAAAAATACGGTGCAATTTCTTAACTAATGCACAAACCAACTATTGACACCGGGCATTTACGACGAGGTCTAGCGTAATGACGTGTAGACAGATTTCAACGAGCTATTGTTGTGCTCACAATGCTTAGTTCATATCAAAAGGAGGGTAAAAGTTGACATTGTCGCAACACTGAAAGGTCAGGGGCGCTATCTCTCTACGCTTTTACTAAAAAACATCATTGTTCTACGCACTAAACAGATTTTTTTACCCAGTGGAAATTTTGCACGAGTAATATTATAGACTAACTACATTGCTTTATAGTCACATCATTTGTACACATTACTCTTTTAAAACAGAAATATTCTGCTTCAAATATAACATTTGCGCAAAAAAACCCTTACTGGGACTATATTAAATGTGCTATCTGTATCATTAATAACACTGTCGCTAAAAACATCATAACTATTTAAAATAACTTAAAGTTATTGAATAAAACGTACCTGACCAACGTCAAGAGCAGGATTAATGCTACGCCCGCAGTCTTCATAGACATCCGCTCGCACTATCCACTTCCTTCCCGTTAGTATATCTACTTCAACTTCAATAGCTGCTAGACCGTATGCTTTATACGGACGTACACCAGGTGTATTAGGCCCAGCTATTGAATTCGCTTGTAACAATATACCTCGTGAATTCGCTTCGAATACTATTTGTTGCCATGTTCCATTAGGCATATCAGCTCTGACTGGATCTAGTCTTGCTTTAATCTGATTACAAGCATCTATCACTGAGCGAGCACAACATTCAGTAGTAACACTAGCGACTGTTGCAAAAGTATTCGGCGTCGCAAAGTTAAACGCAGGTGTGATAGTAACATGCTCAACAGGTACGTTTAGTTCCTTGGCCGCCACTTGAGCCATTCTTGTATAAAGTCCTTGTCCAATTTCAGTGCCACCTATGCTTAATGTGACACTTCCATCTCCAAAATATACACTTACTAGAACAACAAAGTTACTTGGAAATTCGACGCTAAATGCCATATTGGTGAAGTTTATCCCTCTTTTCTTCCAACGGTGGTGAGTGTTAAATATCTCCACCGCAGCTTCTCTTTGACTAAAGTCTATTCTTTGTAAGAAATCCGTTACCGTAAGTGGTGGTAAGCTATTTTCATGGCTATAATTGCCCATACGGACTATCACAGGATCTTTATTTATTTCCACCGAAATGTGATGCATTATGTGTTCTATCCCAGGTATCGCTTCGAAGGAACCTTAAAATTGAAACCATTTTATGCAACGTGATTAACTTGAAACCACAAAAAAATATCTGTTATTATATAGCTTATTTATGTTCAATGCTAGATGTTCTAGCATTACACTATATTATATTATTTACACGTCATTTTTTAGCTAAACACTGACAGAAGCAAATTTGTAAACTATAAAAATGTTTTACTTTTATAATATTGAAATAGCAAACGAGTAGGTGGTCATGTGCAGCCTCTGCCGCCGATAGAAACCTTTAACCAACTTCTAATAGAAATAGTTTTAATTGATGTTGATCACAGAAATGTTGCTACTGGAGTGTAATAGGCGCCTCATAACTTGTCAGCAGATACGTAGCAAGAAATCGGTTAAAAAGGAGCATGCACTTAATCTGATAAAACTAAACAACATTATATTTAACAGAGGTTCTATTTGAAGTCAATTACATGCATCCAAATCATGGTTTCTCCCAAGGAGTAAAACGATGGCCTCGTATAAACGTAAACCGGCAACTACTTTATAACACTGAAGAGCAAAATATATTCAACACTACAATGGAAAGGTGAGTAAATTACTGGAATCTTGTAGGTTAATATATAAATAAATACTGTATTTTTTGTTTAGAAAAATACATTACCTGGAGCTCGCATAAAACAATTTGTCGGAGCATCTGTTATGACGGAAAATGTCTGCACATTCCAACGCGTGATATCGTAGCAGTTAGGGAAGTTGCCGATGATAAAGTCGCACTCATTTTCATTCACAGACAGTCCATCGTTCACATACCATACAGCGTCCAAGTATTGAATTACACCGTGATCGTCCACCCCTACCTAATAAAATTGTCTTTTATACTCTGGGTTGCAAATGTTTGAGTTTTTGATCAATTATTTATTTATTTATTAATACGAAAGAGTAGTGACGTACGTATATTTAAGAAGCCATAACACTGTCCTAAACTGACTAAGACTGGAAGTAATAAAAAATGACAAAAAATAAGTTTATGTTACCAATCATTATTGATTATAACAACATAACATAACAACAAAAACGTTAGTAAAAAACATTATACTGAATTTATTATGTCAGAAATGAGCCTGTGGAATTATCTGAAATATCTAAAGCTGTGTTTTTTCCTCGCACTGTACGGCGGAACACGGGTGCGCTTTCCTATTCATCCGCGAGAAATATCTGAAGCTATGGAATATAAATTTGAAAAATGATATACATAGACTGTATGTGGCATCAAAACTTGTATATTTAATGTGTTATAATAATTGCTTTATATTAACTTGAAACTTGTATATTGTAAAACATTCTCGAGTTCACACAGCGCAACAGCGCTTACATTAAACAATCTTATTCCAAAAACCACGTCATAATTCAACAATATAAGGCTGGAAAGTAAATATGAGTACCTCATAGTCAAGTCTGCTGTTTGGCCGCTTACCAGTAGCGCGCATTATATCATACAAGTGCATAACCAACCGACATGGCCTATTTAATGTTTTCGCCACCAACGCACTAGCGCACGCAACCAAGTTACTGCGTATGTATTTACTGCCAAACGCCCCACCACATCTCCTCGTCTTCACTATAATGCTGAAACAAAATTTCTTTCAACAATACATCAAGTCAGTCTTTAACTTTGTATTTAACGGTAATGTAAGAAAAATACAAAGTTGCAGAGTTCTAATATTGTAAAATTCATTTAAATCTCAGTAATGAAATTAATATTTATTTGTGAACGATAGGCTTTTGTTTGATGTTTCACAAATTATTAAAATTATTTTATCATCAATAAAAGTGCATATTACTATGATCAACGTAGCAAATGAAGCAAGATATTACACGTGCAGTGAATGTTTTGATGAATGTTTCAATATCATATTATGGAATAACCCAACAAAAAATGATATGCATGGCATTGAGAGTCGTTACGTATGAATGAAATATGAAATATGACTTACAAACTTTCTGGTATATTTAGGACCCGCGCTACAGCAGATTGTAATTGAGTCGTGTACTGAGTGGCGCTGTGAATTTCTATACCATTATCCACAGGTATCGCTACCGTCGTGTGCAGCTCCATCATGAAGTGATATTGACGTGGGCTACTGAATGTTCCTTTCACAACCTTGTATATATTCGTTCCTCTACTCGATGGTGTAATAGTGCGGTACGGTTTAACTCTGTTTTCATTTTTAGGAGCCTTTAATGCTTCTTCTATTGTGAACACGGCCGGTTTGTTCAATTCATTTTTATATTTAATTTTAACCAAACTTTTCACTTCAAAAGCTAAAGCCATTGTGGTTGCTACAACAATGGCTACAGGCTGGTTGTAATATTGAACCTTTTCACTTGCGAGTAATACTTCGAATTCAGGTATTTTGGCATCATTTGGATATACATAACTGTTTATTCCAGGAATATCTGCAGCAGTCAATACAGCTATGACTCCCTTAACTTTCTATAACAAAAAATAATAAACTATAACGCTTTCTACATTTATACCTCCAGAGTAGTACGTTTCCTGTGTTGTGGATGCCAAAGTCGAAAACACAAACACCCAGACCCGAAGCAGAAATCTAAATTTACCATTCACATATTTGTCTGGTCATGGATCGAACACAGAAACCTCAGTGAGTCTGACCGGTATATGGGGACCGCTTCGCTACGCAAGTCGTCCGAAGGTTAAGATTAGAATAACGTCATCCATCCATCCATCCATCAGCCTTTTGATGTCCACTGCTGAACATAGGCCTCCCCTAAATGGGGGTTTTTGCCGATAGTCACCGCGCTTGGCAAGCGTGTTGGTGACCGCAGTAGGTGTAAGTTACACAAGGAGATGCTGCTGCCCATCTCTTGGATTTATGTCCCTTAGTCGCCTCGTACGACATCCACGGGTAGAGAGGGAGTGGTGCTATTCTAAAAGACTGACACCACACGGCTAGAATAACGTATGACTCTTTAATTTTAAGTTAAGTCATTAAACGTTACAAGTTTATTTGAAAAAGGAACTAAATCGAAACTTATCATAAATGAATATGAAGCAAACAGTATCTCAAAAGTAATGGTTGTACGTACTAAAGCTTCGGTGGCGTCTATCGATTCTATGTCGGCCTTTGTAACGGTGCTGAGTACAAAAGCGGCGAACACTTCATCTTTTATAGCGGGGATATCATCAGTATAAACTGCTTCCCCCGCACATTGTATCAAGCCTTCCTTTTTCAGCAGCGGCTGAGTTAAAGGGTAGTCGTTTGGATCCGTGTCGTATTCTTGATAGCCGCGGCTGATCGGTGGTCGGTCATCTGTGACGGAAGATGCGCCAGACGCGTAACAAGCTTTCAGAATGTCTGGTGGGCATAGCTTTATAATTGCCTGTAAAATAGACATATATATAACAAACATACGAATCGGGAAAAGAGCAAAATAGTATATAGTAATGAAAAAGTTTAATCAATATTTTATAAAGAAAAAGTACCTACCTGACACTATATCATACTAATATTATAAAGGAGAAAGTTTGTGAGTGTTACTTCTTCAGGTCTAAACGGCAGGAGCAATTTTCATAAAATTTGGTAGGGAATTAGCTGACACCCTGGATTAAAATATAGGCTACTTTTTGGGTGGGATTTTACTGTAGGAAAATATCTTATTCCCACGGGACCATTGATACATCGATTTTTTTTATCGCGGGCGAAGCTGCGGAGTTCAGCTACTATGACATAATTTCGTATTATACTGCTTTATAGACGTCAACCTCAATAATTGTCCGTTTGTAAGTTAAGATAAATGACTGTTACAATTTTATAGGATCACGTCGAAATCTATAGAATTCATATTTATTTTACGAACCTTGTAAAATAGGCTTAATGCCACTTTCTTCCTATAGAAAGGTGAAGGCTGAGGAGGATCGTAAATAGGTTGTACTTCGATATTTAAGATGTTTAGAGCCCCTTGTAAGACTTCATTACGAAAAATGTTTTTGTTTTTCAGAAAATTTTCAGTTGCACGAGCATGGGTAAACACTGGGCTTATACCACCATACACAATTCTGGCTTGGACGACATTTCGGCGATCATCAAATTTAAAGAGAAACGCCGAATTAATTTCAGCGTGAGCATTTTGTTCCCGCGGCGTTACCTGTAATTGCATACAAATTAATTTAATCGGTTACAATTATTATGAGTGCAGAAAGCGTGTGTTTTTTTCCTCTAACCGAAATTGAAGTCGCAATGTTCATAATCTAAATACAATTTGAATGAAATGCAGAGCGCTTTTCCAGTTTCCCTACTTTTAAAATTACTTGATTAAAATCTAACAAAAACAGCTATTTGATTCCACAACTAAATTGCGGCGGAATGATTATTTCTCCACTTTTATATGCAATGCAATAAGAGGGATATTGTACGGCTTTTAGCTCGTCATGAATGTACTATAATTAAGTTTTTATTTCCTTGCAATCTAACGTTATCGGAAATATTCTTATGATGAAAAGAAAGTATGTTCATGTGTATGAATTTGATCAGCTTTTAGTTTTCTAGTTGGAGTTGTGCCTAGTTTGGTATGAAGAGAATATATCTAGGAAATCTTTATGTAATTTATTTTATTTAATAATAATATTTTTTTATCTAATTTGTTTGAAATTAAATCCATCAACAATATGAATATGAATATAATTTAATATGCTCTAATTACCACGGAAACGAAATTGGGTTTAGGTTTGAAGGAAAACACGCATCCGACGCACATACACTTAGGTATAAGATATTGTAATAAAGTATTCACGAAAAATAACGGCAAACAAAATCCCATATTTATGTTTTTAGAAGAATTAAGAGAGTTAGAACTACTAACAGAAAGATACTTATCTGCGACTTTTCTGTAAAACATATCCCTTTTTAAAAGGGGAAGTAACAATTATAAAAATATTTTAAATAATAGTATTAAAAATTACCTTATAAGTAACCAATTCATAATGACGCGAAAAGGGTGGTAGTTTTATTTGTGTTATAACTTTGCCAGTTATGTTGATATTCATAAACTTCGTCATATCCACTTCCCTTTTGGTTAAAGTCCGGTCCACTGAAATAAAATAAATAAAAAAGATCATATACCAACTTATAAATAATTTAGGTATAAAATATATATGACACTTTATTACTTTACATGGATTATCACTACTCACTATCACCGCACTAGTAAGAACAAGTGGCTAAAAATTATGAAAACTTTTGTACAGCTTTGACTTCTCAAATAAATACTTGAGACGTCAAATCAGATCGGAATAAAGATTAACGCGAATATTTCGTGGCTCTGGTGTAAGATTTTTTTTATATAAGATTGAAATAGCAAACCACCTGATGGTAGAGGTCATTGCCGCCCATACAAATCTGTGAACAACTTCATATAAACAAGGGTTTAATCTGAAGTCAACCACAGATGCGTTGATGCTCTCGAGGGCTAGTAAGGTCGTCTCATATAAAAATGTTCCGGTAACCACATTCTTCTAATGAAACGCAAAACCTGCTTCACGCTAGAAATAGTTATGGTTTAGTCCCCGATCAAACCATTGTTCTACCATATTGTAACGATTATACTCGTCATAAAACTTAAATTAGATACCTAGAGTAACCGTAGCTCCAACGCAGTCCAAAAGAAGAAATATATCTGATGGAAAATCAGGATGTTCATGTTTTAGGACCAAATTACCAGCCAACGTTCCAATCTGGAAAGGAATAAGGAATAAGGAAATAAAGAAAATCAATCGTCACGTTATTTCGTTATATTGAAGGGCAAGTGAAACCACGGAAACAGTAAATATTTAACAATTCAGAATGCATTATATTTAGTGGGCTTTATCATGCTATAGGTATGGCCATTTTATAAAGGTTATTAAAACTCGTTTTCACTTGTCGACAATAAACGATACGACTACTTTTGAGTCTCTATCTAGGAAGCTATGAAACTATGAAACGCAGGCTACCGCACAAAGAGAGCATTGGTGCATTCCATTGGAAGTATTGCTGACTTGAAGTGTGCATGAACTTATTGAATAAGGATTAAAGAAAGCTAGGTAAGTTTCAAGAAATATCGTTTACTTTTTTTCAATAATTCGAAGTAGCAAATGAGCATGTAGTGGATGAAATGGATGGATGTGTGTGATCATCAGGTGGATCATAAGTGGCCGCACATGGTAATCTGTAACCGGTACGCAGGGGTTCTACCTAAAATTAATTACATATGCGTTGTCACTCAGGGGGACTAAAAAGGAGAATTCAAATGTTGTAGCCGGTTATCCACACCTGTCCAACAAATCATGAACTGCTCCACGCCAAAAATAAACGTGACGGTGGTACCTCCCTGGTCAAATTATACTGCTTCTTACGCGTTGTGTTATGTAAATAAGTAAAGTCACTTACATTTCTAACAGGAATATGGGCCACTCGGTCTATGTGAGAGCGTAGGACTTCCAAATACCGAAAATTTTCGTTCTCCCTGCTTAGTTTCCCAAACAAATTAATTGTGTCAGTCAGTGTTATACTAGCTCCGAGCACTAAATTTACATCCATATAGTGGGTATGCAGTTCGTGAACTTTACTTATGTTGATTAATACAAGTGGAAAAGTTCTTATTGGTCGGACACCTGAAAAAGTAATGCATTTTTATTTGTTTATCTTAGGGTTACAATACTTCACAGACACCAACTAATGATGATCACTGGCCTCATAAAATTATTTTTATTTAGTTCCTTAAAATATTAAAACTTCTAAAAATATATTCGATAGCTTCATTTTTTATTTGACATTCCCTGATAAACAACATAGTTTTGAAGAAGAACAAACATTATTCAAATAATATATTATTTTATTTCTAACTAGGTGTCTTCATTATTAAAATAGCGTGATAGCGATGATATTTGTTTATCAGAACTTATTAATACATTATCGATGTTCGATGTAAATCGATGTTCCACATCGAAAACATAGATAAATATCTAAAAATGATGTATAATAATCAGTAACTTCCTACAATTATAACCCCACACTAGGATTTTCTCCTGTGTCGTAAGTAGATACACAACAATACGAAGAACAATACACAAACACCCAGACAGAATAGGAAATCTAAATTCATCATATAGATTTCTGTCTGGCCAGGAATCGAACCGGGAACCGAGTCTACGTTAGATCGGTATAGTAACCGGTTCACCACACGGATCGTCATTTGCAAGGCTCCGATCATTTTTATGTACCACAACTGCGCCCGTGCCTACTGATTTCCTTTTTTCACTACTAGATGAGGCCTGGATTCTTCATCACACTCCTACATATGCATATTGGTAGAAGAGATGCGGGTCAGTCGTGAGCCCCTCCGGAAGTTTTAAACCCGACCGAAAGCCTCTGACTATGATGAACTGCTATCCAATGATAAAAACCCAGAGTAATAGGTATCAGAGGCATGGAGAGGCGCTCACAACGCCCTAAACGCCCAAAACGTCGTTGCACAAAACGATCACGGTCGTTGTGGCCGCCGCGAAAACGTCACTCATGACGTCATGACTTGCGCTCACGCGACTGCTCATGGGACGCACCCAATGTCGCGTGGTGTGGTAACAAAGGAGGCGAAGTGTGATGACAAAGTGTGCCGGCAACCACCCCCTTCCATCAAAAAGCAAGAAATGCTTCACGCTAAAAATAGGTGTGGCGGTGATACCTCTCCAGTCGAACTACACTGGTTTTACCACCTTTCCTTTTCTTGGTTTTGCGGATGGAGAAAAACAAAAATGTCAATCTCGATACGCGAAGAAATCCTCTTGTCTCTTAAGCTCATACTTCCCAGCAATCCTAACAATAATATATAATAATGACTCACAAATCAAATAAAAATATATCAAAAATGAACCCACCTCTGGCTGTGTTCCCACCAACTAGCATATAAGAGTCATAACCAACTTTGTCTAAGATATCGAACACGGATTTTAGTTCATACACTTCGAACCATAACCGTCCGTCGGCGAGAGCTATTTTCTTAGGTTTAGTTTGAGATAACCCATCTTGAATATTAACTAAGCACCAGTCTTCATCTTCGCTCTCACAAGTTTTGGTGCAAGTTTCTCCGGTTTTCGGACAAGTAAGTTTATCTAGTTCCTCTATATCTTCGATTGCTAGTGATTTGAATGCGTCCAAGATAGGACGGTATCCGGTGCAGCGGCATAAGTTGCTTCCAAACGAGTTTTCTAACTCTGCAGCGTTTAAGTGGGGCCTACTTTCAGCAAGGCTAAAATACATACATAACATGTATAAACATATTATAAATAACCAGTATCTTAATATAACTACTACGCATACCAAAAAATGCACGTCATTCAATAAACTTGCTATATTGACAAATATGTAATTGTCACTAACATAACAAAATTGTGCAATGTATCATTTCGTTTCGTTTGATTTGACAACTTTTCAATGATAACTACTTTGCAAATATTTGACCTAGCATTTACTTACTTATTATAATGTATTAGAACGATCATTCAACTAATTACACACGTTTATTTACATCACAATCTACGTAATAAAAAAAAAGTTTTTAAACAAATGTAATAAATATTAACCTTTAGCCACCTACCATTGACTAAGGCGTTCCGAAGGCTATTCAAATTGGAATTATTCGATAATATGTACTGATGTATTTTCCAAAGAAAAAATGCAAACCGCTTACCGTTAGAAAACAGACTTTTTTTAAAAGATAGTTCTATGGGTCTTATTTTCCCAAGATAATTAATTTTTTGGTGTTCAAATTAAAATTGCCTGTATTATATCAATGTATTACAAGATTTAGTTATAATTTGTGTAATATTCGATTATTAATATTGTTTGTATATAAATCAGTATTACACTAATCTCCCACGTCAAATTATTATCCAAATCACATGAAGTTACAGCAAAAATTTTACGGCATCCATGACCGGTGATAGGCAGTTAATTAGGAAAAATTGGGTCAAAGTGGCTACGGGTTAAACAACAAGTCCAAATATAACAACTAAATTAGAGTGTCAAAAGTCTTATTAAACGAAGCAATATATTTTACAAAAAATATATTCTAATGCACATAAGTGAAATGTAATATTATTCCTGTTGTCTAAATTTACAAAAAATATCGTTATGTAGAAATCAGCGATTCCAACGACTATAAACTTTAATGATATTTTTAGATGTATTATAAAAAAACAAGCGAATATCTTCAGGTGAACTGCATGTTCACCGTTCAAATTCAACCTTTGAATTTCTGTTATCGAGCATAGACAGAATAATTCTACCACCTGATATTGGTACTTCGGCTATAACGCCACCTATGAACCAAATTGAAAACAACAAAATTGTCGGCCTGAACCAAAACAACTCTCTCTCAACAAAACTCTGTTATTATCTGGTGGTAGAGGTTATGTCTCCGGAATAGAATGACAAAGGATTTAAAAGCTATCACCTTCTACTAATAGATACATATATTATTTGTTAGAAACGCATCAGTAAGTAAATTACGATTTTTATTATATTAGTATTTTATTGTACCCCAAAAATGCTTATCGGTTCCACATACCTGTACATACTCATAACAAAGCCCGGACTGCAATATCCGCACTGAGATCCGAAATTCTGATTCAACCGTTCCTGTATTATGTTGTAACCAATTTTTCTATTTCCGATACCTTCGACAGTCGTAATTTCCCAGCCATCGCAGGAGAAGATAACAACTAGGCACTGAAATTGGAAACTGGATAATATCGGATTCCATTTTTGTATAGTTCACGATACGGCGCCAACATTCTGTTCCGATTTAAGTTATGATTTGATTTTGAAACGGATACTGCTTGTAGGTGGAGCGGAGTTTCATATTTTAACTTGTCACTGTGAGCTTGTAACGCATTGAATGATAACAAAACATGTTCAACGTTGAATATTAATGCATTTCAAATTATGTAAAACGAGGTAAAATATTAGTTAATTGCCTATTACAGTATTGTAAATTCAATTAGTATTTTTTTAGGTCAGACTCTGAATATTTTTACAAAGTTGCTATAATTCATTTACGCTCGATAATAAATCCCCAAAAAGGTTTTAAATTCTTGATAAATCTCGTCAACCCATTATTGTCCCACTGCTGGGAACGGGTCTTCTCTCAGAATGAGAGAGTTTAGGCCATAGTCCACCGCGCTGGCCAAGTGCGAATTGGCGGACTTCACACACCTCCGAGAACTTTTTTTTTTTAAGAACTCTCGGGTGTGTAGGTTTCCTCGCGATGTTTTCCTTCACCGAAAAAATATGAATAAATATTCCTTGATAAATATTCCCCTAAATAACCTTGTTATATAATTAAGATATTAATACGTACAGAGTTAACAGAGAAGGAAACCTTTTCCTGGTTATTAGGATGCGTAGCTTTTACATTGACGAGGCACGCGCCACACCCTCCTTCCAGACACATGTACTTGGTGCCACGGTGCTCCGCATGACGACGGATGAACTCGTTCAATGTGGTATTCGATGGTAGGTCACCTCCCGCTAAATTAGTCACAAAATTAATAGAGATAACAAAGGATTCTGGGTAGGAATCTCACAAAAATATATTAATGAAGAGTATAGTAGCTTGATGGTGAGATTTCAGCAAAGGTAACAAAATGCTAATTATTATTTTTTAATTTACAACCATTTTTTTTATAAATCACATATATTTTAAGGTAAATCTTCACTTGTTTCGCGCATTTTATATTTGTTAATAAAATTGTTGCTACTACTTTTGATATTATGATAAAAATATAATTTGGTTTACCATTATAATATGAAACTGCTACTCGCACTTAACAGTTTTAATTTCTTTACTGCCGATATTTTGATTTTGTAAATGTTTCAATTCGAACATTAACATTAGGGTTAAATTGTATCGGAGGTATTTATTATGATTATAATTATGTCTATATCTAATTAAATAAAAAAAAATCTGTAGTTTTTTTTTGTTAAATCTGTAGCTAACCTTAATAAGATTTTTATCCAATCTGCGTACATTATTAAATTTGCATTGGTTTAATATTTTTTACAATAAATAATTGGACACACTTAATGTGTTCTTAAAATTAAATCTAAAATATCGAAAATAAAAATATTAAAAAAATATACGCAACGAAATTAAGAAAGTACAATATAATAAAAACAAACATACCGCTATATTGGACTCCGTTAATGTAGAACCACACTTTGTCCATTCTTCGTGCTGCCACAAGCGTTAATGAAGAAATGTACTTACACTGACGTAATTGTGACATGTAACGTAAATAATTAAAACATGATAATTAATATGTAGGGGATAATTAGTACAGTTACGCTTTCGATGTATTCCCTCACATAATATCCATGAAAAAATCGTTCTCGTTACTGGTTACGGAGATTATCGGTCGATTATACGATCGTAAATCGCAACATGGGATACAGCAATTTTGATACACTTGAAACAAAGTGGTAACTATCTCCTATGTATATCAATCAAACCCAGATAGGAGAGGAGTTTACATAAATCGTTCACAGATACACTGTTTCACTCATAAAATTAAAGTCAAAACACTTCTTATTACTATCTCAGATTAAATCAGCACCAATAAAGACTACGGTAGAGCTAGACGCGGTGACGGCTCTGGAGGTTCTATGACCTTTAATGACAGCGATAATCGTACAGCAGTGAACTATAAGAACACGCTATTTTCACAATCATGATTTAAACAACCCACGTGGCGGTGCGGTTTCCGGTCACGCAGTGGGTTTCGGGTTCGATTCCCGGCCAGACAGGTATCTGTATGATGACTTTATATTCTTGTCTGGGTCTAGTGTTTGTGTATTCGTCTTTGTATGTGTCCATGGCAACAACAACACAGGAGAAAAACCTTCTATGAGGCTATGAGTGTAGAAAGCGTTTAACGTACAAGCATGATTTCAAAATTATAACTACATTTCTCATATCGTGTTTATATTTATCTTACACAAGGTTATTCCACACCCGCTTTCATCACGTCTACCACGGTAATATAAGTATTATATGTGACCTAGATCGTAAACTATGTGTGTGCCTTTCAGCTAAATCTGATCGGTAGTTTTTGCATGACAAAGTAACAAATACAAATGCATTCTCACAAACTTTCGCATTTAAGATATTACTAACTTTTGTCCGCGGCTTCGCTCGCATTATTTTAGTATAATCCTGTTTTTTCCTCTACAAATTCCTCTTATCTAATTATACCTTTAAAAATATATGTGTAAGGGTTCGTGTTTATCGGTTGAGTAGTTTTGACGGGAAATCGTAACAAACAAACTCAACATTACGTTTATTATATTAAGTAGGGATTAAGATTTCGAAGGTGGTAGAACCAGTGTAGTTCGACCGGGAAAGTACCTACCACCGCCACACCAATTGCTGTCGTGAATCATATCTTGCGTTTCGATGGAAGGGTGTGGTTGCCGGCACACTTTTATATGAGGCGACCATCATAGTCCTCGGGAGTAGCAATGCATCTGTTATTGACTTCAGATAGAACCCATGTTCTGTATGAAGTTGGTTAAGGATGTCCATGGGCGGCAGTGACCACTTACCATCAGGTGGATTGCATGTTCGTTTGCTACTTCCGTCAAAAAAAAAATCTTTTTTTTTCACAGAACAAAAACACGAAAAGTGTGTTTGTTTTTATTTTGTCGGGTTTCTAAATTAACCTATTTTATACGTGTTTTAATCTAATACATTTTTTGTTGAGCTGTAAGCCTAGTATTTACTTTAAAATTATTAACTTGCTCAATCCCGCGGTTTAACCTGTGTTAAAATAAAATATATTTTAAATATATATAAGTAGTACCTAAATATTCTCTAAATTTAATAATTTTGATTTGATGCGATTGCAAATATAATACAAACAAACAGACTGCACATTATAAAGCGTAATAAACATTTATTATATTATATATTTCGAACTCCCAATTTTTTTTCAAATAAATTAGCGAAGTTGTACTAACATTTCTTATATGTGTGGATATTAATTACCTTTTCTTGTTTATCTTTCCTTTGATTATTTTAGTTATTTCAATAACAAAGTTTCTAAAAAAGCAATATATATAATGCGTTTACACATAAGGTCCACGATATGTATGTTTTTGCATAAATCAACTAGCCATATAAGTCTGCGAATTGTGCGTGTTGAAAGATACTAATACATATGTATTTGTGTAATTACACGATATATATAAATTACTGATTTTCACGAGTACTAAATGAATTTATTATTACTTATTGGTAAATTAATTTATCTGTAAATCTGTTATTATTTAAAAAAAAACATTATATTGATAAAATGGTGGTAGAACTTTATTCGACGTTATTCAACTCCAGAGACATCATCATTACATAGGTGTTTCTTCCTAGTAACTCTGACACGTTCAAACTTACTCATTAGAGCGGTAGCAACGCATCTTTATTTACACTGCTTAAAAACATTTTCTAGAATGGTTGATTGCAGTTTACTTGCTAAGTAGGCTCTTTTGCTTATAAAAGAGCCTACTAAGCAAGTAAACTGCATGCTTGTAGCGTATGGTAAGTGATTTGTCGGAAAAAATACAATGAAAATAAGAGTATATTTGACTAAAATACATAAAAAAAATCTCATCTATGCTGACGGGGGGAAGATTCCAACCTCCTCTTTATACACCCACAGGTCCTATAATATCTGAGGGTACGACAATGCCCTCGCCAAATCGAGCAAAAAAGCGGCACGGCCGTACTATACCATACTGGAGACCGCGTCTGGGTAAACGTAGCGTGGGACGCCCTCCTGCTCATTGGCGCGACGATCTGCGCCGGGCGGCGGGAAGTACCTGGATGAGGATAGCCGAAGATCGGGCTCAGTGGCGCGCCATGGGAGAGGCCTATGTCCAGCAGTGGACTAAAACGGGCTGATGATGATGATGATGAATACTTCGTTGTAAATAAAACTAGAAGCCTGAATTTTCAGAATCCAAGTAGGCATTGTTTGAACACGGTATATTTTTAATTACATTCAATATGAAACAGTAGTTTAAGAATTATAACGAGTCAAATTTCTTAATATTGGCACTCACTGATCGATCATCAAAAGTTTATGACATTTTTAGCAGACATAGAAGGTTCAAATTTAGAATACAATCAGTGTTTAGTTTATAAATCAAGAAAAAACAAAAACATTTTTCATTTCCCATCTAGTTTTCTAGTTACATCGACTGCATAAAAATTTTGTACGTCCATATAAGATTACCAAGTTACGTTTTTAGTTAATTAAGTA
The DNA here is from genome assembly GCA_949699795.1 of Spicauda simplicius. Taxonomy (NCBI): domain Eukaryota; kingdom Metazoa; phylum Arthropoda; class Insecta; order Lepidoptera; family Hesperiidae; genus Spicauda; species Spicauda simplicius. The sequence continues at coordinate 7,293,792 of OX453058.1, read as the reverse complement.
TGTACCTAATCAGTGTACCTAATTGATACTAGCTGTTGCTCGCGACTTCATATGCGCAGACAATTAGATACAATTATTCAACTTTGATTTTACTCCGTGGCCGTCCTCGGCAATTTGAAAAGGACTTCGGGACCGAATGAATGCATCAGGAGCCCTCTAAGCGCGTTGTTCGTCAGGCTCCATTGATGAGCGTTCAAACTGATCATACCAGCTGGCATTTAAACGTATTGCATCAGAACGATAATATGTCTTGTATTGTATCCCTTTCGGCGACTTTTGCGAGCAAAACATGATCGCAGAAGCTGACCAAAAGAAACCTCTTCAGAACGGACCATCACCAGGTTTCGCCATTTAGACTGCCAAGCTGGCATCCTGCACCTAAGGCGATAAGTACTTGTGCCACTCGGAAGTTGCCACATTTCTTTTTCCCGAGCTATGCTTGAAAGTGTTGCCTGTGGCTTATGCAGTAGTTTACGCTAGCGTCTTAGGGCACGCCATGTATTTGAAATATTCTGATAGGCTTATAGAAGATTTTTACGATATTGTCCACCACTGCCTTGAGATGAGAATTAACTTGATATTACATAAATCTCACATTTTTTCGGTAGCAGAACTAAGTTGCGAGACTTGCTTTTTTGACAAGTATTGTTTTTTTATAGGATAAAAAATTACCAGAGGAGAGTAAAGCATTATCACAAACACTTCGCATTAGAAACGTGCTTAAAAAAGAACATTGGTGCAATTTCAATATATATAAGATAACTTGCTACAGAAATTAAAAGTGACATTAAATTTATTACGGTTAAATAAATAGTACCTACTGAAAAAAAAACGTTTAAAGTCAATTTTAGTGTTATACTGATTATACTGGTTAATCAGTTGTTATACTGGTTTTACCTACATTTATCGCTGTTACAGCAATAAATTAGATACACTGCAGTTTGTCAAACAGGTAAACCAATTAAATGTAAAATGTTGAATATATTTATCGCAATAAAATATGTCTATCCAAACTTTTATCACTATAAATATATATAATTAGAATTGTAACTTTAACTTAAAATAGTAATTTTCTTAAGGAGTAATATTTACAAGCAATAGATATATTCGAGGTGGTTGAAAGAGTTCGATCGGGCAGATCGCTACGCCTACTTCTAAAGTGAACAATTTTTTTGTTTCAGTGAAAGGGTATGGTAACAACAAATCTGTTTTAGATTAGCCAACTTCGTTCCGCCTAAAAGTCAAAAATCTACAATTATCAGTGTTCCTCCACTATATTACTCATGGATTATACATATAAACCTTCCTCTTGAATAATTCTATGTATTAAAAAAACTACATTAAAATCCGTAGCGTAGATGTAAAGATCTTAGCATACATAGGGACCGACAGCGGGAAGCGACTTTGTTTTGTAGTATGTAGTGATGACTACAGATAACCATAGACGGTAGCGACTACTACAGCTGGCGTTCTGCAATCTCCTAGTTATTTTTAATAGCAAAAAAAGATCAAAAGCAGTCATTAGTACTATGCGTGGCAGTAGCAACTTTCCGTCAGTTGGATCGCATACACGTTTGCTACTTAAATGTTATCTATATATTAATACGTCAGACAAAATTTTTGTAATTCGATTGATGATTTTAATATACTTGCCGCAGGTGGAGGAGTGTGAAATTACGAACGGTCATAGTTGACGTACAGAAGGATTCCGCAATGCTAATATTTTTTTCAAATCTATATATATAATAAAACTCTAGAAAAGTTTTTTGTTGTCCGGCTTTAACGCAAAAACTACTGGACGGATTTTGATGAACCTTTTTTTGTTATATAGCTATTAGTCCTGGGCAACATATAGGCTATAATTTATTATGGAAATTTATGTCTGTCTGTCTGTCTGTTGAAAGATAAAATATATAAATAATATAACCTACACACTTGAAATTTGGTAAAGGGGTTCTTTTTAAAACGTAAGTGAGCAATTTAAAAGAATTTTTGAAATATTCGCCCGTTAAGGGGATCAGAATTGAGAAAAGTTTGTATGAAAATACGTCAATTTTTATGTTAACTTATTTATCGACCTGGTTTGATAGAACAAAAAGGCTGTATCCCTACACTAAGAACATCATCCCCTAAGGGGATAAAATAGGGGTTAACATTTTTTTCTTAAGGCTGCCAAATTTAATGCAAGTTTAATTAAATAATGTATTTGTAATTTATTAAAATAAGCGTCTAAGGAAAACCCTGAGAGGGCAAAATAGGAGTAGTAAAATAAAATGCTTGCCGTTAATTGTAAATACAAACTCAATGAAACTTAATATATAGATATGCGGTTTGATATCTGACAGTTATCTGGAGGGGTACGACTGGTTTCTTTTGGAAGGGGAACTCTTAAAATTTTGTTCTCTTCAAAGATCAGTTATCAGATGCCATGGAATAGTAAGAATGTCGCGTTTGCCGCACAGGCCTACTTATCCAACGGTGGGTCACAACCCAACGCGCCTTCTGAAACCATTTCAATCTCGCGCCCTTGGCCCATGTTTCAGACCAAAAGTCAATTGTTGGTATGGTCAACAATTTTTGTAAAACGGGAACTGTCGTGGAAGACCCAGGCAGACATACGGCCCGTCAGAGTGGCAGAAAATGCAATCCCAGCATTCTATGAATGGATGACGTGGTACAAACTATATTAATGGGCGTTGGTGAAATCTTTTATAAATCCTATAAGACAAAACATTTCACATGGGGAAATAACGATGGAGGAGTAAATTAAATAAAACTTCCAATTCCGCCAATGATAAAGTAAACAATATGGAAATTGGTATTTGTCTCTTTGTAGTAAAAGTGACAAAATACGTATTCATCCTTTTTTGAAAAACAACTTAAAAGGAAAACAATTTTATAAATATGACCCTATATTCGATTCGACCCTATATCGACTTTTTTGAAAATTTACCTTAAACGGGTTGAAATCAGGGTATCAGCGTGGGGCTTCAAGGGTTGAAATTGCAGATTGAATTTGTGGGCCAGGAGAGGGAGATAGCAACTAATCGCCCGATGCGCAGCCGGAGAGTACGTCACCCAAGGAAGGTTGCTGC